>CM038679.1:173267357-173728726 GCA_021605205.1 Aegilops longissima
AGCTGGGCCAGCGAGGGGGGGGGGAAGCTGGGCTGGTTCGTGGCGCCAGGTAAGCTGGGCTTTTTTTATATTGTTTTCTATTTTGTTTGCCTCTGTTTTGATTTAGTTTAGCACCAAATCATTTTAATAAATCCTGAAAATAATTGTGGGCATTAACTGAATTATTACAGAGGCCCTTAACTATTTTTCAGAATTGTTGGAGCATTTAAAAATATTAATAGTATTTAAATGCCCCAATTCAAATACAATATGGTTTATTCAAAATCCAAAATGTCTTGGAAAAATATCCATCATCTCTCGGATATGGTTTCACCCTTTTCCATTAATCATGAACATTTTGCAAACCAATTTGGGTTCTTTGAAAATATTTTGAAGTTGAACCTATTCGAATTCCTTTAATGCTAGGGTTTAGGCAATCCCCATTTCAAATTTCATGAAAATTAAACATGATGCATGGATGCAATGCCACTAGTTACAAGCAAGCTCTAGGGCTGTGACAACTCACCCCACTAAACAAGAATCTGCCCGAGATTCAAGACGTGAGGTAAGAGGAAAAGGGGAGTCACAAAACTATCACAATCTCCATGATCCATTTGCCCTTCTCGAAGATGTTGATTCATTGCTTCATATTGGTCTTGGCGTCTTTACTTGAGAACTACATTCAACATGACAACGAGAAGAAAAGGGAGAATTTAGAAGAATCGATCTTCTTGAGGTTCAAACAATTTAGAATCATCTTAATGATCCAAGATCAACTCATGGAATGAGACATAAAAACATTTCTGGAGCGGAGAGATAAGACATGCATCAGTAAGGACGGAGGAAACAATTTTACCAGGGTTTCAAAATAGCGAGGGAAGTTGCCATGATTCCAAGACGGGGCACCTTAGGAAAAGTGACTCGAAGAACTACTCCCTTAAGTGGAAAAAAGAATTACTTTTGATCCATAGATCATTGGAACTCTTTATACCAGCCTAAAGCAATCACAAGCGATCATTTGAAAGAGTTCGAAAGAATGACATACTCGGACTAGAATGGATGATGTGGACTACCTTGTTGAAGACAACACAATGGATGATTTTTGCTTATCATCGGAGGTGGAGGGGACCCATGGTAGGTCCACTTTTGAAGATGAACCTGGACAAGAATTACTAAGAAGGCAGCCTATAGTGAAATGGCACAAGGACGGTGCAAGCTGGGAGCGAAATGCAACTGTTGGAATGTTCCAACCATCATATCTGCCTGAGATTCAGATCCGATTGGTGATAGGATACTCCAGACTCAGCATGTCCGAAAAGGAAGGTCGCAACACAAATCGACGAGATGGCGTTGCGAGATTCTCGGGATATGAACTACGATAGCAAGCTCCAAAACGGGGGCTGGTTCTGCTATACGCATGTGAACATGCTGTCCTAGACAAGCATGATCACCTAGTAGTCTTATGATAAAACACTACCGAGTTCAGGTTGGGAACCATCATCGAGGATGATGAAGTCTTGTGCATTACCATGGATTAGCACTTAACTCCTTTTGCTAGAACAAGTCAATCAGTGGCTTAGTGTGGTATGGAATTCATATGGAATGAAGATGATCAGTCTATCAGACCATAGAATACTTCGCACATGCATGACTGACTTGCGATGATTCCAGAGGAAGCAAAACAAACCTTTCTCAAATTCATGGCGGCAACTTACATTAGATGCACATGAATTAGAGGAAGTCACTACTTCCATCCAAACATATGCTTCATGAACGAAACACGAAGAAATGCTTACACAAGTTCCCAACACTAGGTTGATGTTCAGCATGACTCATGGGGGAGACAAAATGCTGCTGATGGGCTCAACAACAACTCATCGGAATTTCCATATCACTGGACTTCCACCATCATGTGAACACGGTGATAGCATTGGTCAGACCAAAAGATATAATGGTGTAGTAAGACAACATTACGAACATCGTTGGTTCTGATTTGACTTGACGATAGCCCACACTCAAATCAAAGGATTGATAAGACAATAGGTCCAGCAACTGATCACAGGGACCAATCGATGAAGATATCATCTTTCTTCAACACACACTACACAAGAATATCCCTTTGGAATGAACTAAGCTAGGCAAGCTTTTATCTTCCAACTCTCCAAGTTGTTGTCTAGCTTAACCAACTAGCTCAGGGATATCCAACACAGATTCTTGGAGAAAGGGTGGTTCACAAGAAACCAACTTGATCACGAGCTCAACATAACAGTCAGGAAACAACCGGTAACACTTCCAAGAAGATATTTGGAAAGTCACGAACCACGGTATGTTACTAAGCTCGAGAACAATCTTGCTTTTGAGGCAAGACGATATGATCAAATGAGTGAGGACATGACAAGATCCTAACTCATCAATCGAGGTGTGCACCGAAATAAGGACTAGGTAGCCCGATCAATCTTAGGATGATGATTTAATAACCAACATGCTAAGAATGAGATTATTGTCCATAAATTACCAAGCAACGAATTGCTCGGAATATTGATTTCACATCACAATTCACTTAGCGGCATTCGGTTACAACAACACGAGGACCGAGGAATGAATGATGATGGTGAGAAGTATCACTACGACAAGAATTCATAAGAGAAGGTGCAATTCTCATGATGTTCCTGACATAAAGATGGTAACACTCCAAGGTAGAGCAGAATCAAAGCTGGATTGGCATTTTGATCTGCGGAATACAACTACTTTGACCCAATCCTAGAAATGGATGAGGTACTGGAGTTTGTTTCTCCTAGTCATTCCGAAATAGAATGGCTTGACGGACCACAAGGATAATAGGCATTGATGACGAATGCACGACTACTCCTGACTATCAATTGATAGACGAAGGTCGGAATACAACTGAAGAGAGCAACTCAGAGGAACATATAATTTTCTGAGTTGTGGATGCATCGATTAGTATGTCGAGCAAAGTTCAACATTTCTTCCGGATAACCCATGCGGAAAGGTAGAATTGGCAGAGTCACAATATGAATGGAGTACTCCTCAAGAGCACTCTGGTTGTGATCTTTTGGTTCAAAAGAACTTCTTGTCATAAACAGTTCATGGTATTTGGAAGAAGGAAATACCACAGACCTCGAGGACTAATGCAAAGGTTACTAATATCCTAAAAGCACTAGCAAATACTAAGAACATGAAGTAGGATGAATCTCGGGTTCGAGAACCCAGGAATAGAATGCCTACTACTAGATGGCATCACGGGATGCTTTCAAGAATAATGGCCAGAATCATCACACTGGGATAAAAAAAACATTGCTAAATTACTAGGCGACTTCCTAAACACCTAGGGTCATAATAATAGTTCCAACATATATGTCGAGGCAACAGAGTACCTCGACCGACTGGTTAGTGTGCTTATTCTGACCAAAAAGGACATGGGAAGCGGAAGGAAAGGATTTGCAAATGCATCGGACTATTTAGAGACACAGGATGACTCGGACAGACATAACGGCTGTAAATGCTCAAAATGATTTGAGACATCCTGCAAAATGGTGGCATAACCACTCAACATCACAATATCAAGGTTCGAGATCAACAATTAACATACGAAATAGTAGAAGCTGAAGCTGGGCTTAAAACCAACAATCTTAAAGGTCTATGGATTAGTAACACGTCATCACGATAGATAGATGAGAAGCCTAGTTCTTAAACCCGTAGAAGAGAAGAGGATGACTCGGATCGAAGGCCATGAGGTATAAGGAGTAAAAGAGCCTTACGTTCCCTTCCACAATCAATTCCCTTACATAACTAAAGCATTTCTAGACACAACTTGACCAGTTTGGCTTGGTAATCCTCTGAGCAGCCAGGCTCGATACCAACGCTGTCGGGACCCGATTCCAAGTCACATCGACCTAGCGGTAACACCTCATATCACTTTGCGGCCTCACGCACGGTATTCCACAGGTGTCGCCTTACCATGGCCGGGACCGTTTGTGCCTTTTGGCTCACGTATATGATAGTGTCGCTAGCATCCATATGACAAAGAACCGGGCCGACATGGCTAGTCGTGAACCCAAAGCGGCGCTAACCTATGGGGACAGGCATACATGAATCACATCGAGCATGTCGGTCATCAACGTATAAATTCGGGCTGTAGCACTTTGGGCTAACAGGACTCGGTATTCCGGGCTGTAGCGAGCTAGCGGGACTCGAATAACACGCGTGACATTTCCCGAAGGACGGACATAAGGCGAAGTGAAACACATGCCGGCCGATCAAGTGTCCAAGCAGTAGTCTTTGGGCTAGCGAGGACTCCGGTGAACCGGGCTGTAGCGGACTACTATCGCTCGAAGCACGAGACTACATTTCCCCATATGAGAGGCTGCCAAGGATAAACAACTAGATTGTCGGATCCACACATATCAAGCATTTCAAACATACACACAATATGCTCAATATGTGTAAATACAACATGGCATCACAACATAACTCTCGACTCAAATATTTATTCATTAGGCTCCGAGGGCGAGATATTACAAACATGGGTCTCATGACCCAACACTCGAAACATACAAGTCAAAGCACAAGCGGAAGCTAATCATGTCCGAGTACTGAGACAACTATAAATGAAAAAGGCTGAGAAGCGACTATCTACCAGATCTGCCGAGGGCACAAGATCGTAGCTGAGGTAACAAGCTAAGCGTCGAAGTCCACGTGGAACTACTAAGCGAGGCCAGCGTCTCTCTGCAAAAACATAAAATAAGCAAGCGTGAGTACAATTGTACTCAGCAAGACTTATCAGAACTAACTACATATGCATCATTATCAAAGGGGTGGTGGAGTTTGACTGCAGCAAGCCAGCTTTGACTCGGTGGCTATCTGAACTACATTGCAAGTAACTCTTTTGAGGTGGCGCACATGAGTCCACATATTCACCATATCAATACACCACTATGGACCCGCTCCCGTCTCCCTACGAGAACGCCATCCATAGCACTCACGCTTATCTTGCGCATTTTAGAGTATCCACTTTCACTTGTCTATGAACTGATATAGGCAACCCGAAGTCCTTTTCATGGACACGGCTATTGAATAGATCATATTAACCTGCAGGGTGTACTTCTTCACACGCGCTCACCACTTACCGCCGTTTACCGACATGTACTCGGCAACCTTCAGCGGAAGCCCAGCGAGGGTGTCGGCCACGACCTACCTAAACACTCAAGTCCCTAGTCCAGGTTTATCGCCTATTCGGGTTCCATCCAGGAGTCCGCCGAGGTTTCCCATACAGCCCGAGCGATGTGCAGGGTTCCCGAGACACCAAGCAGGCGAATCAGTACACGGGCCACGTGCCTACCGCAACACAACCCACCCCTAAGGTCAGCGTTGCGTGCGGCTGACATGCTACAAACACGAAACTACTTGCAACTCCGGATGAGGACAAGGGTGGTTAAGAAGCCGAGAGAGTCAATTAAGGATCCCAATGTGTGGTAGTAAGCTGTTTCATGGATCACAAACACGAACTCAGTTCACGAGGGCGGCTGCAATGAGACAACCCACCATGTACTCCTACATGGCCTCTCACCGCTACCTTTACCAAATCGTGTTCACACACTTAGCTCACACACAGTAGGACATGTTCACACAACCATTCCAATTCATTCCCGATGAATCAGACCTGACTCAACTCTAAGCAGTAGCAGGCATGACAACAAGCATGAATGAGTAGGCACAACAGGGCTCAAACAACTCCTACTCATGCTAGTGGGTTTCATCTAATTACTGTGGAATGACAGGTCATGCAGAGGATAAAGGGTTCAGCTACCGCAGCAAGTAACACATGAGTCGTTGTTGTCCTAATGCAGTAAAATAGAGCAGGAGCGAGAGAGTGGGATTATATCGGAATGAACAAGGGGGTTTTGCTTGCAGCACTACGAAGATAATATAGTTCTTCATCGGTGTCATCGAATTCATCGTCGGTACGTCGTCTACTGAGAGGGGACAGACACCGGCAACTGAGAAAGAACACAAACAATGCAATGCCCATTCATATGAATGACATGTCATGTTAATGTACTGAATTCACCTAATGCAATATCTAGTCAAGTTAATTGAAGTGGAATTCAAACAAGAACAAATTCCAACTCCAAATGTTATTTCATAAATTACCCTAATCATGATTCATCCTATTCAGTGAGGTTAACTTGTTCAAACATGCATGATCATGGCATTAACAGATTCTTCATATTTTTCTGATCATTTTTCATATATAACTTATTTCATTCTGAGCTACGGTTGAATTTATATGATTTTTAGAAGTTTGGGGTATTTTCTGAAATTTCCTGATTAGTTTAGACGAGAAAATGATTAATGACATCAGCATTGCATCACTGCTGCGTTAGCCTGACGTCAGTGTGACGTCAGTGGTCAACGGAACATGGTCCGGTCAAACTGTGATGGGTCCGATGTGTAAGTGTAATTAGTTTAGCTAATTATTAATTAAACTAAACCTGATTAGTTAACAGGGCTGGCCCCACCTGTCATAGGCTCAACAGGGTCAACCATGGCCCACCCGTGGTCAAAGTCAAAGTCGGCTGCCGGCGTCTAGCCGCCGGCGAGCCGGCAGCGATGGCGAGTGGTTTATCCTCCGGCGACCAAATGGGCCGCATGAGTATCTCGTGGGAGAGGGATCAGCGAAGCTCTTGGTGGGGTTAGCTGGGGTCGGGTGGCGGAATCGGCGCCGGCAGCGACCTAGGCGGCCCGCGGAGTTCGGCCGAGGTCGGTTTCTGGCGCTAGGGAGCACGGCCGGGCGCGTGGGGTGGCGTTTGCGCTCTTGCGAGTGCGGTGAGGCGGTGGTGTGCTCGGAAGCGGCGTCTTGCAGTTGTGTACACGGCTACGCCATGGCGGGCGGCGAACAGCAATCGGCTCCGGTGGAAAGTGGCGCTAGCGAGAGGAAAAAGAGCTAGGGAAGAGAGGGATCGGCCGCAGCGGCTCACAGCGAATCGAGCGAAGGAGTTGGCGAGCTCGGGGAGGCTTCTGACGGCGAATTGACGACGGCGATCCTCGGTGGCGAGGAGGAGCGGCGGAGCTAAGCGGCAACCAGGGCGTCCGGCGCCTTTTGTTTGGGTGAGGAAGAAGAGGCGGCGGGCTCGTGGGCTGCTCAAGGGGCGAGGGGAGGCGATGGCCGTGGTGGTGTTCGTCCATGGCGGCGATAGTGCTCGGGTTCGGGAGAGAGAGGGAGAGAGACGAGCTCGGGGAGAGAGTGAGATCCAGGGAGAGGAGGGGAAAGCGAGAGGGAGCGCTGGGCGTCGTCGTGGCGTCGCTAGGAGGCCGGGAAGCAGGAGGTGGCGTCGGTGGGCGTCGGGCATGCGCCACGCCTCGCCTCTGCCTACTGGCAGAGGAAGACGACGAGCGGCGAGGGGGTTTGCGGTGGTGGGCTGGGCCACCAGCTGGGCCAGCGAGGGGGGGGGGGAAGCTGGGCCGGTTCGTGGCGCCAGGTAAGCTAGGCTTCTCTCTCTCTTTTTTTATACTGTTTTCTATTTTGTTTGCCTTTGTTTTGATTTAGTTTAGCACCAACATTTAAATAAATCCTGAAAATAATTGTGGGCATTAACTGAATTATTATAGAGGCCCTTAACTATTTTTCAGAATTGTTGGAGCATTTAAAAATATTAATAGTATTTAAATGCCCCAATTCAAATACAATATGGTTTATTCAAAAATCCAAAAATGTCTTGGAAAAATATCCATCATCTCTGGATATGGTTTTCACCCTTTTCCATTAATCATGAACATTTTTGCAAACCAATTTGGGTTCTTTGAAAATATTTTGAAGTTGAACCTATTTGAATTCCTTTAATGCTAGGGTTTAGGAAATCCCCATTTCAAATTTCATGAAAATTAAACATGATGCATGGATGCAATGCCACTAGTTACAAGCAAGCTCTAGGGCTGTGACACGGCGGATGCGGTGAGCCTGCTTGGTGAAGAGCTCGCCGATGAAGACGCATGCTTCGAGGCCGAGGGCCTGCGCCTGGCCGCGGAGAGGCACGAGCTGAAGGCGGCTATCGCCCATGCACGCCACCAGCATGATCTTGACGATGAGGAGGCCAAGGCGTCGCTGGTGGCCTTTCGGGAGGTCCGTTCTCGGGCCGTTCAAGAGGCTCGGGAAGCTGACCGGCAGCGAGAGGCGGCGGAGGAGCGGGCGCGGGAACTCCTGGCCCGTTGCCGCTCACTGGAGGAGCAGGTGGAGCTGCGCGAGATGGCCCTTGCGTCGATGAGGGTGGCATCAGGCGACCCAGCAGAGCTCCAGAAGCGGGAGGAGGCACTAACGCGGGAAGCCGCCGAGCGCGCACGCGAGTACGAATGCCTAGAAACAAGGGAGCGCTTGGTGACGAGGGCGGAGGAAGATGTCGCTGCCGGGAGGCCAGCGTCTGGAGGAGGTCGGGCGTCGGGGTGGCGGCCGCTGAACCTCGGCGCGATTTCGAGGAAAGGCTGGGGTTGATCCAGGTGAGGCCAAGGTAGGACCGCTGCCTTAAGGGCCAAGCAGGAGGAAGCGGCGAGGCGGGCCGATGCTTTCGGGCCGCCCTTGAGGTGGCGAGGAGGAGTTAACTACCTCCCGTGCGAGGTGCTTCTTCTTGACAGCGTGTGGGCGAGGTGAGGCCGTTCTTGTGACGAATCGCGGACGAGATCGCCCGTGAGTGGGTCTGGAGCATGAGCACGGCCCCATGCTCCTGCACGCTCGGGAGAGAGCCAACACAGCCTTAGGTAACATCTGCGAGGCGGCTGTTGGCGAGCCGCCACGCAATTAACTTCGCGGCAACCTTGAGTTCTTCACCGATGTGGTGACTCGGTGGAGGCGGTCGGTCGAGCCGACGAGTTGGTGGAGGAGAGAAGCGCGCCGAGCTCAGGCGCGCCTTTTCTCGCGTCTTCAGCCATCTCCGGAATATGGACCCTCACTTTCACTTCGACGCAGCCATCGCCCCGGTATCCCAGGCCGTCCGGGACGACCTGGCGCACTGGGTGGAGGACAACGTGGACGCCCTTGTCAGGGCCTTTGCTTCAGACAACGATGGCGTGATCATGGCTGCTAATGAAGGCGGCATGGTGGACGGCCCTGACGTCGCTGGCGACGACGCAGGGAGCGACGGCGAGGCGAGCGGCGCCAGCAACAATTCAGGAGGTGCCCCTGAGGATGCATTGGGGGATTTATCCGACTAACTGTGCACCGTTCCTATTTCCTACACGAATAGAACTCAGGTTTGCCCTGACGGTCATGAGAGCATTTTGGGAGGGGGATCCCCTCATGTAAAACTTGTGTTCTGCGTATTAGTAGATGTTGTACCACCCGTACGCCTATGCCTAGTGGCTGGCTAGTTTACCTTTGTCCCGCGCAGGCCCCGAGATAGCCAGCAGAGGGCTGTTGCGTTTTGAGCGTCTCCCGATCGAACCCATAGGATCTGCAGTAAAAGCCTCCTAAGAGGATGCGGCGGTGGCAGTCTGGGCTGCATGCAAGCTAGGCCCAACCCGGCTCGCGAGGGGCTCACGAGGGGAGGCAGCTGAGGCAAAGTGGTAACTGGAACGCTAGAGATTGCTCGAGCGAGACTAAACACCCCTTCCCCAAACACCGCAAATCTCAATTGAATCCAACTTAAATCCAGTGGGGAAAGTGACAACCAAAGGGAAAAGCAATGAAAGAAAACCAAAAAGGCCGCGTCCGGCACCTAGTCTAATCTGGGACGTCTTCTCACCAGCGCGGAGCTAAGTGCTGCCACTGGGCATGGGAGGGAGCCCGGGGCTGAGGCCGGCACCCTGAGACTCAGGCGTGTACAGCCCACTCATTATTACGTGAGAGTGTCGCAGGCGGCGAGCTTCACGAGCCTTGGGCCTTCTTCACACAGTACAGGCCTTGCTTCATATCGCCAGACGAGGGGCCCGCCTTGCGCGCACTCTAGTGCCATCAGCGACGACCGGAAACCAGGGCGCGCCCGATGGGGTAAGCGGTCGCCGATGGTTCCCAAGCGACCACGGGTCCTCCGCCCGAGGCAGGCCACGAGGCACCTCCCAGCGGAGGCCTACCTCTGAGAATGCCTTGCTCCGAACGCCGCGGTGGTGATGCCGGATCTCGGCCCCTCTCCTGCAGCCCCCGGCACCCTCCTCCCGAGGGATAGGAGACTGCGGGAGCGGGGCAGCCGCTTGCTGTGGCGACCTGCACCTCCTGCGATTCATGATTAACGAATGCCTGCTCCTGAGGAATTAGTGGTACCCGATAATCGTCGCCTCCAGCGTGGCCGGTGGGGCCTTCACGGGGCTCTTGGAAGAGCTTAGCTTCTTTCGCCTCGTCCCCCCAGCCTGGGCAGAGGAGCGAGCCTTGTTCTCCTTCGTGCTGGTGCCCTTGGTCCATCATGTGGGGCACGTATTCTTACGGGGCCGTCATCCGAAGGCCGCGCCATAGTGCTCCGTATGCCATGCGGTTACGCTTGGGCGCCCACAGGGTGGTAGCGGCGGCCCTTGGGGCCGTGGGTCGTGACGAGTCCTTCTTCGCTGGCGGGGCGGAGGCAGCGCTGCCAGCGGCGGTGTTGATAACCGTTGGCATTGGGTAGCCTTGGGGCCCTTGACGTATGGAGCCCTTGCGGGCCGCCTGGACTGAGGTGGGGCTGGGGGCGAAGGATGAGCCCCGGCGGCAAAGCCAGGAGCTCGCCACCGCTCTAGCAATACGTCGCGGCCGCCTTCCGGTATCACTGCTGCGGTAGCTCCGGGCCACCATGAGTGCGGCCCTCGAGTTCGCTGCTCCCGGCGGGTGTGCGGTGTCGCCCGCCCGTGGCGTGGTTGGAAGCCCTCGCTGCCGGCTGCGCTGCCGCAGCGTGAGAGTTGTCGAAGCTTGTCCGCGTCGCCCAGCGACCATGATGCCCGCCGGACGCGAGCTGCACAGGGCATGGGGTCGCCCGTGGCGGCTCTGCGTGGGCGGGCCAAGCCGCCCGAGGACGGGTTGCCGCCTGGTCGCCCGGTCATGATGAGGACGATGCGACGGGACACGAAGTGGCAGGAGGTGGATCCCGGCGCACCCTTACCTGGCGCGCCAAATGTCGGATTTTGGGTTCCGGCAGACCCTTGAGGTTCGAACACTGGGGTGCGCGCAGAATCTCGCCTTCTACCTACCTGCACCCCGCCGCCTCGCTAGGATCTAAACTACGAAAGAAACAGCACAAGAGACAGAGGGTTTATACTAGTTCGGGCCACCATTGTGGTGTAATACCCTACTCTAGTTTGTGGTGTGGTGGATTGCCTCTTGGGCTAATGGTGATGAACAATACAAGGAAGAACAGCCTCGCGAGGGTCTGTTCTTGGCTGGTGAGATGAACTGCTAGTGGGAGTTCAGTCGCCTCTCTCTATCTTTTCGCCGATTCCTGATCCCTCTCTACTATGGTGGCTAGCTCTACTTATATAGGCGGAGGCCTGGGCCTCTTCCCAAATATTGGCGGAAGAGGCGCCAACAATTGGCCATTTGAAGGGAACATATGGTACACTTATCTGACTAAAGTTGGTCCTCGCTTTGTCAAAGGCTCTGGTGGTGGCCTTGGCTTGGGCTCCACAATGACTTCCTTCCTGCCGTTGGACTGGTCTTGGTCTTGTTGCACGAAATGGACGCCTTTCCTTGATGCTCTCGCCTGCGCTTGCTCCCTTTGCACCAAAGAGGAAAGGAGGACACTACGCGGGCTGGCGCCCGCCTGGCACCCTTGGTCGTCATGGCTTGCGTCATGGGCACCTCGCGAAGTACCCTGCCTTGATCTCTCTGCCTCCTCGCGAGCCAGCCTGATGAGGCCGTGCCGGAGGAAGCTCCCTGTCGTCCGCCCCGCGTGGCTTGGCCCCTCGCAAGGGTCCTCAGCTCGTGTTGATGAAGATGGGCCGCGATGGGCCCCCCTTTGAGCCACGCCGCAGGCCGCAGGCAGGCAAGTCTGGGGACCCCCGTTCCCAGAACACCGACAGCGTCACGTCGTAGTAAAGGGGGCGGTTCGCGCCTTCCCCATAAATGGAGGGAGGCGTGGAGGCGCGGCCCATTTAGTGAACGGCGCCGAGGCGTGGTCTTCAAGGCTTCCACTCCCCATGATCACGGGGTGGGGAGAGGTCGCCTCACCCGTCGCCTTGGTCCCGCACGCCTACCACGTGGTTCTCATGCGCTTGGGGTGGCGAACGGTGGAGGCGGGAAACCGGGCCGTCGCGGGCTGGGGCAGCGGGTTGGTCCCAGTTCCCTGCGCCTTCTACGTCTTGATTGGCTGAGCAGGGCAGCCGAGCCCCCACCCCGTTCCTTTATAAAGAGCAGGAGGGGGGGATGGCATCCCGCATTCTTCCATCTTCTCCTTCCTTCAGCTTCTTCTCCCCCTCCATCCGCCATGGAGAGAGGAATCCTGGCCCTTCAGCGGTGGCGGCGGTCGCCACTCGACAACGCGTCCTTCCTTCTCCTGCACTGCGGTGGCAGAGCCACCCTTGAGGGAAGGAGGGAGGAGAGCCGTGGGGCGAGGCAGGCCTTCGGGAAGAGGAGGGCAGGCGGCGTGCAGTCTCGCCTCCTTGATGGTTCCTCCCCCATGGAGGGCCATGTTGGGGATGACCCTTGCGAGTTCTTCCTCAGGCTGCGCCGACTGCCTCGTCGTCGCCTTCGTCTCCCGATTCCATGCGCGCCGGAGATGGAGCTGGATCCGCCGGAGTCATTGCGGCTGCACATGAGGGGCTGTGGGATCAGCGGTACGCGAGTTCGCGTTGACTTCCCAGCCCCTCACGTGATGTATCTTCGCCGGGGATGGAAGACATTCGCTCATATCCACTGATTGACGGAGGGGCTCACTCTCCATTTCAAGCTGATGGAGGGCAGCCTCCTCTCCGTCAAGGTCTTCGGGCTCTTCGGGACCCGGGCAAGGTGCTGTGTGGAGAGCTCTTCTGATAGCGAAGACTCCTCCTCGGGCGGGAGTGGCGAGGAGGACAGCGGCAGCGACGACGAGGTTAGCGGGCGGCAGGATGACGGGTCTGACTAGGTGTCGGGCGCCGCTCCGTGCGGCACCGGCGACCCCATCATCCGTGTCGCCGGCTTCATGAACTTCTTGGGGTCATCTCCTTGGGCGGCTGGCGTTGGGAGGCTGCGTAAGAGGAAGAGGGCGGGCGGCAAGGCCGTCAAATCAGAGTACATGGGCACCGACGCCTTCGACGCGTGCTGACGTCCTGCCACCTCGTCTTCGAGCTCTGCTTCCGGCGCTGCCATCACCATCCAGCCTTCGGACGGCCACCGAGATGTTCTCTTGGTGTCTCCTGCCACCCGTGCTTCGCCTAGGCGCCTTACGCCCTTTTCGCCTCCTTGACCTGCCTCTGAGGAGAGGGACAAGAAAGGGATTCTGAGCACCTTATCTCTTTTAGCTTGTAAGCCTTTGGGCCTTGACTGAATTTAAAACTTGTAATCCCATCATTCATGTTTTTCATTCCCCATGGGCTGTACCTGAGTGGAATGTTTTTAATGAAAAAGGGATGCTTGCCGGGTCATTTGTTTGCGGGTAGAACCCACGACAAGGAGGAAATCCTTGATATCCCTAAGATAAACATTTCCTTGCCCGGCAACAGGCCCTGCCGTCTTCCCACTTCGCTCGACCTTTCTCACGCTTTTGGCGGAGGCAGGGATGAGGTGGGTTCAGGCTCCTCGTTTCATCCTTTTGCTGTCGCGACTATGACCAAACCTGGCCCCAGGAACGAGCCCTAGGGCCTAGAGTTTTAGGGGAGCACGGTAGCTTTGGGAAAAAAACGAGGTTTCACATACCTCAGTCCATAAGGGAATGCATGATAAGGGATGAAGAACATATCTGAAGCTGTAGCCCCCGGCAACTCTGGTGTGCCGTGGGTGTATCTTTGCACTTGCAGCCCCCGGCAATACTGGCTTGCCGGGGTCTAGATGCCAGTCTGTCCCTCTTCACTTTTTCATCCTCAAATGATCCAGCAAGGATATCTATGAGTCCTGCAAACCAAAGAATACAAAAGAACGGCAAAGGTACGCACACTCGACCTCTAAGCTAGGGGTTAGTCGCCGCTAAGCACTATCAACCCTAACCAAGGATGAGACTCGACCTAGCATGCATGCTATAACTTAGGCCCGATGCTTCATTTATTTATGCTCGAGTGCACACTGGCTTTGTACAAAGGGTTACATGCATCATCGGCAATGCTTGTACAAAATGTGGCTTGCCGGGGGCCCGGCAAGTCGCGCCTCCAGGTAAAACTTGCGAAGATGCTCAATGTTCAGGAGTTACTCACGGGCAGCATCTTGGTCTCGAGCGGACTGCGCCGAGCCCTGGTGACCTCGTATTACCCGATAAGGGCCTTCCCACTTTGGCGTCAACTTGTTGGAATTCTTGGCCGATTGATCGCGCCGAAGGACAAGGTCTCCTTCCTCAAGGCTTCGGGCATGAACCTTGCGGCTATGGTAGCGGCGCAAGGCTTGCTGGTAGCGTGCTGCTCTCACAGCCGCCCGAAGACGATCTTCCTCAAGGAGCATTGCATCATCTTGCCGCAGTTGCTCTTGCTCAAGCTCGTCATAAGTGAGCACTCGAGGTGACCCGTATATGAGTTCAGTGGGGAGAACTGCTTCTGCCTCGTATACTAGGGCAAAAGGTGTCTGGCGGTGGCTCGATTTGGCGTCGTCCTGATCGACCAAAGAACCGCCGGAAAACTCATCAATCCAGCGCCTTCCACTCTTGTGCAGCCTGTCAAAGGTCTTGGTCCTTAAGCCCCGCAGTACTTCAGCATTTGCCCTCTCAGCTTGACCATTGCTCCGCGGGTGAGCAAGAGAAGCGAAACAGACTTTGCTGCCGAGGTCTTGGGTATATTGCATGAAGGTGCGGCTTGTGAATTGTGTGCCGTTGTCGGTAATAACCCTGTTAGATGCGCCAAAGCGGCACACTAGTCCTGAAGAACTTGACGGCTGGTGAGCTGTGACCTTCCTCCTGCCTCCACCTCCGCCACTTTGTGAACTTGTCGATTACAGCGTACAAGTACTCAAAGCCCCCAACAGCGAGGGGGAAAGGGCCCAGTATGTCGAGCCCCCAGACCGAGAAGGGCTAGGAGAGAGGAATGGTTTGAAGGGCTTGAGCTGGTGATGAAGCTTCTTTGAATGGGCCCGACACGCTTCAAACACTGGTGACTAGTGTCGTCGCATCACGGAGGCGGTGGGCTAGAAGAAGCCTTGCGAAATGCCTTGCCGGCAAGGGCCCTTGACCCAATGCGGGATCCGCATATGCCTCCGTGTATCTCCATAATAGCTCCAGTCCTTCCTCTCGCGGGATACACTTCAATTTCACACCGTTCGGCCTCTTTACATGCGGGGCGTCATCGATGCGAACTGGTACATGGGAGAAGCGACGAGCTACTTCGCTTCTTCCTGCTCCTCGGGAAGTTCCCTGTTGGAGGAATCGGACGGTATGTTGTGCCCACGCTGGAGCACAGGGCTCGGCGGCGAGACTAAAGGCATTTCCTCCGCTATAGGAGCGGCTGTCTCGGCGGCAAGAGCTTGGCGCTCCGCGAGCGATCGTCCGTGGCGGGCTCGATATCCCGGCAACGTCCTTGCGGCGGCTCCGGGAGCTTCGGCGAGAAAGTACTTGCTGGGCCTGATTTCCTCCTCTTATTCTGCTCTGTTGATGGATCAGCGGATGGCTGAGTTATTTGAAGCACAAAGGTACCTAGTTCCACGGTAGCTTGAGGGCAGCAGCGTTTTGACAGGTAATCAGCGATATCGTTCTCCGCTCGGGGAACGTGTTCAGCATGTATACCGTCAAAACGCTCTTCCAGCTTTCTCACTTCATCGACGTAGGCCTTCATCAACGGGCTCTGCTAATCCTTGTTGACTTGCTTGACGACAAGCTGCGAGTCTCCTCTGACGATGAGTTTCTTGATTCCGAGGTCCGCCGCGATCCTAAGACCGGCAAGCAGCCCTTCGTACTCTGCCATATTGTTTGTTGACACCTCCTGGGGAAGTGCATCTGGATCACGTACTTGAGGTGCTCTCCGGTGGGCGCGACAAGCAGTACGCCAGCCCCGGCGCCTTGCAAGGAGAAAGCTCCATCAAAGTACATGATCCAATCACAACTTGCCTCCTTGCTGGGGAGAGCAGTCTCTTGGGCTTCTTAAATGGGGCATTGCGGTCCATTCTCGCAATGAACTCCGCTAGGACTCGGCTCTGAATCGTCGAAGTACTTTCAAACTTGAGGCCAAAGCTGGACAGCTCCAGTGCCCATTCCACAATTCTTCCCGTTGCATCTGGATTGTGCAATATCCGTTGCATAGGGAGGCGAGTGACGACATTGATCTCGTGTGCCTGGAAGTAGTGACGCAGCTTCCTCGAGGCCATAAGAAGGCCGAAGAGCAGTTTACGCACGCCGAGTACCTTGATCTAGCCCCTGCGAGGGAACTAACAAAGTAGACCGGTGCTGCATCATTTTCTTCTTGGCGGCACTTCAAGCGGCTGTGTCGTCTCTGCATTGGTGGTGTCGGGATCTGCCGCTGCCATTACCTCGTCGTCAACCTCTCTCGCACCACTAGTGCGGTGCTGACCACCTGGTCCGTTGCCGCCAGGTATAGCAGCAACGGCTCCTCGTGGCCTGGGCGCAACTAGTATTGGCGGAGGAGAGGTACTTCTTCAAACCTTGCAATGCTGCTTGACACGGTGTCCACTCCATCGGGCCCGCTTTTTCGGGATCTTGAAAAGGGAAGGCGCGCAACAGCATTTGGAAATGAACCTGCCCATGGCGGCAACGCAACCAGCTAGCCGACGCACATCCTTGATTCGCTTGGGTGCTTCAATCTGCTCTATAGCTTTGATTTTGTCCGGATTGGCCTCTATCCCACTGTGACACCAAGAACCGAGAAGCTTGCGGACGGGGCGCCAAAGACGCACTTCTCAAGGGTTCAGCTTGAGATTGATCTTGCGCAGGTTTGCAAATGTTTCTTGCAAATATGGTATGAGGTTGCCCTGTCCTTGGTTTTGACCACTATGTCATCCATATAAGCTTCCATATTTCTATGGAGCTGGGGTTCAAAACCAATCTGGACCGCCCTTGCAAGCGTCGAACCAGCACTCTTCAACCCGAAAGGCATCCGCATGAAACAATATGTACCGCATGGGGTGATGAATGCTGTTTCTCTTCGTCTTCTCTTGTCATGTAGATCTGGTGGTAGCGGAGTAGGCGTCGAGGAATGACAACAGATCACACCAGCCGTGGAGTCAACAATATGGTCGATCGCGGCAGCGGAAGGGTCTTTAGGGCAAGCCTTATTGATATCGTGTAATCAATACAGTCTCCACTTCCATTTGCCTTGCGCACTCTGACGGATTGGCCAACCACGTTGGATGGAGCCTCCTCTTACCAAACCCGCGCTTCCGGTTCCGGATCTCTTACGTGATGAACTCTTGTCGTTCCCAAGCTTGCTTTCGACCTTACGCTTGACGGGCGCGCGCAGGGCAGACAACAAGGTGGTGCTCAATCACCTCCACAGGAACACGGGGATGTTGGAAGCTTGCCATGCAAACACATCGACATTCGCCCGCAGGAAGGTGACGGCGTGTCTTCCTATTTGTCGTCAAGGGTGGAGCTTATGGTAAAAGCTCCTCTGTGTAAATCTCGATGTGATGAAACCTTCTTGGTTCCGGCGGTATGGCCACAGGCTTCTTGTTTCCGCCGGTGGAGCTCTCAGCACGTCCTCGGGCAGCGCTACACTCGAAGAGGTGCGCTTGCGGAGTGGGTGTCCGAGGTCTCACCGGTCTTCTTCTTCTTCTTCCCTCCCGGGGTCCCAGCGGCAGGAGCAAGTGCCCTAGTGGCAGCAGCTGCTGCAACCGCTTGTTGGTATAGTTGGTCAACGCAAATCAGCGCATCTTTCTTGTCGGAGGGGATGGTGATGATCGTCACAGGTCCTGGCATCTTTAGGGTGTTGTAGGCGTAGTGTGACGCCGCCATGAACTTGGCCAGCGCTGGGCGGCCAAGGATCCTGTTGTAGGGCAAGGGGATATTGGCAACATCAAACACGATCCTCTCCGTCCTGTAGTTCAGGTCGCTTCCAAAAGTCACGGGCAGCGTGACCTTTCCCTTGGGTTGGCTTCTTCCCCGGTTCACCCCCTGAAACATGCCCGTCTCTTCAAGGTCTCCATCAGGAATCTGCAGTTTCTCGATCACGGCAGGCGAGATCAAGTTCAGACCGGCCCCGCCATCGACTAGCATCTTCGGCACCTTGAGGTTGCGTACTGTTGGCGAAACCAACAATGGCAAGCACCGACCGCGATAGTGCGATCGGGTGATCCTCGATGTCAAAAATGATAGGTGTCTGGACCACTTCAGTGACCTTTGGGCATCGAGCAGCGGCTCTGCGCTGTAATCTCGTGCCTTTGTTTAAGCGGCGGTGAGAAGTATGCAGCGAGGCACCGCCATCGGCCTTTTATGTCCTCTGTAGCTTTACGAAACTCTTGGTCGCTGGATTAAATGCGTCCTCTTCGTGATAAATGCGTCTTCTAGCTTTACATCACGGCCCAGCGGGCCTCTCCTGTTGTTTATCCTTGCCGCGACGGCCCACCTGGCCGTCACGCTTCTTGCCGGACCCCTCAGCACCGTCTGGGCCCTTCTCCTTGTCCCGCCTCTCATACTCAGCCCTCTGCTTCTCAGCGAGGAGCTCAACCTGTCGGCAGTCTTGGAGAGCATGGCCTTTGGTGCGATGGATCTTGCAGTATCGCTTGTCGGAGTTACATGGCTTCTCGGCAGCCGCCAAGGCTCGGCAGGAGACACATCCGGCAACTTCCTTGCCGGGGTCATCTGCCTTGGTTTTCTTGGTGGAGCCAGCGTCATCAGATCCCTCGACGGCAAGCACGGCTTTACCTTTGCGCTTCCTGTTGCAGCGCCGGCCTTTCTTCGCCGGGGCGGCAATTTCCTCATCTGAGGACTCGGTTTCCACACCGGCATCTTCGCCGGGGTACTTCCTTCCCTCTTCAGCCCGGGCACATTTGTCAGCAAGAACATAGAGTTCTGCTACATCTTTCACCTTGTTCATTGCCAGCTCTTCGCGCATCTTGCGATTCGCGCCGATGGAGCAGCGATGATGGCGGCGAGGTGAACATCGGGGATATTATCTTGTATCCGCTGACCTCTGTATATACTTGCGGAGACTCTCGCCTCCCTTATGGGGAATGATGTGCAGGTCGCTTGCTTGGCCATGGGCTTGGTGGCCTCCAGTAAAGGCGCGCACGAACTCATGGCACAAATCCGACCAGGAGGAAATAGAGTCTACCGGCAAGTGCATCAACCATGACATGGCGTTGGGTTTAAGAGCCAACGGAAAGTAATTCGCAAGCACCTTATCGTCGCGGGCTCCGGCAGCTTGCATCGCGATGGTGTAGATGCTGAGGAACTCGGATGGGTGGGTCTTGCCGCTGTACTTTTCGCCCATGTCGGGTTTGAAGGTGCGGTGAGTGGGCCACTGGAACAGCTGCAGCTCACGGGTAAAAGTCGGACAGCCTACCACATAAGGTAGGCCTCCAGGGCTCCCCGGTGCCGGGTGGCTCACAGCAGGCCCTGCTTGCCTGTCTGATTGGTGGCGCGCTCCACGCCGGCACTCGATAGTGGTTCGAGCGTCTTCATGTTCTCATTCACGAAGAACTTGGCGCTGGTCACAGTGGGCCCGCGGGTCGGACGATGCTATAGAGATTTCATCGCCGGTGTCGTGACGGGCTGGCGTCCGCGGTACCGGGCGAGGAGGAGGCTTGTGCACCGTGGTCGCAGCGCCGCCGACTTTCCTGCCACTGGTGCGTGGGACTCCGTCGGAGCGTCGACCCGGGGGCTCCACCAGACTCAGTTCATCTTTGTTGGCCACCGCAACATGGATTCGGATAGTGGCTCTCCATTCGTCGAGTTTCCCCGTAGTGGGAGGAAAATCGAGGAGCAACTACGCGCGCGCCAGGGCTTCTGCTGGCGTTGGTGGAAGCGAAACCTGCACGGATCGTGACACGCTTCGACTTCTGACCATGTCAGAAGGAGCTCTATCACGACCCTGCAGTCGCATGCCATCTTCACCAGCGCCTCGGCGAGCGGGCAGGTCTTCTAAATCCCGGGAGTGGTGCTCGGGGCTCTTTCCGCGGCGACGCCTGGGGTCCTCGGCGTGACTCGCCGTTAAATCGCGCGCCGCTTGAGAGGAGCGCGCCGTCGGCGCTGGGTGGGAGTCTTGAAGCCCTCGCGTCGCCGGACGGGGTGGCAGCGATCTTGGAAGGCCCGCGCCACCCGCGGAGGGCTGGCTCCGTCTTTGGATTGGCGGCGTGCGGCCCGTTACAGCGCCACGAACATCGCCGCCTCCCAAACTTCGGCTCTTTGGGGCGGTGTTGGTGTTCATGACGGCGCCCGGTCCTTTCGCGACGGTCCGCTGCTGCGCCCGCGTCGGGGCGGGATGTCGCTTCCGGCGGGCCAACCGCCACCGTCATCTTCTTATTAGGCGCCATAGCGATGAAGAAGCGTCGAACTAACTACTAGAGCGATTCTCACAACTCGCCCCCTACCCTGCGCGCTAAAGATGTCGGTGAGCGACACCTATGGGATCACAAGAATCCCTACTACGGTCCACAGGCGGGGTCGTGAGAAAAGCGGATCAAGCAGATAGCACACGATTTCTTTATCGAGTTAGGACGCGAGGATCGTAAACCCTACTCCTGCTTGGGTGGTTTGTTTATCTGTGTTCTTGAACTAGCAATGGGGCATGAGGAGCTCCAAAAGCGAATTCCCCTCTGGTGCCTATGGGCCTCCTTTTATAGGGAAAAGGGTTGCCACAGTGGCACACGGGAGGTGGAAAGGTGCTGATGATGCGAGTTTATCCCTCGCATTACATGACAAAGCGCCTTTAATGCGTCTTGCTTAGGTGTCCTTGCTTTGTCGGGGACGGGGAGAGCCTGTCTCGTCGTCGCCGCTCCCTTCGATGTCGACCGCGCACAGCCAGCGGTGCCAGCGGTGCCATGTAAGCGGAGGCAGGTGAGGTGCCATGTAGGTGCCTGCCCAAGCTGGTTGGGTCGGTAGCTGCATGCGAGCAGTCTTGAAGGTTTGATTGGCGTGGGCACGATGGTGGCCCTCTGGTGTTCTTGGCAAGGGCCTCGCCGTAGCCCGGCAAGGGTCTTGCGGGGCCCCGGCAAGGGTCTTGGCGCGGCCTTCTTTGTCATCCCGGCAAGGCTCTTGCCGGGGCCTTATCAGTCCTCCTTGGCTGGGATCCCGCCAAGGGTCGTCATCTTCTATAGTGTCTATCGATCTTGAATGTCTTCACAAAGATCTGAATACCACCCAGGGATGTCTCCCGAATCCTTGCCCCATGGGGTAGTGGACTCAAGGGTGATTCGCTCCGTGGGTGTGGGAATGACTGCCATGGCAAGGGTCTTGCGGGTTTGCTAAAACCGCCTCCGGCAAGGATCTTGCCGGGGAGTCAACAAATCCCCTTGCTCTTTGTGGTCTTGGTCTTGGCGTCGTTACGCTCCTTTCGAGCTTGGCCTTACCTTGGCTCACCTCCCTTGCCTTGCTTTCGGTGCGGTGGTGCCTTGGCTCGGGCCCGGCCGTGCACAGTTATAGGGGTACAAAAAGTGTACCCCTCTTTTTATACACCGACATACATCAAATTACTACTGTTGTGTAACCTGCAACAATCACTTATCATAAGACACGTTTGACTTCGGAATGTGATATAGGTTACATCTCACATTTTTTCTAGCTTGTACTACTAATTTGCTGAAATGGCACTTATGACAAGACAGTTTTAACTTGGTAGAGTGATATTCGTTGTATCTTTCATATGGTGTCTAGCTTTCATTGCTTCTAATTTGTTGAAATGCCTTCTCATTAGTTTACACATCATAAGCTGTGAATATACAATGCTGTGAATATGCAATGGCACTAATGACGAGAGACCTCTAACGTGGTAGTGTGATGTTGTTTGCATCTTGCATATGATTTATTTCTTGTCTTGCTTCACATTTGTTTAAGCGCCATTTATCTTTGAGACAACTTTATTAACTTGGCGGAAGCGATATTCGTAGCATCTTTCATCGGTGTCTACCTTCCATTGCATTGCTTCTAATTTGGTGAAATGTCTTCTTCTTAGTTTACACATCATAGTTCTGGTTATCTCTTCCGTCCTGTTTTTCATACATATTACATCCTCCTATCATGTGGTTGTCTAACATCAAAGTTCAGTTTGTCTACATCACGCATCAATTTGTTCTGGAGAACTAAATTGTTATTCGTTTTTCTTGTCGGCTTGACTTAGCATGGCACAGAGAAAGAGGAAGAAACACAGAATGGCAGGGAATGAGAAGTGGATGAATCCTGCAGATTCTTTGATGCGATGGTGCAATAGAAGGTGAAAGTCCAGCGGAAAATTCTACAAACACGACATCCCATGCTACACGAGCTGCAAAAAGCCAAGCGAAACAAATAGCTGCCACCAAACAAGCGAGAGACAGCCCTAGTTCTTGCAACACCTACCATAAATCTTGCCGGTTGCCACGACATACTCGTCCAAATCAAGCGAGCTAGCAACACGTTCCCAAGCTCCCTCACGACACTACTTCCCAAGCACTCTTGAATAAGGCGAGTTGGCAATATCGAGATGAACCTTGTGAGCTTCAACAGCAAGAAGGTAGTTCTTTGAGTCAAATTCTGATTGCATGCTTCTTTATATGTAGTCTCACAGTTTGATGTACACTAACACTTCCTATGTTCGTTATTGGACTAGCACCTAGGCGCAAGAGGAAACAAACATTAGGGATAATGCTCGATAGGTTAACTAAATCAAGAGGTGGAAGAATGGAGATCCGTTTTGAGGCAGGTTTAAAATGGCCACGTGATGCTACAGAGTCAGCCAAGTTAGTATCAGAGGCAGCGGTTGTTGTTAGGTGTCATGTACGTATCCTCCCAACATGGATTCAGTACATGAATGACAAAGACGAAACCCAGTTCAACACCTTCCTCGACCATTTATCTGTAAGTATGGTTATGTATGGAAACTAGTAATATCGTCTTGCTCTGTCCCATACTTCCTAGGTTGCTGATAATGAAACTCCCATAATTTTCAACAGATGAGGTTCAAGTTGGATAGCCAAGATGATGCAACCAGACAAGCTTGCACCCATGTTTTCAAGTCTGCTCTGCGACAGTATCGGTATAACTTGAGGAAAACTCACTTTGAAGTCAAGGCTAACAGTGAACTTTCCCAAACATCTCAAGTGGAAAATATATCGGATGAAGACTGGAGGGGCCTTGTTAAACACTAGTCTGATCCGAAGTATCAGGTACACTATATATATGTGACCATATCACATGTTGAACTCCTATTTATGCATGTGCCACACGAATCTATCTTCTTGTAGGTGAAATGTTCAAAGAACAAGGCCGACCGTACGAAAGTGAAATTCCAACAGACGACAGGATCTCGTAGCTATATTGCACACTGTGAGGCTCTTGTAATTAGCTGTTGTTTCACTCTTTTATTGTACCATATTATCAGATCTATATTGACTTGTCGAAATGCGAGAGGAAAGCCGGAAGGACCAAAAAGTATCTGAACCAAATGATGTGGAAATCTTCAAGGATCATCACACCAGCAAGAACAAGGGCATGACTACACCGGTCAAAGTCATTGTTGTAAGTCCTTAATCCTCATGCCTTTTAACTACTACTTACTCTGACTTGTGCCTTGAACTGCATGATTTGCAGCCAATGTCTATTACTCTTTTCAATTTTATACACAATTGTCTTAGCGTATCATTGCACCTTACAAGGTTTAAAGGGAGGAGTGATGTTCCTTTGATCTTGACCCGTAATCTAGTTCTGTCTTTGGACTTGCCCACACAATGTTACAATTGCATGTTTGTCTGTTCTCAGTTGTTTTGTGATATGAATGATGTCATACTATGCTTACCATATTATAAACTTCGTCCCTTTATCCTTAGCCCTCAATACAATCTGAAGAAATAGACAATACATTAGCGATGGTACATGGTCATATGTTTGGAGCCTGGTTTTATTATGTACTTTGCAATAAAATACAACTAATATTTTACATGGGTTCACCAGAATAAGTTCTGTATATAGACCAAAACTATTTTGTTTGGTTTTGCTGCCTCCTTAATATCTTCTGTTCTGGTACTACTAATGTAAAACCTCAACTTTTCAGCAAGCTATGGAAAAAATGGTGGAACCGCCACATTCTGAAGGTGGAAAGGCAACTATAACCGCAATGTCAGCTCTTGCTACAGTGGGTCAATACCTGTCCACTAACAGTGCCAAAAGCACGTTCCTGCGTAATACTGGGTTGGTTGTTAAGGCAATATCGTCCAAACTGCCTCATGATCAAGATATGCAAGCTCAAAGCAATGTTGTATCTGCGCTCCAGACACAAGTACATTCCCTAAAAGAGGCCCTTTGTGAAACAAGGAGAAACATTGCTCAATGTCGTCAAGATATGCATGGTTTTGAAACCGAACTATCAGACATTTGCTATGTTGTTTAGGAGCCTAGGGGAAATAAAGGCGAGGGTTATGGTGCTCCATCGGACAATCTGACATGAAAGCGTGTGGTCAGGTCAAATGAACCAAGCTTGAACTTACGGTGGTGCATTTATCGCTAGTATTAAGTTTTATGCCAACCTTCCTTTGTTATATAGTTGTAATTTGTTTTGGTGCAATAGAAAATTTATTCTTAACGTGCAGCCACCGGCTGAAGAAAATAGCAAGCCATTTTTGTATAGTGTAGGGTGTTCCCTATATTTGCACTGGTGGCGATCTTTGATGCCGAGAGGATTTAATATGTGCAATCGCCTTAATAGCCTAGTGTTAGTTTCGGCCTTTTTATTTCCTAGTCTTCTTTTTCCCTGGTTTGCTAGTGGCCGCAACTACCCATGGGCCATATACGGGCCATAGGATCCATGGGTCTCCTACGGGCCGTCGATAAATGGGCCTGTAATTGGTGGGCCTCGGGCCGTCGGATAAATGGGTCTACATGTGCCGTAATCGGGCGTAATTGGTATCGGCCCAGCACGGTAACGGGCCGTTAACAGGCCATAGGAATGCAAAAGCTTAATTCTGTCACACGCATAACGGGTCGTTAATGGGCCAGAATATAGGACGGGCTGGCCAGAAACGGGCCGACTCTTGCCATGGGCCGAATTTGGCCCATTAGGGTAACATGCCCGATGTGGGCCGACTCTTGCCATGGGCGAATTTGGCCCATTTGGGGAAGATGCCCGATGTGGGCGACTCTTGCCATGGGCCAAATTTGGCCCATTAGGGGAAACGAGCCGATGTGGTAGGAAATGTCGAGGGCGAAAAGGGCCCAAGAGCGTATGGGTCGTAAATAGGCCAAAAGTTAACACGGCTGAAGCGGCCCATGTAAATCACGGGCCGTTAACGGGCACAAAGAAAATTACTGTTCATTATGGGCTAGAGTCACCGTGGGCCTGTAAAGGGCCGAAAGGTACGAAGGCCTCATATGGGCCGAAAGACGTCGTGGGCCATACATGGGCCGAAAGTGAAATGGGATGGTGTTATATTCGACGGGCCGTTGTTGGGCCGATTTCCTTTAGTGCCTAACGGGCCGTGAGTTAACGGGCCGTAAAATGGGCTATTTGCGAAGATACCGTTAACAGGCTTTTCATGGGCCAGCCCGTTAACTTTTGACCAAGTCAAACGGGCCGACTTTGTAAGCTAAATGGGCCAGTGGTGGGTCGAGGCACGTGTCGACATATCATAGGCGCCTATCGACCCATCGCGAGTGACCGTGTTTCGTCCGGCCAATAAGAATTTTACACGTGGAGATTTCCCATTGGTCGGGGCTGTTAACGGGTTATCGGATCCAAAACCCGACCCGATAGCTTAACGGTGTTCCGTTACGGTGGATGCCACGTGTCGGTCACCCTTGACGAAAGCACTTCTGTCACGCGCGATTTATCGTCATGGAAGTGGACACTTCCGTGCTGATAATTTTGGTAATGTCATGGAACACTTCTACGACAGCACAGGTATGACTATCTTGATTGTGTCATAAATTTGTCATGGATGTACATGCATGACAAAAAACGCGACCTACTGTGACAAACACGTATCATCACGGAAGTGTATTTTTTTTGTAGTGCACTCACTTTGAGTGGAACGACAAGGCAGACGAGGCTTTCCTCCAGCTCAGGAAAATGCTGACTACGCCACCTGTCCTTGCGGCTCCGGCTGCTAAGGAGCCCATGTTCCTCTACATCGCCTCCACCAGCCGGGTGGTCAGCACTGTCATTGTGGTAGAGCATCCAAAAGACGACAGAGCACAGCCGGTCCAGAGACCCGTGTACTACTTGAGTGAGGTGCTGTCGACGTCCAAGCAGAACTACCCCCACTACCAGAAGATGTGCTACGACTTGCACTTTTCTCCCAAGAAACTCAAGCCATGCTTTCAAGAGCACCCCATCACGGTTGTATGCATCGCCCCGCTTGCTGAGATCATAGGCAACAGAGATGCATCAGGCCGAGTGGCCAAATGGGCCATCGAGCTAGCCCCCTACACTATCTTCTACCAGCCACGCACCACCATCAAGTCCCAAGCACTAGCCAACTTCCTCGTCGACTAGGCCGAGACCTAGTACCTACCGCCAGCTTCGGACTCCACCCATTGGCGGATGCACTTTGATGGCTCAAAGATGCGAAACGGTTTGGGGGCCGGCATTGTCCTCACCTCTCCCAAAGCCGACAAGCTCAGATACACGCTGCAAATTCACTTTGCCGCCTCCAACAATGTGGCCGATGCGGGCGCCGTACACGGACTCAAGCAGCCCAGAGATTGGCATCCGCTGTCGTCTCCAACGTATCTATAATTTTTGATTGCTCCATGCTATATTATCTACTATTTTAGGCAATATTGGGCTTTATTATCCACTTTTATATTATTTTTGGGACTAACCTATTAACCGGAGGCCCATCCCAGATTTGCTATTTTTTGCCTATTTCAGTGTTTCGAAGAAAAAGAATATCAAACGGAGTCCAAAAGACCTGAAACTCCACGAAACCTGTTTTTGGGCCAGAAGAAGCCCATGGAGTACCGAAGCTCACCAGGGGAGTACCGGGCTGCCCACGAGGGTGGCGGGCGCGCCCCCCTACCTCGTGGCTAGCCCGGAAGTCCACCGACGTACCTCCTGCACCCATATATACTCTCGTACCCTAAAACTTACAAAACAAAGATTGGATCAGAAGTTCGGCCGCCGCAAGCCTGTGTAGCCACGAGAAATCAATCTAGGCCCTCTCCGGCACCATGCCGGAGGGGGCCATCATCACCGGTGGCCATGGAGGAGTATCCCGGAGGGGTCTTCATCATCATGAAGGCCAAGGACCAGAAGGTGGAGGCCATGGAGGAGGAAGCACAAGGGGGAGAACCTCTCCTCCTCTCTTCCGGTGGCGCCGGAGTGCCATCGGGAGGGGAATCATCGCCATGGTGATTGTCTTCATCAACATCACCATCATCATCACCATCCTCATCTCTTTTACGCGGTCCACTCTCCCGCACCCCGCTGTAATCCCTACTTGAACATGGTGCTTTATGCCACATATTATGATTCAATGATGTGTTTCCATCCTATGATGTTTTGAGTAGATATCTTTTGTCTTTGGGTTGATTAATGATCTAGATTGGTATGAGTTGTATGTTTTACTTTGGTGCTATCTTATGGTACCCTTCGTGTCGCGCAAGCGTGAGGGGTTCCCACTGTAGGGTGTTGCAATACGTTCATGATTCGCTTATAGTGGGTTGGTGAGTGACTGAAACACAAACCCGAGTAAGAGGGATTGTTCGTATGGGAATAAAGAGGACTTGATGCTTTAATGCTATGGTTGGGTTTTACCTTAATGATCTTTAGTAGTTGCGGATGCTTGCTAGAGTTCCAATCATAAGTGCATATGATCCAAGTAGAGGAAGTATGTTAGCTTATGCCTCTCCCTCATATGAAACTGCAATAGTGATTACCGGTCTTGTTAACAATTGCCTAGGACAATTCCGCACACTGATCCACCATTATTCCACACTCGCTATTTATATTATTTAGTAATATATTCTAACCTTACGATAACAGCACCTACTTTTATGTTTTAGCTCTCCGTTACCATACAAAGTTATCCTCTTCATACCCACAATGTAGTTTTATTTCTCGTTGCTAGTTGGAAGCAAACGTCCGGTGCACGTAGAGTCGTATCAGTGGCAGATAGGGCTTGAGAGAATATTGATCTTACCTTTAGCTCCTTGTGGGTTCGACACTCCATACTTATCACTTCCACCTTTGGAAATTGCTACGATGATTCCCTGCACTTGGGGATTATCAAGCTGTTTTCTGGCGCCGTTGCCGGGGAGCAATAGCGTGGGGTTGATATTCTCGTGTGTGCTTGTTTGCTTTCTTCTCTAAGTAGATTTTGTTTTTCCTTTTTGTTTCTATTTAGTTGTGGGTGAAACATACAAAAAAAATTAAAAATGAAAATACAAAAAAAATTATTACTTGCCTTTCATGCCTAAATTTTTTTTCAAAAAGAGAAATGATTGGAAGGTTTTACATTGAAGAAGTGAGGGTCGACCTTGAGCACTTGTGCTCATGATCACGGAAACAATGTAGAATTTTTCATGGAAGTTTCTCTGTAAATAATTATCCCCGTGTACATAATCCTTGTATTATAAAAATAATATGCCAAGCTTTGGTTTTAGGATGATTAGATTGCTTGTTTGCTTTGTGCAAAACAAAAACAGAAACTTTGGCTGTAGTGCATGAATTTACATTTTTAAATGGAAAGTAAAATGGTTCTGATTCTTTTTGAACATTACTTCTGTACAAATTGTTGAAATTTTCAAATTTAGTTTACAATTTTAGGAGTTACAGAAGTTTGCCAAACTTCCATATTACTACAGACTGTTCTGTTTTTAACAGATTCTGTTTTGCATGTGTTGTTTGCTTATTTCGATGAATCTATGGCTAGTATTGTTGGGTATGAACCATAGAGAACTTGGAATACAGTAGTTTTAACACCCATACAAATAAAGAATGAGTTCATTACAGTACCTAAAGGTAGTGATTTGCTTTATTACACTAATGGATCTCACAAGTTTTTGTTAAAGTTTTGTGTGGATGAAGTGTCCGAAGGTCGAGGAGCTATCAATATGAGAAGAATAAAGAGAGGCAAGAGTTCAAGCTTGGGGATGCCCAAGGCAACCCAAGTAAATATTACAAGGATACTCAAGCATCTAAGCTTGGGGATGCCCCGGTTGGCATCCCATCTTTCTTCTTCAACAATTATCGGTATACCTCGGGTTTTGTTTTGTTCACATGATTTGTGTCCTTTGTGTTTTTATTTTTCTTCTAGAACCATGCTAGCATGAGTTATCCCTTCATTGACTTATAGAATACTTCATGT
The DNA here is from genome assembly GCA_021605205.1 of Aegilops longissima. Lineage (NCBI taxonomy): Eukaryota > Viridiplantae > Streptophyta > Magnoliopsida > Poales > Poaceae > Aegilops > Aegilops longissima. Next base: position 173,296,798 of record CM038679.1, read on the forward strand.
GCTTCACTTAAATCTTTTAAGTATGATCTTATTGAATTGCTCTTTGTGCTTCACTTAAACCTTTTGAGTATGGTTTTATAGAATGCTTCATGTGCTTCACTTATACATTTTGAGCTTGGATATTGGTCAGTAGAATGCTCCATGAACTTCACTTATACCTTTTGGAGTATGAATAATACTATCATTTAAAGTGGGTTTGCAAGAGTGTCAACTTTAGGAATTAGTGATCCCACTATTTTGGAGGATGTTGAATCTTAGTGTGATATTTATGGAAGTGGATTCGGAAGAGTTTCAACTTTAGCTAGTAATGACTCCACTATTTCGAAAGAGGTTCCAATTGAGTATGAGAACAAAGTTTCTATCCATGATGCTACTGAAAATTATTATGAGAGAGGAATACATGCTTGTAGGAGTTGCAATAATATCAAGTTTCCTCTCTATGTGCTTAAAGTTTTGAAGTTATACTTGTTTTGCCTTCCTATGCTAGTTGATTGTTGTTCTTATAAGTTGTGTGCTCACAAAATCCTTAGGCATAGGAAGTTGGTTAGAATAAATTTTTCTAGTCATATTCTTCATGATGCTCCCTTTATGTTTCAATTCTTATCTTCTATGTGAGCATCATTGAAATCTTCATGCCTGGCTAAAAGGCATTAAAGAAAAGCGCTTGTTGGGAGACAACCCAATATTTACCGTTTCTGTTCTTGTGTGTTTACATGATTAAGCTACTGTAGTAATCATGTTTTATATCTTTTGTTTCAATAAAGTGCCAAGTAAGACCTTTGGGAAGACTTGGGTGAAAGTTAATGTGATCTTGCTGTAAAAACAGAAACTTTGCGCTCATGAGAATAGATGTCATTTTTCTACAGAAGAGTGCTATTGAGTTGATTCTTTTTGCATAAGATTAATAGACAAATTACTCACGTCCACCAATTTATTTCATAATTTTTGGAGTAGCAGAAGTATGGTTATTGTTCTGATCATTATAGACTGTTCTGTTTCTGACAGATTCTGTTTTCATTGCATAGTTTGCTTGTTCTCTAGTTTCTATGGTTTATATTCCTCAATATAAATTGTAGAAATGATATGGTACAGTAGGAATTGTGTGAGAACAATTATGAACCTTGTCTTTGACAGTACCAAAGTGAATGGTTTGCTCTTTATTATACTAATCTATCTCACGAAGTTTGGTTAAGTTTTGTGTGATTGAAGTTTTCAAGTTTTGGGTGAGATATCGATATCAGGAGAATGAAGAGTGGAAAGACCCTAAGCTTGGGGATGCCCAAGGCACCCGAAGGCAATATTCAAGGAAGACTCAAGCTCCTAAGCTTGGGGATGCCCCGGAAGGCATCCCCTCTTTCGTCTTCAAAACTATCGGTATAACTTACTCGGAGCTATATTTTTATTCGTCACATGATATGTGTTTTGCTTGGAGCGTCAATTTATTTTGCTAGTATTTTCTTGCTGTTATGTAGAATAATGTTTTGCATCTTTAGTTTCAATAAAAATGACAAGGATAGCCTTTTACCATGCTTATTTTGCAAGTATACATGTTGCTGTTTGAAAACAGAAAGTTCACCGTTGTTGCAAAAATTCCTTCGAAAAGTCAGAACGTGCTAAAATGTTGAAACCTTTTGCATAATAAGATCTGATAAATTTACTACAGTGGGAATTTTCTTTCATAATTTTTGGAGTTAGGGAAGTATGATGAATCTTGCATTCTTTACAGACTATACTGTTTTGGCAGATTGCTGTTACGGTTGCATTGTTTGCATATGTTTGCTTGTTTATTGATTCTATTTGAGGATAGGAGTGTTAAATATGCAGAGGCATTTAGTATGCAATGTTGAATGATAATTTTAGTAATTTGTTACAGTTAGAAAATTATAAGGTTTTGCATTGGTTTATACTAACCTATCTCACGAGTTCTTGTTGAGTTTGCTGTGTATCAAGCTTTTGAGATTTAGGAAACCGACGTATAAAAGGAATTAAGGAGACACAAAAGCTCAAGCTTGGGGATGCCCAAGGCACCCCAAGACATTATTTCAAGGAGTCTCAAGCATCTAAGCTTGGGGATGCCCCGGTAGGCATCCCACCTTTTCTCTTCAACAACTATCGGTTAGTATCGGTTGAACCTAAGTTTTTGCTTCTTCACATGAGTTGTGCTATCCTTGCAATGTCTGTTTTGTTTTACTTGCTGTTTGAATAAAATCATTGGATCTGGAATATTGAATGAAAAAGAATCCTCCCATGACTAGTTAATAATTTTACTACTCAGTGTTCTTCACTCATATCTTTTGGAGTAGTTTGTCATTTCCTCACATGCTTCATGTCTATCCTATGAGTAAATGGTTGAATGAATTGAATGTCATAAATCTGAATTTATATATGTTTCATATGCTTATAACATGGTTAGTGATGACTTCGCATATAGAAAGTATGAGGCATAAAAGTTGTTGAGAATTGGCAAACGTAGTTTTGGTCATCGTTGCAACTAATAGAAAGTACTCCCTCCGTCCCATAATGTAAGACGTTTTTTGACACTACTTTAGTGTCAAAAAACGTCTTACATTATGAGACGGAGGGAGTAATAAGGAAAGAGAGGTTCACATACAAATATATTATCTTGGACATCTTTTATGATTGTGAAGCACTCATTAAGTATGACATGCTAAAAGAGTTGACGTTGGACAAGGAAGACAACGTAATGGTTTATGTTTTCCGACATATCAGTTAAAGTATATTGTCATTGACCTTCCAAACATGTTGAGCTTGCCTTTCCCCCTCATGCTAGCCAAATACCTTGCACCAAGTAGAGATACTACTTGTGCTTCCAAATATCCGTAAACCCAGTTTTGCCATGAGAGTCCACCATACCTACCTATGGATTGAGTAAGATCCTTCAAGTAAGTTGTCATCGGTGCAAGCAATAAAAATTGCTCTCTAAATATGCGTGACTTATTAGTGCGGAGAAAATAAGCTTTGTACGAACTTGTTGTGGAAGTAATAAAAGCGACGAACTGCATAATAAAGGTCCACATACAAGGGGCAATATAAAGTGACGTTCTTTTGCATTAAGATTTTGTGCATCAACCCTAAACGCGCATGACAACCTCTGCTTCCCTCTGCGAAGGGCCTATCCTCACAATTCCCTTTTTCATTTTATCCTTTGGCAAGCTCCTTGTGTTTGAAAGATCATGATATATATATATATATATATATATATATATATATATCAATTGGATCTAAGTTAGCATGGGATATTATTGTTGACATCACCTAAAGGTGAATACGTTGGGAGGCAACACAATAAGCCCCTATCTTTCTCAGTGTCCGGCTGAAACTCCATAACCACAAGTATTGCGTGAGTGTTAGCAATTGTAGAAGACTATATGATAGTTGAGTATGTGGACTTGCTGAAAAGCTCTATTCTTGACTCTTTCTGATGTTATGATAAATTGCAATTGCTTCAATGACTGAGATTATAGCTTGTTAGTTCTCAATGAAGTTTCTGAACCATGATTGACATTGTGAATAGATTGTTACTTGATCATGAAAAGTTTTATGAGATAAGCCGCTATTATGACACATATTGATGATATAAAAAGTGATTGGAATTATCATTGATCAAACTTAAGAACTTACTAGCATTCCACATCAAAAATTATCTTTTTTATCATTTACCTACTCGAGGACGAGCATGAATTAAGCTTGGGGATGCCTGATACGTCTCCAACATATCAATAATTTTTGATTACTCCATGCTATATTATCTACTGTTTTAGGCAATATTGGGCTTTATTATCCACTTTTATATTATTTTTGGGACTAACCAATTAACCGGAGGCCCAGCCCAGATTTGCTGTTTTTTTGCCTATTTCAGTGTTTCGAAGAAAAAGAATATCAAACGGAGTCCAAAAGACCTGAAACTCCACAGAACTTGTTTTTGGAATAGAAGAAGCCCATGGAGCACCGGAAGCTCACCAGGGGAGTACCAAGCTGCCCACGAGGGTGGGGGGCGCGCCCACCCCCTGGGGCGTGCCCCCCTACCTCGTGGCCAGCCCGGAAGTCCACCAACGTACCTCCTGCACCCATATATACTCTCGTACCCTAAAACTTCCAGAACGAAGATTGGATCAGAAATTCTGCCGCCGCAAGCCTCTGTAGCCACGAGAAATCAATCTAGGCCCTCTTCGGCGCCCTACCAGAGGGGGCCATCATCACCGGTGGCCATGGAGGAGTATCTCGGAGGGGTCTTAATCACCATGAAGGCCAAGGACCAGAAGGTGGAGGCCATGGAGGAGGAAGCACAAGGGGGAGAACCTCTCCTCCTCTCTTCCGGTGGCGCCGGAGTGCCATCGGGAGGGGAATCATCGCCACGGTGATCGTCTTCATCAACATCACCATCATCATCACCATCCTCATCTCTTTTACGCGGTCCACTCTCCCGCACCCCGCTGTAATCCCTACTCGAACATGGTGCTTTATGCCACATATTATGATCCAATGATGTGTTGCCATCCTATGATGTTTTGAGTAGATATCTTTTGTCTTTGGGTTGATTGATGATCTAGATTGGTATGAGTTGTATGTTTTACTTTGGTGCTGTCCTATGGTGCCCTCCGTGTCGGCATAGCGTGAGGGATTCCCACCGTAGGGTGTTGCAACACGTTCATGATTCGCTTATAGTGGGTTGGTGAGTGGTGAAACACAAACCCGAGTAAGAGGGATTGTTGCATATGGGAATAAAGAGGAATTGATGCTTTAATGCTATGGTTGGGTTTTACCTTAATGATCTTTAGTAGTTGCGGATGCTTTCTAGAGTTCCAATCATAAGTGCATATGATCCAAGTAGAGAAAGTATGTTAGCTTATGCCTCTCCCTCATATGAAACTGCAATAGTGATTACCGGTCTTGTTAACAATTGCCTAGCACAATTCCGCACACTGATCCACCATTATTCCACACTCGCTCTTTATATTATTTAGTAATATATTCTAACCTTACGATAACAGCACCTACTTTTATGTTTTAGCTCTCCATTACCATACAAAGTTATCCTCTTAATACCCACAACATAGTTTTATTTCTCGTTGCTAGTTGGAAGCAAACGTCCGATGCACGTAGAGTCGTATCAGTGGCAGATAGGGCTTGAGAGATTATTGATCTTACCTTTAGTTCCTTGTGGGTTCGACACTCCATACTTATCACTTCCACCTTTGGAAAGTGCTACGATGATTCCCTGCATTTGGGGATTATCACCGCCTGATTCTGTGCTACGGCGACTTGGACTTGGTAGTCCAGCAGTCATCTGGTGACTGGGACGCCAAGGATGCAAACATGGCAAGCTACCGCTTCCTCGTCCAGCAGATCAGCGGATACTTTGACAGGTGCGAGTTCCTTCACGTGCCACAGGCCGAGAACGAGCAAGCTGATGCCCTGGCCCGGATCGGCTCCACCCGCCAAGGGATACCAGCCGTCATCTCCCTCTAGTGCCTCCGCAAGCCGTCTATCAAGCCTTCGCCGGAATCAAAGTCCATCTTTGTGCCCGCTGCTCCCGGAATAGTCGGATCCGACTCGGGGGCTATAGCAGCCGGCCCAGGGACTTCGGCGGGCGGCTCGGGGACTGCAGCAGTCACACCCGGCCCAGGGACTTTAGAACCCGGCCCGGGGGCTGCGATAGTTGGCCCGGGGACTTTGGCAAGCAGCACAAGGGCTGCAGCAGTCGGACCCAGCCCGGGGATTTCAGAATCCGGCCCGGGGACTTCAACAACGCAGCAAGCAGTGGCTAACTCCAATCCGCCGCCTCCCAACCCAACCGCCGTGGTACCAGTGGCTGTGATGACAGTGGTCGAAGCACCATCATGGGCGCAGCCCATCCTCAACTTCCTGGTGAGCGGAGAGCTACGAGCCGACGAGATTTTGGCCCGGCAAGTACTACGTCGGGTAGCAGCATACATGACAGTAAATAGAGAGCTTGGCAGGCGCAGCGTGACTGGCGTTTTCCAGTGCTGTGTTGAGCTAGAGAAAGGCAAGGCAATCATCAGAGACATCCACCAACGTGAGTGCAGCCACCACGCGGCCTCCAGATCCCTTGTCACCAAAGCTTTCAGCCATGGATTCTTCTGGCCGACTGCTTTGGACGACGCCAAGGACTTGGTCAAGAAGTGCAAAGGGTGCCAAAAAATCAGTTCCAAGCAACATCTGCCGGCTTCTGCACTCAAGATCATCCCCCTCACTTGGACATTTGTCGTCTGGGGGCTGGTCATGGTGGGCCCATTCAAGACAGCATGCGGCGGCATGACCCATCTGTTGGTCGCTGTGAACAAATTCGCCAAGTGGATTGAAGAAAAGCCAATCAAGAAGCTGAATGGTCTGACTGCTGCAGATATCATCGTCCGGTATGGTGTGCCGCACAACATCATCTCCACAACGGCACCAACTTTGCGAAAGGCGCCTTGGCCCGTTTCTGCGCGACGCAGGGCATCCGATTGGACTTAGTGTCCGTTTCCCATCCGCAGTCAAACGGCCAAGTCGAGCGAGAAAACAGCCTCATCTTGTCCGGCATCAATCCCCGAATGATCGAGCCACTGGAGCGTTTGGCCGGCTGCTGGATCGACGAGCTGTCGGCCGTCCTCTAGAGTCTCCGGACCATGCCAAAAAATCAACCGGCTTCACTCTCTTCTTCCTCGTGTACGGGGCCGAGGCTGTCATCCCAACTGACAATGAGTTTGACTCACCTCGCGTCACCATGTACACGGAGGCGGAAGCGAAGGAGGCGCAAGAAGACGACGTCGACCTGCTGGAAGAAGGCTGGCTGTTGGCACTCGACCGGTCCGCCATCTACCAGCAGGGCCTGCACCGCTACCACAGTTATAAGGTCAGGCCTCGATCCTTCCGAGAAGGGGACCTTGTGCTCCGACTGATCCAGCGAATAGACGGCCAGCACAAGCTCTCGGCCCCTTGGGAAGTACCATTCATCATCAGCAAAGCTTTGGGCAACAACTCCTACTACCTCATCAACGCGCAGAAGCCCCGGGCGCGCAAGAGGGACGATTCCGGCAAGGAAACAGAGCGCCCACGGAATGCAAATCTCCTGCGAAGATTTTACAGTTAATGCAGTATGTACCATGCTACCTTTTGTACTAAGAAGCTAAGACATCGGGTCCCTCGAGGAGCACTCGGGAGCTACCTTTTTATCTATATGATAAGATTATGCTTGTGAATGTTTTATTTTCATTCCTCCGCCTGGCACCGGGTTCGACCAGTCTGCCCGGGAGCTCGCCGCCTTGTCCTATGCTAATGCTACCTGCAATCCGACAAGTAGTGTGCCTACATCTAAAGCCCTCTCTTGCCTTAAGCCGCAGCTCGCAGAGTGACTGTCCGGCTGGCAAGAGCTAAAGGCAGGAAATTGTGTCCATACGAAAAATGACTTAAGGAAAAATGTGCTAACCTAAGCCAAGCCGGCTCTTTGCCCTACCGTCCGGCGGACTTCTCATTTGACTTGCTACGTTCTAAGCGGCCACAGTACTTGTCTTCCTAGGCGGCCAAGTACCTGACCCAGCCACAGACCGCAGAGCGGCTGTCCGGCTGGTAGGGCGGCAGCCAGAGGAAGACGGCAAAGGAAAAAGCCAATATGAAACAGAAAAGCAAGGCAAAGTGGAACCCGTCAGTGCACAGACTTGTGAGAATGAATTAATTTACATAAGCAAAAGGCCCTCGGCCAGCATTCAACAGAGTTTGAATACACCCCCAGTGGGTGGAATTGCATGAATTTAACATACTTGTTCAAAAGTTTAGGAGAACATGAAAGAAAGATAAGTTGGCCGCCTAGGCCAGAAGAGCAACAGCCGGATCTGATGGGTCGGCGGAAGCTGAGGTGCCGGGTGGTGGAACGGCCGACTGGTTGGTCTCGGCCTGGTCGACACCAGTAGCAGTCGGCTCGCCGACACGCGGCTCGTTGGTTGAGACTTGGTCGGGCTGAGGCTGGCTATCTGCTCCATCATTCGGCACGCCATCTTCGTCGTCCTCATCTTCTTCATCCTCGCCCTTATCACTGGAGGCGATCTCCTCCGCCGAGTCCTCCCCATACTCCGGGTTCAGCCCGAACCAGTTGGGCGGCACTTCACCGCCGTCTTCGTTCAGCTCAGGGATGAACATGGTGGTGTCTTCATATTCGGCGACCGTCGCCGCACGTTGAGTAAGCTCGCGGCTCGCCGCCCCCAGCTCCGGTGCGGCCTCCTGCCGGAAGGTGGCCAGCTGGTCCAGCTCCAGGCCCGGGTACCACGCCTTGGCAAACTCCAAGGCCCTCCGAGGTCCAGCCCGAGCCACGGTGCCCTTCCAAGCCTCGGAGCGGCTTACTGCTACCTGCAGCCAGTTGGCAGTCCGGCTGGGGGTGCGTGGGATCTGGGCATCCGGCCAGAGGGCGGTCAACACCTGAGCCCCGACACGCTGCAGGCGGTGGAGCATCCGATGAGCCGGCTGTAGGAGCGCCTGGACGGCGATAAGCTGCTCGCCGAGAGTCTGTGGCACGTTATGCATGATTTCTGCACCATCCCTTCTCCGTTCGTCACGGCGTGCCTCGATGGCCTGGCTGACGGCAACAGCTTGACCAGGAAAGACCTCTGCGCAAGAAGAAAAAAGAAGTCATGAAGCCCGAAGTCGGCTCATGTAGAAGTCGACGGCTGAACAAAAGGAAAAAATAACTCACCATCGATCATATCCTTGATCTTGCGGTAGCCATCGGATAGGGCCTTCTCCTTCTCGGCCCAGTTCGAACAATGAGTCTTGAACTCGGCCTAAATGTTGGCCTCGCTGGCCTTCAGCTTCTGGAGCTCTGCCTTGTGCCGCTCCGCCTGGTCCGCCAGCTCCTTGGCCGCCTTGCTACGCTTCACCTCCTTGGCACGCAGCATAGTTTCGGCTGCGCCCAAGGTCTTCTGCAGATCTGCGGTGGCCTCTGCCAAGACAGAGAAGAAGAAGAAAAACATCAACACCAAAGAAAGATAGTTGCCGGAAGATCCGGCCCGACTGCTCAGCAGTCGGCCCGAATCTCAGGGGCTACACCCAGCGGGTGCGCTGACGTGCCCCCGCAAGGAAGAAGATCATGTACTTACTGCGGCTCTGGTTCAAGTCGGCGGTCTGCTTGGCCAGCTCCTCGACCTAGGAGTTGAAGTCGGACGCATGGATGTTGTGGTCATCCCGCAACGAAGAAAACAAAAGAAGAAATAATTTAGCACTCGGGATTTACTTTGAAGTTCCGAGCCGCCTGCTCAACAGCCGCCCGGAACTCGGGGGCTACACCCAGTGGGTGCACTGGCGCGCCCCCACGGAAGATTACCAGAATCAAAAGCGAGAAGCAAGAAGCATACACGAATGGCCGTCTGCGTCGCCAGGAACTCCGGCGAGTACCGCTGGAGAGTGGTGCCCTAAGTTTGGAGCCAGGCCTGGACTTCCTGCGCGGCTGCGTTCAAAACACCAGTGCTGCCCCGTGGCGTACAGTCTGGTGGGGCTGCACTGGTGAACTCGGTGTCGGGAGCCAATGAGCTAGCGGCCCCAATCTCCAACGGCTGTGGTCCTGAGGCCGCCTTCTCCATGCGCTGGCGCACCAGAACACGGACTGTAGGAATCGGGGCCACCACCAGTTCACCGACAGATGGCGGCACCAGCGGCGCCTCAGGCCGACTGCCCGACGCGGCGGCAGTCGGCATGTGCGGGGCCACCTCCGCCCCCAAGACAACAGGGCCTCCGTCTTCCCGCTCCAGGGCTGGCTGGTTGCCTCCAATCCCTCCAGTCGGCGCCGGTTGCTCCGCATGTTCCGGGATGACGGGCTCTTGAGTCCGGCTGCGGGACGCCTCCTCCGCCTTGCCTTGGCGGCCGCGGCCGCCGGTGCCCTGGCCGCTACGTCGGCTCGGGTCTTCGCCACGGCATCAGCCTCTGCTTGTGCCACCTTGGCTGCCTCTGCCTTCTCCCGCTCCACCTTCTCCTGCTCCTCGCGCGCCTCCTGCGCGTTCCTCTCCATAGCCTCCTGGAGGTCGTCGAATGGGTCCACGTGGCGGGGTTCCGCGGAGCCGCCTGCTGCCCCAATCACCAAGCCAGACAGGGCCCGCGAGAGAGAAAGCGGGGCCCTGCTTGGCAAGACAAGAAAAAGAGAATAAGAGGTTTGCGAGAAGCAGAAATGAAAAAGCAAAGCAGAAACGCAAAAAGGATCAAGACACTTACCCGGTCACCAGTGGGAGCCGCTTTGGGTCCTTCTAGAACTAGGACGCCTTCGCGGCGGCCTCCTGCCGCTTGGTCGCGGCGGCCGAGTTCCCGGGCTTCTTCAGCCGGCTGCCGAACAACCCGGTCTTGGCCCGACGCTTCGACGCGCCGGCTGCAGCAGTCGGCGCGGCTGAAGAGCTGGCGCCCGCCCTGTCGGCACCATTGTGCGGCGCGGTTCGTTTTCCTCCTCCTCATCATCCGGCCAATCCCCGAGGCCACCTCCTAAGGAGCTGCCTGCTCCACCACCGTCACCGCCTGTGGAATCGTCCTCCTCCTGAGCAACCGCTTCCAAATCGGGGTCGCCCACGTCAGTCACCGACTGGTCCACCGCATACTGATGACCCGGGGCCAGCGCGTCAGTGGCCGTCTGGACCGGGAAGCGCTGCACCAAGGCCAACTGATTAGGCGGCAAGAAACCCGGACAAACAAAGGAAAAAGGAATTAGAAGACCTACCGGAGGCAGCGGTTTGGCCCGGCTGTACAGTGTCTGGCCGAACCGCCACTCCGTCTCCGACAGCTTGCAGTCGGAGAAGAAGTTCACCATGCAGACCACCTCCACGTCCAGCATCACCTTGCTGGACAGCTGACATGGATCCTGGTGCCCACTCATGTTGCTGATGATGTGGGGCCGGGATTGGTTCGGGAGCACTTGGCGCTCCCGAAGGCGGCCAGCAGATCTGAATCCCCAAGGCCCTCTGACTCCATCGTCCGAGACGTGGGGGGCGCAAGATTAACTGCGCCCACTCCCCCCACGACTTCTGCACCGTTGAGGCATGTATTAACCATGCCTGGAAGCCCAACCGTCTACCTCGGCCGCTGCGGATCCGTGCGAGTGCCGAGCCCCTGTAGTGGCAGGCCCCGGCTTGCGGCGACGTCTCGTCTCTTGTGTAGGTTGGCAGGCTAGCCTGGCCTACTGGCGCCGCGTGGAGGACGGGCAACGGGCGGCAGACCTGCCGCCCGGCTGGCATGCCACCCGGGCCCACCATGATGATTCGAATTCACCAGGTGGCCGAAGCAGTCACGGCCGGCTCCCGTTAGTCGGCACCTCCAGAAGGCGGATGTAGCGAAGCTACCCAAACACTCAGAGTAGGAAGCTGCTGAGGCTCCTCGATTTTTAGCCGCGGTGCCCCACCAGCTTCGGGGAGTACTATTGGAGTAAATGACTACGGGAAGCCTCATCGGCCCCTTTTAGTATTTCAAGACATCGGGGCAAGCTGCACCCCTCACGCCTCCTGGACGAACGACCGGCTTCATGGGCCGACTGGTCTAGGAGGCCGGCTGCTAGAAGACAGCGAGACCACAGAAGGCGGCCACAAAGAGGCCAGCTCCTAGCAGTCGGCCCTTCGTTCCCTCAAAGTTTGCTCCCGCATAACTAGGATGGGACGGGGCGTGGCTACAGTACAACCATCAACCCCCGAATCCAAGGCAGAGCGTGGCCACAGTGCGGCATGCCAGGCGGACACCCCTTGTCCGGTGTAACACTATTGCCATGCGGCCCGTGACGTCACCTACTGCGATCAGAGCCCTCCGGCTTGTCGGCAGCCGCCACGTCCTGGCAGGCGGCACACCCGGCGACCTCCTTGCCGAGGTTGTCGACCTTGGCCTTCTTTACGGTGTCGGCCTTTCCCTGCGCTTTCTATTGCGCCGTCGGCCTTTCCTTGCCGGGGCGACAGCGTCTTCATCATCGGAATCGTGTCCCATGCCGGTGTCTTCACCGGGGTACTTCCTTCCTTCTTCAGCATGAGCACATCTGTCGGCTAGAACATACAGTTCGGCAACATCCCTGACCTTGTTCATGGACAGCTCTTCACGCATCTTGCCGTTGCGCATGTTCTGATGGAACGTGCTGATGACAGTGGCAAGATGAACATCTGGAATGTTGTATGCACACGGTTGAATCTCTGTATGTACTTGCGCAAGGATTCTCCATCCTTTTGGGGGATGAGATGCAAATCACTCGCCTGGCTAGGAGCTTGATGGCCTCTGGTAAAGGCGCCAACAAACTCTTGGCACAGGTCGAACCAAGAGGAGATGGAATCTACCGGGAGGTGCATCAACCACGACCTGACGCTGGGTTTGAGCACCAACGAGAAGTAGTTGGCGAGCACCTTACCGTCCCGAGCCCCAGCAGCTTGCATCCCAATGGTGTATACACTCGGGAACTCGGTCGGATGGGTCTTGCCGTCGTACTTCTCTGGGACCTCAGGTTTGAATGTGCGGGTAGTGGGCCCCTGGAACTGCCATAGCTCATGGGTAAAAGCTGGGCAACCTACCTCGTAAGGCCGGTCTCCAGAATCCCTCGGTGCAGGCCTGTACGCAGTGGGCCCTGCACGCCTATCAGACTGATGGCGTGCTTCCCGCCGCCGCTCGATGGTAGTTCGAGCGTCTTTTTAACCCGCTCCTGAAGAACTTGACATCGGTCGCGGCGAGCTCATGGGTTGGACGAAGCCATGGATGCATCGTCACGGGCGTCGACCGCCAAGCTGGCGACCACCGCCGACGTAGTGGAGGGGAGTACACCGTGGTTGCGGCGCCTCCGGCCCTTCCACCGTCGGCACGCGCCGGCTCGGTGGACCGATGTCGTGAGGGCCCTGCCTCCTAGTGCTGATCCTTATTGGCGTGGCCGATATGGCTCTGGATAACATCCCTCCACTCTTCTTGCTTCTCCGTAGTAGGAGGGAAGTCGAGGAGTAGTTCTACTCGTGCTAATGCTTCCGTCGGCGTTGGTGGCAGTGACAAACGCGAGGAACGGGAGGTGCTCGGACTTCTAACTATGTTAGAAGCAGCGCCGTCACGGTTTTGCGGCCGCGCACCATCTTGACCAGCATCTTGCGTGCATGTCGGCCCTGTGCATCTCGAGAGTGATGCAGAGGGCTCTTCCCACGGCGGCGCCCGGGGTCACCAACGTCGCGGCACTGGTCGTCGCGCATGTCTTGAGAGGACCACGGCGCGGGTGCCAACGGGGGTGTCTTGGAGGTCCCCGTGACGCCCGTAGGCAGTACGGCTCCGCTCCTGGACGCGGCGGCGTGTGGCTCGTCGTCTCGGGCACGAACGACGCCGCTCGCCTGGGTTCGGTTGCCGGAGTGTCATGGATGGTCGTGATCTGCACCCCTGCCACCATCGGCGGCTACCCCATCGCCCATGTGCATTGGCACGGGTAGTTCGGCCCAGAAGAAACGATCGTCGTGATCGCCTTCTTCTTGGGAGCCATGATGATCAAGGAAACAATGCGCTAACCCCTAGATCGGGTTTGCAAAACTACTCACTCCCCTGCCTGGCGCGCCAAAGATGTCGACGTAGAGAAGGTCGACACCTATGGGATCACTTGGATCCCTCCTTCGGTTCGGCAGGGAGGAGGAGTGGTGCAAAGAGCGGATATAAAGGTCAACACGACGGATCTTTACCTAGGTTCGGGCCGCTAAGCAGCATAAAGCCCTAGTCCTGGTTGATTGTGTATTCTGTGTTCTTGAGCTTCGGCCAGCTGCTCGCATGTATGCTGGGCCGAGAGGTTCAAAAGTTTGAATCCTCCTCCAGTACGTCGTGGGCCTCCTTTTATATGTCCAAGGGGCTGCCACAGTGGCACACAGGAGGTGTAAAGTAGCTACATCGCCTATGTTTATCGCCGGCGTCTTAGGACAAACACCATAAGTGCACGGCTTACGTGCCCACTAGCTTTATCGGGGATGGGAGGTGCTAATCCCCAAGTGCAAGGAATCATCGTAGCACTTTCCAAAGATGGAAGTGATAAGTATGGAGTGTCGAACCCACAAGGAGCTAAAGGTAAGATCAATATTCTCTCAAGCCCTATCTGCCACTGATACGACTCTACATGCACCGAATGTTTGCTTCCAACTAGCAACGAGAAATAAAACTATGTTGTGGGTATGAAGAGGATAACTTTGCATGGTAACGGAGAGCTAAAACATAAAAATAGGTGCTGTTATCATAAATTAGAATATAATACTAAATATTACAAGTAGCGAGTGTGGAATAATTGTGGATCGGTGTGCGGAATTGTCCTAGGTAATTGTTAACAAGACCGATAGTCGTCATTGCAATTTCATATGAGGGAGAGGCATAAGCTAACATACTTTCTCTACTTGGATCATATGCACTTATGATTGGAACTCTAGCCAGCATCCGCAACTACTAAAGATCATTAAGGTAAAACCCAACCATAGCATTAAAGCATCAAGTCCTCTTTATTCCCATAAGCAACAATCCCTCTTACTCGGGTTTGTGTTTCAGTCACTCACCAACCCACTATAAGCGAATCATGAACGTATTGCAACACCCTATAGCGGGAATCCCTCATGCTTGCGCGACATGGAGGGAAAAATAGGACAACACCAATAATAAAATATACAACTCGTACCAATCTAGATCATCAATCAACCCAAGGATAAAAGATATCTACTCAAAACATCATAGGATGGCAACACATCATTGGATCATAATATGTAGCATAAAGCACCATGTTCAAGTAGGGATTACAGCGGGGTGCGGGAGAGTGGACCGCGTAAAAGAGATGAGGATGGTGACGATGATGGTGATGTTGATGAAGAGGATCACCGTGGCGATGGTTCCCCTCCCGATGGCACTCCGGCGCCACCGGAAGAGGTTCTCCCCCTTGTGCTTCCTCTTCCATGGCCTCCACCCTCTGGTCCTTGGCCTTCACGATGACGAAGACCCCTCCGAGATACTCCTCCATGGCCACCGGTGATGATGGCCCCCTCTGGCAGGGCGCCAGAGAGGGCCTAGATTGGTTTTTCGTGGCTACAGAGGCTTGCGGCCGCGGAACTTCTGATCTAATCTCCATTCTGGAAGTTTTAGGGTACGAGAGTATATATGGGTGCAGGGAGGACGTCGGTGGACTCCTGGGCTGGCCACGAGGTAGGGGGCGCGCCCCAGGGGGGTGGGCGCAACCCCCACCCTCGTAGGCAGCCCGGGACTCCCCTGGTGAGCTTTCGGTAATCCATGGGCTTCTTTTGCTCCAAAAACAGGTTCCGTGGAGTTTCAGGTCTTTTGGACTCCGTTTGATATTCCTTTTCTTCGAAACACTGAAATAGGAAAAAACACAGCAATTCTGGGCTGGGCCTCTGATTAATTGGTTAGTCCCAAAAGTAATATAAAAGTGGAAAATAAATCCCAAAATAGTCCAAAACAGTAGATAATCTATCATGGAGCAATCAAAAATTATAGATACGTTGGAGACGTATCAGGCATCCCCAAGCTTAATTCCTGCTCGTCCTCAAGTAGGTAAATGATAAAAAAGATAATTTTTGATGTGGAATGCTAGTAAGTGCTTAAGTTTGATCAATGATAATTCCAATCACTTTTTCTAGCATCATTACATATCATAACTATAGCTCATCTCATAAAACTTTTCATGATCAAGTAACAATCTATTCACAATATCAAGCATGGTTCAGAAACTTCATTGAGAACTAACAAACTATAATCTCAGTCATTGAAGCAATTGCAATTTATCATAACATCAGAAAGAGTCAAGAATAGAGCTTTTCATCAAGTCCACATACTCAACTATCATATAGTCTTCTACAATTGCTAACACTCATGCAATACTTGTGGTTATGGAGTTTCAACCGGACACTGAGAAAGATAGGGGCTTATTGTGTTGCCTCCCAACATATTCACCTTTAGGTGATGTCAACAATAATAGACCATGCTAACTTACATCAAATTGGATATATATATCATGATCTTTCAAACACAAGGATCTTGCCAAAGGATAAAATGAAAAAGGGAATTGTGAGGATCACCTTGACTCAAGCATAAAGTAAAAGATAGGCCCTTCGCAGAGGAAAGCAGAGGTTGTCATGCGCGTTTAGGGTTGATGCACAAAATATTAATGCAAAAGAACGTCACTTTATATTTCCCCTTGTATGTGGACCTTTATTATGCAGTCCGTCGCTTTTATTACTTCCACAACAAGTTCGTACAAAGCTTATTTTCTCCGCACTAATAAGTCATGCATATTTAGAGAGCAATTTTTATTGCTTGCACCGATGACAACTTACTTGAAGGATCTTACTCAATCCATATGTAGGTATAATGGACTCTCATGGCAAAACTGGGTTTAAGGATTTTGGAAGAACAAGTAGTATCTCTACTTGGTGCTGAGAATTTTGGCTAGCATGAGTGGGAAAGGCAAGCTCAACATGTTTGGAAGGTCAATGACAATATACTTTAACTGAGGTGTCGGAAAACATAAACCATTACGTTGTCTTCCTTGTCCAACGTCAACTCGTTTAGCATGTCATACTTAATGAGTGCTTCACAATCATAAAATATGTCCAAGATAATATTTTTGTATGTGAACCTCTCTTTCCTTATTACTTCCTATTAATTGCAATGATGACCAAAACTACATTTGCCAATTCTCAACAACTTTTATGCCTCATACTTTCTATGTGTGAAGTCGTCACTAACCATGTTATAAGCATATGAAACATATATAATTTCAGGTTTATGACATTCAATTTATTCAACCATTTACTCATAGGATAGACATGAAGCATGTGAGCAAATGACAAACTACTCCAAAAGATATGAGTGAAGAACACTGAGTAGTAAAATTATTAACTAGCCATGGGAGGATTCTTTTTCATTCAATATTTCAGATCCTATGATTTTATTCAAATAGCAAGTAAAACAAAATAAAATGACATTGCAAGGATAGCACAACATATGTGAAGAAGCAAAAACTTAGGCACAACCGATACTAACCGATAGTTGTTGAAGAAGAAAGGTGGGATGCCTACCGGGGCATCCCCAAGCTTACATGCTTGAGACTTCTTGAAATATTATCTTGGGGTGCCTTGGGCATCCCCAAGCTTGAGCTTTTATGTCTCCTTAATTCCTCTCATATCATGGTTTCTCTTCTTTCTATCAAAAGCTTCATTCACAACAAAATCAACAAGAACTCGTGAGATAGGTTAGTATAAACCAATGCAAAACCTTATCATTTCCTACTGTAACAAATCACTAAAATTATTATTCAACATTGCATACTAAATGCCTCTGCATATTTAATACTCCTATCCTAAAGTAGAATCATTAAACAAGCAAACATATGCAAACAACGCAACTATAACAGCAATCTGGCAAAACAGTATAGTCTGTAAAGAATGCAAGATTCATCATACTTCGCTAACTCCAAAAATTATGAGAGAAAATTCCCACTGTATTATATTTATCAGAGCTCATTATGCAAAAAGTTTCAACATTATATCATGCTTTGACTTTTCTAGGGAATTTTTGCAACAGCGGTAAACTTTCTGTTTTCAAACAGCAACATGTATACTAGCAAAATAAGCATGGTAAAAGGCTATCCTTGACATTTTTATTGAAAATAAAGATGCAAAACACTATTATAAATAACAGCAAGCTAATACTAACAAAATAAAATGATTCTCCAAGTAAAACACATATCATGTGACGAATAAAAATATAGCTCCGAGTAAGATGTGCCGATAGTTTTGAAGACGAAAGAGGGGATGCCTTCCGGGGCATCGCCAAGCTTAGGCGCTTGAGTCTTCCTTGAATATTACCTTGGGGAGCCTTGGGCATCCCCAAGCTTAGGGTCTTTACACTCCTTATTCTCCTCATATCGGTATCTCACCCAAAACTTGAAAACTTCGATCACACAAAACTTAGCCAAACTTCGTGAGATAGGTTAGTATGATAAAGAGCAAACCATTCACTTTGGTACTGAAAAGGACAAGGTTCATAATGTTTTCACACAATGCCTACTGTACCATATCATTTCTACAATTTATATTGAGGAATATAAACCATAGAAACTAGAAAACAAGAAAACTATGCAATGAAAACAGAATCTGTCAGAAACAGAACAGTCTGTAAGGATCTGAACAACAACCATACTTCTGCTACTAAAAAAATTATTAAATAAATTTGTGGACGTGAGAAATTTTTATATTAATCTTCTGCAAAAAGAATCAACTCAATAGCACTCCTCTGTAAAAAATGACATCTATTCTCATGAGGGCAAAGTTTCTGTTTTTTACAGCAAGATCACATTAACTTTCACCCAAGTCTTCCCAAAGGTCTTACTTGGCACTTTATTGAAACAAAAAGCATAAAACATGATTACTACAGTAGCTTAATCATGTGTACACACAAAAACAGTAATGATAAATATTGGGTTGTCTCCCAACAAGCGCTTTTCTTTAATGCCTTTTAGCTAGGCATGATGATTTCAATGATGCTCACCTAAAGATAGGAATTAAAACACAAAGAGAGCATCTTGAAGAATATGACTAGCACAATTTATTCTAACCAACTTACTATGCCTAGGGATTTTGTGAGCACACAACTTATAAGAACAACAATCAACTAGCATAGGAAGGCAAAACAAGTATAACTTCAAAACTTTAAGCACATAGAGAGGAAACTTGATGTTATTGCAACTCCTACAAGCATGTATTCCTCTCTCATAATAATTTACAGTAGCATCATGGATAGCAACTTTGTTGTCATACTCAATTGGAACCTCTTCCGAAACAGCGGAGTCATTACTAGCTAAAGTTGACACTCTTCCGAACCCACTTTAAATGATAGTATTATTCATACTCCAAAAGGTATAAGTGAAGTTCATGGAGCATTCTACTGACCAATATCCAAGCTCAAAGTGTATAAGTGAAGCACATGAAGCATTTTATAAAACCATACTCAAAAGATTTAAGTGAAGCACAAAGAGCAATTCTATAAAATCATACTTAAAATATTTAGGTGAAGCACATGAGGTATTCTATAAATCAATTAAGGGCTATCTCATGCTAGCATGGTTCTTAAAGGAAAAACAAAAACACAAAGGACACAAATCGTGTGAACAAAACAAAAACCGAGGTATACCGATATTTGTTGAAGAAGAAAGATGGGATGCCAACCGGGGCATCCCCAAGCTTAGATGCTTGAGTATCCTTGGAATATTTACTTGGGGTGCCTTGGTCATCCCCAAGCTTAAACTCTTGCCTCTCTTTATTCTTCTCATATTGATAGCTCCTCGACCTTCGGACACTTTATCCACACAAAACTTCAACAAAAACTTGTGAGATCCGTTAGTGTAATAAAGCAAATCACTACCTTTAGCTACTGTAATGAACTCATTATTTATTTGTATTGAGTTAAATCTGCTGTATTCCAAGTTCTCTATGGTTCATACCCTCCGATACTACTCATAGATTCATCGAAATAAGCAAACAACACATGCAAAACAGAATCTGTTAAAAACAGAACAGTCTGTAGTAATCTGGAAGTTTGATAAACTTCTGTAACTCCTAAAATTATAAACTAAATTTGAAAATTTGAAAAATTTGTACAGAAGTAATGTTCAAAAAGAATCAGAACCATATGACTTTCCAGTAAAAAATGAAAATTCACGCACTACAGCCAAAGTTTCTGTTTTTGTTCTACACATAGTAAACAAGCAATCTAACCATCCTAAAACCAAAGCTTGGCACATTATTTTTATAATACAAGTAATATATACAAGGGGATAATTATTTACAGAGAAACTTCCATGAAAAATTCTACATTGTTTTCGTGAGCATGAGCACAAGTGCTCAAGGTCGACCCTCACTTCTTCAATGCAAAACCTTCCAATCACTTCTCTTTTTGAAAAACTTCTTAGGCATGAAAGGCAAGTAATAATTTTTTTTTGTATTTTCATTTTTAAATTTTTTTGTATGTACCGCCCAAAGCTAAACAGAAACAAAAAGTGAAAAACAAAATCTACTTAGTGAAGGAAGCAAACAAGCACACACGAGAATATGAACCCCACGCTATTGCTCCCCGGCAACGGCGCCAGAAAAGAGCTTGATAATACCCAAGTGCAAGGAATCATCGTAGCACTTTCCAAAGATGGAGGTGATAAGTATGGAGTGTCGAAACCACAAGGAGCTAAAGGTAAGATCAATATTCTCTCAAGCCCTATCTGCCATTGATACGACTCTACATGCACCGAACGTTTGCTTCCTGTCGGGGAAGCTGATCTGACCCACGAACACCTATGGGACCGGCGGACCGAGCCCCTTTCGGTTCGGAGGGGGGCGGAGGTCGCACGAAGAGCAGATCGAAGCGAAGCACACGAGCAGTTTACCCAGCTTCGGAGCTCTCTGGAGAGATAACACTCCTACTGCTGCTTGTCTGATTGTATTGAGTTCTTGCTTGAGAGAGCTAAGTGTTTTCTGGCTTCAAACCTTTCCAACCCCCCTCTACGTTGCGCATGGGCCTCCTTTTATATGCTTAAGGGGTCTCCGACAGGTGGCAACGTAGACAAGGGTAAAAATGGAAAAGGAGTGCGGTTGGTACAGCTACTTGTATAGTGTATCATACCTAACCCTAACGGAAGGGGACAAAGGCATTAAATGCCCGTCTATGTCGCCCAAACAGTGCAAACAGGGACCGTCAGGGGCGCCACCGCTTGCCACGATGGCAATCTTGTCAGCGCCGCATCAAGCGCTCTCGCTGGCCAAGACAGCCTCTTGCCACGCACGCCTGGAAAGGTCCCATGGCGACACGTTGGTGGATGTGCTGGAGCGGAGGAAAAGAGTGGTAGTCTGCCGCGGCAAGCGCCTTGCCGCAGTTGTTGCCTTGTCGCGTCCGGAAGCTTGTCGCTCACCGGGCCTTCCCGGCAAGCTCCTCTTGCCGGGGCCTTGTCTCCTAGGTGCCTTGGTTGGCCTTCCCGGCAAGCTCCTCTTGCCGGGGCCTTGTCTCCTTGGCTAAAATACTTTGTTCTTGAATGGCTCCAAAGGAACCATGGAGGACCTTGGCGGTCGCCTGGCAAGCCTTGCCGCGGGGTGCTGCAACTGCCCGTGCACAAGTTCGGGATACTAGGGTACCCCTACTCTAGTACACCGACAGAGCCTCGGCCTGGGCCACACTGCGGTGCCGAAGCTGTTGGGCCAGGCCCAAAACAGGGCACGGGCACGCGCGGCCTGGGTTACGCCATAACTCACTCCGGACCCACCACGCCCTCCACGAACGGCACACGTCGAATCGGCGTCGTGGGAGAGATCGTGGGGGGTTTCTTTATTTGGAAAAGCGGAACGTCCGCCCCCCCCCCTCTTTATAAGCAGGGGAAACAGGGGCAGTTCACCCACCTTGCCAGTTGCTGTCCAATCTCGAAAAACCACCGCTGCTCCCCCCTCCTTCCCAAGGCTGAAAAGAGAGCAGCGCTCCGCCCCCCATCGCCACCAGCTCCACCAACGCCGTCGATCTCCTCCACCACCTCCGCCATGGCTCCGAAAGCCGACAAGGGGAAGGCCGTGAAGTCGGCCGAGGCGCAGCGGCTTGCGGCGCGCTTGAAAGGAGCGGGCCATCTTCCCCCCTCAGCTCGCCCTTGGGAGCCGAGGGAGTACTACTACCTCTTACGGTCGACGGAGACGCGGCGCATCCAGCGCCTGAAGGTACTCCCAGCTGCCGCCTCGGAATTGGCTCCAAATGGGTATCCCTTCTTCGCGCTCTTCTTCTACTGCGGGCTCTGCCCGCCCTTCTCTGAATTTTTCTGCGATATCATGAACACCTACGGGTTCCGCCTCCTTGACTTCACCCCCAATGTTGTCCTGACCATGGCAGTTTTCGCACATCTCTACGAAAACTTTGTCGGAGTCCATCCAAACGTAGCCCTTTTCCGCCACTTCTTTATGCCTCGAGTTGAGAGAGGGGGGCCTCTTGCCGGAGGAATCGCTTGGATCTCAAGGATCGGCAAGAAGGAAGCCTATCTGGAAGGAGAGCTCCGCAGCAAGTGGGAGGAATGGAGAGCAGACTGGTGTTGGATTGTTGAGGAGAACCCGCAGCCCTTTACTGCCCAGCGACAAACCCCAATAGTGCGCGGCAACGATTGGAGCAATGTGGCCCCGGAAGATGCTAGGCTGAAGATTGCCGTCACTCGAATCCTTCGCCTTAGACTTGCCGGGCTCACCGTAGGCACCGTTGGCGCAAATTTTCTTCGCTGCCGCATCGCCCCCTGCAGGAGAGGAGGAGACCCGCCTGGGAGTTTCAGAACGCGGCAGATATCATGAGGCTCCACCCAGGCCTCAACTTCAACTTCACCGTCTTGGAACTTGACGCGATGCTCTTGGAGCTGTTCAAGCCCGACCCTGATCATCCCGAGATGTTGAGGTTGCCGAGGGGCGTCGTTCCACTGTGCAACAATTCCTCGCTCGACCGCATCCGTGCAATGATGCCGTTGTGCGACTCGCATGGAATTGTCCCCACTTGGTAAGAGCCTGCAGATGACGTCGTGCGGCAGTTCTTTGACAGCTTGGAAGAAGTGTCGATCCGCCCCGACGAATAGAAGAGCCTCACCCGCGACACCACCGATGATGAGATGCAGCGCATCGCCACCAGGTTGGAAGAGGCGGCAGCAGCTGCAGCGGCGGGCGAGTTCGGATTCACCGTGGAGGAGGCAGAGGCAGCAGAGGCGGCAAGCCTTGTCGAGCGAAGGGAGTTTGCCGGCGAAGAGCTTGCCGAGCCTGAAGCTGAGTCGAGCGAGCCCGCCGAGGGCACCTCCTCCCCACCTTCAAACAGCTTGCCGCGAGCGGAGCCCCTAGCTCCACCAAGAAGGCGTCTTCGCAAGGCCGGAGATGTAGCGGGGCGGCAGACGGGCCAATAGCCGTCGTGCCGCGCGACGCGCTCCACCGCGGCAAGCACCGTTGCCGCGGGAGCACCTCACGCCGCTGCGGCAACCGGAGCAGGGCCTTCCCAGACCACCGCTTCTGCATCCGCCAAGCGGCCAAGGGAACCCACTCTTCCGCCTCGTCGCACTGGAGGCGAGCCAGAATTTGATCTTTCCGCGCTCAGCTCCGACGAGGAAGAAGAAGAGTAAGATTCTTTGCTGTACTTGTAGTTCTTCAATTTTGTTGCTTCGTCTTGTATCTGACTTGCTTCACCCTGAACCCTTTCCTTTTCAGGACGCTGGCCCAGAGAGCGTCGAAGAGAGCCAAGGCCCCGGCGCTTTTCATCGAGGACGAACCCACCGCGGCAGCAGGAGGCGCGTCCGAGACCACCTTGCCGGATGCGGCAACTCTTCCTCAGAGCAGCCCCCAGCACAGTCCCCAGAGTAAGTATATGGTTTACTTCCTGCTGTTAGGTGCGCATGGGTGCTCTTTCTTTGCTGATATCTGACTGCTGATTTGTGTAGGAGCAGAGCAGCCCCACCAGGAGTGCCCTGAAGCCGCTCCTGACATGCCTTCTGCTTCGACTACACCGCCAAGGGAGGATCCCCCGGCAAGGGAGCGTTCTCCGGCAAGGGAGACTTCTCCGGCAAGGGTCAGCTCTCCGGCAAGGGACAGCACCAGTGATCCCCCGGTGGTTGAGACCACGACTGCAGATCCTAGCACAGGTAACCTCTTCGCTTGAAAACTTCCCTTGGGTTCTTCTTCTTCTGATTTTCTTTTTTGAATATTTGCTTGACTTTCCTTCATTTTCCGGTCGTCAGATCCATCTGCCACAGAGCCAATGGAGACCGAGGTTGCCGGCGAGGAGGACGCGCGCGGAAACACTGACGAC
Source organism: Aegilops longissima (assembly GCA_021605205.1). NCBI lineage: Eukaryota > Viridiplantae > Streptophyta > Magnoliopsida > Poales > Poaceae > Aegilops > Aegilops longissima. The sequence goes on from CM038679.1 coordinate 173,320,609, forward strand.
GCCGCCGCCATCGAAGAAGAGGCTGGCGCTGACGAGCCTGCCGGCGAAGAGGCCGCCAAAGCTGCCGCCCAGAAGCCGTGGCGAGGTCCGGCGATCGACCGACGGCCCAGGGCGCAGGCGCCAGCGCCACGCCGACCGTCGATCCCTCCGCCGCTGCTGCAGCGCCAGCTCGAAGAGCCCTAGCCGGCGCCTATTTGAAGGCCGGTGGCGTCTTCATCAAGCTCCACAGGCGTCGAGCTCGAGGCGCCGGTCGAAGAGAGATTTTGACGAAGAGCTGCTCACCTCTGCTGGCTGGCTGACGCTGGTCGACGCGCCAAGCAGCGATGGCGAAGTCGAGGAGGAGCAGCTGCTGCGGAAGCTCTTGTCGCTCTACCGCGCCAACAAGCCAAGCTGGAATCGAGAGGCGCTTGTCGCAAGGCGGAGCAGACATTGAGAGCGCGCGGAGGAGCTCGGGGCCTCAACCAGAAGCTCTCCGGTCCTTGGCAAAGGAGCGGAGCAAATCGCAGAGGCGCAAAGCCTTCCTCCTCGAGAAGGCTGAAGTGAAGAACAACAGAGGCTTCTTCTTTGAGAAGCTATCTCTGAGGAAGGCGAGTTGGCGCAGCGGAAGGTCAATCTCGACAGCCACGAGGAGGATCTTGCCAGCGCGAGCGCACATTTGGCGGGGCTCTCAAGGAAGCAAAGGATGCTGCCGCAGCTGCCGAGGCCGCCAAGAAGGAGTTGGAAACGAAAGTGGCGCAGCTGGAGGCCAATCTGAAGGAGAGCGGCGAAGCTTGCCGCACTCAAGCATGGCGAGAAGGGCGCCTACACTCTTGGCGAGCTGCGGGGCCGTCTCGCCGAGAGGAGCAAGGAGCTCAGCGCCACCAAGGACTCAATGCAGATCTTGAGTTGAAGCTGACCACCTTGACTCGAGACGCTGGGCGGCGCCGGAGCAGGAGGCGGCCTTGAAGGAGAAGATCAAGGCCGGCGAGGCGTTCTTGGCGAATCCGCTGCCGCCGAACACCTTCAGAGATAATGTGGAGCTTTGGACCGAGGTCTCGTGGATGTTGCTGCAGCCATCGACAGGGAGCTGGCGGAGCTGGCGATGGTGGATCTTGGATATTCCTTCGACGAGCACCTCCAACCCAGCGCCAATCTCAGCTTGTTCTTCAAGGGCGTGGTGACGGCCCTCCAGCGACTCCGGGAAGAGATCCCAAAGCAGCTGGCCGAGGAGTCGCGCCAGATCTGTGCGGGAGCTCTTCAAAAGGTGCTGATGAAGGTGGCTTTCCGCAATCCTGGCCTCAACCTCACCAACGTCCTCAAGTCCTTGCCGCCGGATGCTGATGTGGAAGCGCTCAAGACCCTTGTCGCACCCATCGTGGACAGGGTGAGCGGGATTAAGAGGGTTGATGGCGATCGCATAGATTAGGCCGCCCGTTTTCTCTTTTCCTTGTCGCTGCTGGTCATGTCATGAGAACAATCCAGAGCTGCGACAAGCTATCTTGAATATAACTCTATTTCGGGTAGTGATTGCCATGTTATTCCCTTTACTTGATTCCTTCCTTTGTATGTTTTTGCCCTACGCTTTTAGGGAACTTGCCGGCGCAGGCACCTTAGCCATGCTGAGTGCGGAAAACGTCGGCAAGACCTGCTTGGCGGTGCCGCTTCCGGCAAGCAACCTTGTCGCAACTAGTCGCAGCTCACTCAAGTTGTTGAGCGGACTCGAAACAAAGTAAGGGCGCAACTAGCTACGAGTTGGTTCCTCCGCGCACAGGTTTTCCATACAAAGTACGGTCGTTCGAGGAAGATAACTTAAAAATTTAAAAGCTGATTGCTCAAATTTTAACAACTTAGCTTTTCTGTTGTTTGCTTCCCGGTAAGGCGAAACTTCTTCGAGTGACACTTGGTGGCCCACACCATTATCTTCTCCTCCCCGGCTAACTTGTGGGCGAGGGAACCTTCCTTTCTTTGAGAAAGAGAAAGAAGAGAAAATAAAGTTATGGAGCCTTGCGGCTCGTTATTGCTTACCGGGGTAGGTGCTGCACAAGGTGTCAGATAATGCATGCAAAATAATAGAGTAAAAAGCATGAAATTGACAAGATGCGCGAAGCACATGAGCTTTACTTATGCACGGGGTCTGCGCCCGGCTCTGTACAAAGGATTACATGCAACATCGGCAAGACTTGTACAAAAGGTGGTTGCCGGAACAGGTTCCGCAACCGCGCTTCTACGGATAAAACTTACAAAGATGCTCAATGTTCAGGAGTTGCTCACGGAATGCCATCTTCGGTCTCAAAGCGGACAGCGCCGAGCCTAGTGACTCGTTTCACCCGGTAAGGGCCTTCCCACCGGTGTCAACTTGTTGGAATTCTTGGCGGACTGAGCGCGCCGAAGAACAAGGTCGCCTTCCTCGAGACTTCGGCATTAACTGCGGCTATGGTAGCGGCGCAAAGCTTGCTAGTATCGAGCAGCTCGTCTGACAGCACTGAAGAGCGGTCCTCCTCAAGGAGCGGTCGTCATCTTGTCGCAATTGCTCTTGCTCAATCTCATCATAGCGAGCACTCGAGGTGACCCGTATCTGAGTTCCGTGGGGAGAGCTGCCTCTGCTCCATAGACTAGAGCGAAAGGTGTGCGGCGGTGGCTCGATTTGGCGTCGTCTGATCGACCAAAGAACCACCGGCAGCTCCTCAATCCGATTTCTTCCGCACTTATGCAGCCTGTCGAAAGTCCTGGTCTTGAGCCCTCGCAGCACTTCAGCATTCGCCCTCTCCGCTTGACCGTTACTTCTCGGATGAGCAACAGAAGCGAAGCAGACCTTGGCGCCAAGATCTTGGATGTACTACATGAAGGTGCGGCTCGTGAATTGTGTGCCATTGTCGGTGATGATCCAGTTAGGAATCCCGGAACGACAAACAATCGACCTGAAGAACTTGATGGCGACCGTCTTTGTCACCTTCCTCATCGCTTCCACTTCGGCCACTTTGTGAACTTGTCGATTGCAACGTACAAGTACTCAAAGCCCCCGACAGCTCGGGGTAAGGGGCCGAGGATGTCGAGCCCCCAGACCAAAAATGGCCAGGATAAAGGGATCGTCTGGAGAGCTTGAGCTGGCTGGTGTGTTTGCTTGGAATGGGCCTGCACGCTTCACACTTGGTTACTTGTGCGATTGCATCACGGAGGGCTGTCGGCCAAAAGAAACCTTGCCGGAAAGCTTTGCCGGCAAGTGCTCTTGCGCCAATGTGGTGACCACAAATGCCTCCATGTATCTCTGCCAACAGCTTCTGTCCATCTTCCCGGTGAATACACTTCAATTTCACACCGTTGAGTCTTCTTCTGTACAGTGTGTTGTCGACAAACTGGTACATATTTGACTGCCGGGCTACTCTTTCCGCTTCTCCTTGCTCTTCGGGAAGTTCTCCTGTCTGAAGGAAATGGACAATCTGCTGCACCCATGCTGGAGCTTGCGTCTCGACAACAAGGACTAAAGGCACATCTGCTGCTGTGGGAACATCCGCTTCTACGGCAAGAACCTGCGGTTCAGCCGGAGCTTGACGTTCCCCGGCAAGCTTGCCGGAGCAAAACTTGTCGGGAGCGTCTGCTTCCACGGAACAAACCCTAGGGCTTGTCGGAGCAGACTGCTCCTCAGCACTCTTGGTGTTGACCTTGGGGACCTTCTTGGCGGCGGCCTTGGGGAGCTCTGCCGGAAAATAGTCACCGAAATCAACTTCCTCTTCTTGTTACATCCGATTGATGGTGTTACAGATGGTTGAGTCGACTTAAGCACAAAGATCCCTGGTTCCATTGTGTAACTTGAGTGCGGCGCACTTTGTGAGCCATCAGCAATGTCGTTCGAGCTCTTGGAACATATTCCATCGTAGAGGCCGTCAAAGTGCTCTTCTAGCTTTCTCACTTCATCAACATAGGCTTCCATCAGCGGACTCGATAATCCTTGTTCACTTGGCGGACGACAAGCTGTGAGTCAGCCCTGACAATGAGCTTCTTGATCCCAAGGTCTACTGCGATCCTGAGACCGGCAAGCAAACCTTCATACTCTGTTGTATTGTTTGTTGCTTGCTCCTTGGGAAAGTGCATCTGGACTATGTACTTGAGGTGCTCTCCGGTGGGTGCGACAAGCAACACGCCCAAGACCGGCGCCTTTGCAGCGAGAAGGCACCATCAAAGTACATCAGCCACTCCTTGCTTGCTTCCTTGACGGGATGCTCGTTTTGGAATTTCTTCATCTTGTGTTGGCGTCCATTCTGCTATGAATTCTGCCAATGCTCGCTTTGGATAGTTGAAGTGCTCTCAAACTTGAGGCCAAAGCTTGGCAGTTCAGTGCCCACTCGACAATCCTGCTGTTGCTTCTGGATTTTGCAGTATCATTTTCAGCGGAAAGCGAGTGACGACTGTGATCTCATGTGCTTGGAAGTAACGGCGCAGCTTTCTCGAGGCTATGAGGAGGCCGAAAAGCAATTTCTGCACACCAGAGTACCTTGACCTAGCCCCCTGCAGAAGGGAGCTGACAAAGTAAACTGGGCACTGCACCATTCTCTTCTGCATCTTCTCGCACGCCTGCGCAGATCCATCTTTGTCGGGACCAGAGCTTGCCGGTGAAGTGCCTTGCTTGTCGCTGGATGCATCTGCCGTGGTTGCTAGCTCATCACCCTCCTCCCTCTCCGCTACTAACGAAGCACTAACCACTTGATGCCTAGGTGCGACAAGTGTTGGAGTGGAGGACAGGTATCTCTTTAAGTCCTGCAGCGCAGCCTCCGCTTCCTGAGTCCATTTCATTGGACCTACCTTTTTCAATATTTTGAAAAATGGCAGGGCGCGCTCAGCAGACCTAGAGATAAACCTGCTGAGAGCAGCTACGCAACCGGCAAGTCTTCGTACATCCTTGACGCGCTTTGGTGCTTCAATCTGCTCAATGGCCTTGATCTTGTCGGGATTGGCTTCAACTCCCCTCTGAGACACGAAGAACCCGAGAAGCTTGCCGGAGGGGACTCCAAACACACACTTCTCGGGGTTAAGCTTGAAGTTGATCTTGCGCAGATTTGCAAAGGTTTCGTCTAAATCTTGACCACTATGTCATCCATGTATGCTTCCACATTTCTGTGTAATTGTGGCTCAAAAGCGTCATGGACTACTCTTGCAAATGTTGAACCAGCATTCTTTAATCCGAAATGCATCCGTATGAAACAGTATGTGCCACATGGGGTGATGAATGCGGTTTTCTCCTCATCCTCTTCTGCCATGAAGATCTGATGGTACCCTGAGTATGCATCAAGAAATGAAAGCAAATCACATCCGGCCGTGGAGTCAACAATCTGATCGATGCGCGGCAAGGGAAATGGGTCTTTGGGACAAGCTTTATTAACATCGGTAAAGTCAATACAAAGCCTCCATTTCCCGTTTGCCTTCGCACGACTACGAGATTGGCCAACCACGTGGGATGGAGCACTCCTCTAACAAGGCCTGCTGCTTCCAATTTCTTGATTTCTTCGCAATGAATTCTTGGCGCTCCTTTGCTGCTTCGACTTTACGCTGGCGGGCGCGCATGAGGACAGGCGGCAAGATGGTGCTCAATTACTTTCCTGGGAACACCGGGGATGTCAGACGGTTGCCATGCAAACACATCGACGTTCGCCCGCAGGAAAGCAACGAGAGTGGCACTGATGGTGAAGGTACCACCAATGCCGTCCTCCTTGGAAGACACCTTCTTGGTCTCTGGTGGAGCTGCCATCGTCTTCTTACACTTGCCGGTGGAGCTCGATGGTGCGTCCTCGACGGTAGTGCAGCACTCCGAAGAGATGCGCTTGCCGGAGTGGGCACCAGAACTCTTGCCGGACTTGGTCTTCTTCTTCGCCCCGGGAGCTTCAACGGCAAGTGACTTGTGATCTGTTGCGGCTGCTGCTTCCGGTAGATCTTGTCGGCGCAGATAAGAGCATCCTTCTTGTCGCCGAGGACAGAGATGACACTTATCGGGCTTGGCATCTTGAGCATGTTGTATGCATAATGAGAGGCTGCCATGAATTTGGCGAGTGCTGGACGGCCAAGTATCCCATTGTAAGGCAATGGAAAATCAGCAACGTCAAAAGTGACCCTCTCAGTCCTGAAGTTCAACTCGCTGCCAAACGTCACCGGCAACGTGATCTTTCCCTTCGGCTTGCTCCTTCCCGGATTGATCCCTTGGAATGTGCCGGTCTCTTCGACCTCGCCATCAGGGATCTAAAGCTTCTGGAGCACCGCCTAGCATCTTAGTGACCTTGAGGTTGCGGATAGTTGGTGAAACCAACATCGGTAAGCACCCGACCGCAGTGATGCGATCAGGGTGGTCCTCAATATCAAAGATGATAGGCGTGCTGGACCATTTCAGAGGCTTGCGTGACTCGACGGATGGTTCTGCCGCATTGACTTCCCGCATCCACTGTTGGAGTTGGCGGTGTGAAGTATGCGGAGAAGCACCGCCGTCAATGCACAAGACCTCTGTGGCTTTCTCGAACTCCTGCTCATCGGTCTCATCATCATCCATGTCTTCATCGTCGTCGTCATCTTCATTCTTGTCGCGGCCCCAGGGAGGTCTGTCTCCTTGCCGCTGCTTGGCCTTGCCGCGGCGTCCTCCCCGGCCGGGGCGTTTCTTGCTAGCTCCTCCAGCACCTTCCTGGGCCTTCTCCTTGTCGCGTCGCTCGTATTCAGCCTTTTGCTGGTCAACAAGCTGCTCGACTTTCTTGCAGCTCTGGAGGTCATGGCCCTTGGTGCGGTGGATCTTGCAGTACTGCTTGTTGGAGCCGTCCTGCTTGTCGGCGACCGCCACAGCCTGGCAGTTGGTGCCAGCGGCAACCTCCTTGCCGAAGCTACCAACTTTGGCTTTCTTGGCGCCACCTCCGTTGCCGGACTGCTCAACGACGAGCACATCTTTGCCTTTCTTTTTCCTGTTATTCCGCCGCCGGTTTTTCTTTGCCGGGGCGGTCTCCTCACTATCAGATCCTGCCGCTTCTGTATTCTCTCCGGGGAGTCTCCTCCCTTCCTCAGCACGTGCACACTTGTCGGCCAGGGCATATAGCTCACTGACGTCTCTGATCTTGCACATCGCCATCTCCTCCCGCATCCTACGGTTCCGCATGTTCTGATGGAATCACGCTGATTACCGCGGCAGGGTGGACATCTGGGATGTTGTGCTGTACGCGGCTGAATCTCTGAATGTACTTGCGCAGGGGCTCTCCTTCCTTCTGGGTGAGCAGATGAAGGTCGCTTTCTTGGCCATGAGGTTTGTGGCCGCCTGTGAAGGCGCCGACAAACTGATGGCATAGATCCGCCCAGGAAGATATGGAGTTGTCCGGCAAGTGCATGAGCGAGATCGACATTGGGCTTGAGTACCGGCGGAAGTAGTTGGCAGGATCTTGTCGCTCGCCCCGGCAGCCTGCACCGCGATGCTGTAGATCTTGAGGAACTCCGACGGATGCGTCTTGCCGTCGTACTTCTCTCGAATGCGTCGGCTTGAAATTCTTCTTCTTGGGCCACTGGACTTGCTGCAGCTCACGAGTGAACGCAGGGCAACCTACCGCGTACGGAAAGTCGCCTGGTTCCCCTGGCGCATGCATGTCGACAGAGGGCCCAGCGCGCTGGTCTGATTGATGTCGCGCTTCTCTTTGTCGCTCGATGCGAGTTCGAGCGTCTTCTTGCTGTCGTTCGTGAAGAACTTGGCGCTGATCGCGACGAGCTCGTGGATCTGATGACGCGGTGGAGTCGCTGTCGAGGTGGATCCGGCGAGTCGGCGATCTTGGCCTTCGGGGTGGAGAGTGCATGGTGGTTGCACCTCCACCGGTCTCATCGCCACCGGCTCGTGCTTGGCAGTCCTGCCACGGCAGCGATGTAGTCGGTTGCCGCGGAGTGTCGCCGTTAGCAAAGCCGATGAGACTCTGGATGGTGGCCCTCCATTCATCGACCTTGTCGGCTGTTGGAGGGTAATCTAGGAGCGATTGAGCTCTCGCCAAAGCTTCGCCGGAGTGGTGGGTGGCGATGGCGAGCGGCGCGAGGCGGATATGCCGGACTTCTAACTATGTTAGAAGGAGCAGTATCCCGTCCAGGCGACCGTGCCTCGCTCGCGCTAGCATGTTGGCGTGCACGTTGGTCTTGAGGACCCCGAGATCCACCAGCTCGATCTTGATCCAACGAGCGTATGGTGCGTGAATACCATGGCGCTGTCGGTCCCGCGCCTCTCGAGATGGGCGCTGTGCGTGTCGAGACGCCGAGGTCTGCGCAGCCTTGTCCTTGGACTTGGCAGCGTCATGAGCTCCTCGCCGACGCCCGTTCTTCGCGGCGTCTACCCACCACCCGTTTGCTCCGGTGGTGGTGGGATCGGCGATGGGCGGATCTGCGGCGCCGAAGCCTTCTTCTTCGGTGGCATGTCGATGAAGATGATGAAGATGTAGCTCGTGTGAGCGCCGGATCAGGTTCACACAGCCTCGGCGCCCTACGGGCGCGCCAAAGATGTCGGGAAGCTGATCGACCCACGAACACCTATGGGACGGCGGACCGAGCCCCTTCGGTTCGGAGGGGGGGCGGAGGTCGCACGAAGAAGCAGATCAAGGCGAAGCACAGCGGTTTACCCAGCTTGGAGCTCTCCGGAGATAACACTCCTACCGCTGCTTGTGCGATTGTATTGAGTTCTTGCTTGAGAGAGCTAAGTGTTTTCTGGCTTCGAACCTTTCCAACCCCCCTCCGTTGCGCATGGGCCTCCTTTTATATGCTCAAGGGGTCTCCGACGGGTGACAACGAGACAAGGGTAAAATGGAAAAGGAGTGCGGTTGGTACAGCTACTTGTACGATGTATCATACCTAACCACGGCGGTAGGGGACAAAGGCATTAAATGCCCGTCTATATCGCCCAAACAGTGCAAAGCAGGGACCGTCGGGCGCCACCGCTTGCCACGATGGCAATCTTGTCGGCGCCACATCACTGCGCTCGCTGGTCAAGACAGACCTCTTGCCACGCGCGCCTGGAAAGGTCCCATGGCGACACGTTGGTGGATGTGCTGGAGCGGAGGAAAAGAGTGGTAGTCTGCCACGGTTGTTGCCTTGTCGCGTCCGGAAGCTTGTCGCTCACCGGGCCTTCCCGGCAAGCTCCTCTTGCCGGGGCCTTGTCTCCTAGGTGCCTTGGTTGGCCTTCCCGGCAAGCTCCTCTTGCCGGGGCCTTGTCTCCTTGGCTAAAATACTTTGTTCTTGAATGGCTCCAAAGGAACCACGGAGGACCTTGGCGGTCGCCTGGCAAGCCTTGTCGCGGGGTGCTGCAACTGCCCGTGCACAAGTTCGGGATACTAGGGTACCCCTACTCTAGTACACCGACACTTCCAACTAGCAACGAGAAATAAAACTATGTTGTGGGTATGAAGAGGATAACTTTGCATGGTAACAGAGAGCTAAAACATAAAAGTAAGTGATGTTATCATAAAGTTAGAATATAATACTAAATATTATAAGTAGCGAGTGTGGAATAATGGTGGATCGGTGTGCGGATTTGTCCTAGGCAATTGTTAACAAGACCGATAGTCGTCATTGCAATTTCATATGCGGGAGAGGCATAAGCTAACATACTTTCTCTACTTGGATCATATGCACTTATGATTGGAACTCTAGCAAGCATCCGCAACTACTAAAGATCATTAAGGTAAAACCCAACCATAGCATTAAAGCATCAAGTCCTCTTTATTCCCATACACAACAATCCCTCTTACTCGGTTTTGTGTTTCAGTCACTCACCAACCCACTATAAGCGAATCATGAACGTATTGCAACACCCTACAGCGGGAATCCCTCACGCTTGCGCGACACGGAGGGCACAATAGGATAGCACCAATAATAAAATATACAACTCGTACCAATCTAGATCATCAATCAACCCAAGGATAAAAGATATCTACTCAAAACATCATAGGATGGAAACACATCATTGGATCATAATATGTAGCATAAAGCACCATGTTCAAGTAGGGATTACTGCGGGGTGCGGGAGAGTGGACCGCATAAAAGAGATGAGGATGGTGATGATGATGGTGATGTTGATGAAGACGATCACCGTGGCGATGATTCCCCTCCCGATGGCACTCCGGCGCCACCGGAAGAGAGGAGGAGAGGTTCTCCCCCTTGTGCTTCCTCCTCGATGGCCTCCACTGTCACATCCCTAGAATTGCTTGACATTAGTTGCATTAAGGCATTCATGTCATCATGTTAATTTCCATGAAAATTGAAATGGGGATTTGTGAAACCCTCAGAATCACTTTTGGAAATGACCTAAATAAAAATCGCTCCAAGAAGGTCCAAGAAAATGCTCATGTGGCCCTCTGGAAATATTGGACAGAGTTAACAATCTAACCAATATTTTTAGGATCTCATAAGTATTTATCTTGGGCATTTGGAATATCTGATAAATATTTGCTTTGGATATATATTATTATATACATAAAATGTTGTCCAAAATTATGCCTTTTGTTGAGGAGCTCGGAGTAATATAGTAAGCTCCTGCAAAAATTGGCATAATTAATTAAATTAGTTTAGTATTTTAACTAAACCAAAACAAATGTCGAGAAAATAATAAAAGGAAACGAAATAGGTAAACTTACCTAATTTACAGCGCCTAGCTCTGTGCGGCCCAGCTCCTGTGACCTGGCCGCCCACTGGCCAGCCCAGCCCAACCTCTCTTTCTCCCCCCCCACGCTGGGCCAGCCCAGCCCAGCAGCCCCTCCTGTCGTCTTCCTCGCGCCCGGTGGGCAGCAGCGTGGCCGGCGCGTGCACCCGCCGCGCCGCGCCACCTCCACCCTGCCTGCCTGGCCTCCCGACCTCCTTGCGCCGCCACGCAGCCACCCGCACCTCTCTCGCTCTCTCTCGTCCCTCCCTTCCCTGAGCTCTCTCCCTCTCTTCACCGACGCATACCAGAGCGCCGCCGCTGCCGCCCGTGGCCACCGGCCCTCCCTCGCCTGGCCGACATGTCCATGGCCTCCGCCGGACGCCTCCTCCTCCTCACCAAGTTCCCAGCGCGGAGCACCCAGGCGCCACCCCCACCATTTCCCCTCTCGGACCCGCTTGGTCGCCGTCGTAAATTCACGGCTCCGGTGCCCATCCGAGCTCACCGACGGCCTCCTCGCAACCACGGTGAGCCCCAGTCTTCTCCCCTCATCCCCTCTCGTCTCACGTGCCCAGAGCCGCCACCGGCTCCCAGCCGCCGTCCGCTCCCATGGCCGGCCATGGCGCCCGGCGCCTCTGCCTCGCCTAGCAGCTCCGGCACTCCGCTGCCCTCTAGGTGCTGCCTAGCACCTCCGTCCACTTCCCCTCGAGCCACAACACCATGGCCGCCCCTTAGCCGAACTCGGCGCCCCAGGCTCCACTCCGGCGAACACCGGCCGCCCCGACCCCGGCTATCCCCACCAAGAACTTCAGCGCGTCCCCAGCTCTCTGTAGGTACTCTCCCCGGCCCTTTTGGTGGCCAGAATGGCCATTTGCACTTGCGCCGCCGCGTCGGGTTCGCCGGCGGCTAAACGCCGGCGCCCGCTGACCGCTGACCGGCGTGGGTTGACCCCTGCCTGGTTTGACCTCCCCTCTCCTCACTGACATGCGGGCCCCGCCCGGCTAACTAAGTTAGGTTAGTGTTAATTAGTTTAGGTTAATTAGTTAGACGCTGACCAGTGGGTCCCAGCGTCAGGTTTGACCTGGACAGCGACCCAGTTGACCGCTGACGTCACACTGACGTCAGGCTGACGCAATATATACTTTCTAGATTTAATTTAATTCAGTAAATTTCAGAAAATGTCCTAAACTTCTAAAAATCATATAAATTCAACCGTAACTCGGATGGAAATAATTTATATATGAAAATTGATCAGAAAAATATGAAGAATCTGTTTATGCCATGATCATGCATGTTTGAGCAAGTTAACATCACTGAATAGGATGAATCATGATTAGGGTAATCTTAGAAATAGCATTTTGAGTTGGAATTCAACCTTGTTTGAATTCCTCCAACTAACTTGGATTACTATTGCATTAGGTAAATTCAGTACCTTAATATGATCATGCATCATATATGTGCATTGCATTGATTGTGCTCTCTCTTGTTTGCGGTAATCTTCCCCCTCGGTGAGCGATGTACAAGCGATGATTGTTCGATGACACCGATGAAGAACTATTATCTTGAAGTGCCGAGCAAGCAAAACCCCTTGTTCATTCGATATAATCCCACTCTCTCGCTCCTGCTCTATTTTATTGCATTAGGACAACAACGATTCAAGCTGTTACTTGCTGCGGTAGCTGAACCCCTTGATCCTTTGCATGACTGTCATTCCACGATAATTAGATGAAACCCACTAGCATGAGTAGGAGTTGTTTGAGCCCATGTTGTGCCTACTCATTATGCTTGTTTGTCATGCCACTCTGCTTAGAGTTGAGTCGGGTCTGATTCATCGGGAATGAATTGGAATTGTTATGAACATGTCCTCTTGTGTGTGAACTAAGTGTGTGAACACGATTTGGTAAAGGTAGCGGTGAGAGGCCATGTAGGAGTACATGGTGGGTTGTCTCATTGAAACCGTCCTCGAGAACTGAGTTACGTGTTTGTGATCCATGAACAGTTACTACCACACATTGGGTTCGTAACTCGACCCTCTCGACTTATTAATCAACTTGAGCTCTGTCCGGGAGTTGCAACTAGTTTACGGTGTTTGTAGGTAGTGTTAGTAGTCTACCAAGTGGCACCCGTGCAGGTGGGCTTGGGACAGACTAAACCTGATGTACGGTGTACCAAGTGGCACCGGTTGGTGGGCTTGGGAACCCTGCTCACATCGTTTGGGGCCGTGGCGACACCCGGCGGATCTCCTTGCGGATGGAACCCGAATAGGCGATAAACACGGACGAGAGACTTGTGTGGTTAGTCGGTCGTGGCCGACTCCCTCGCCCGGCTTCCGCTTGAAGGTTGCGAGGTACATGGCGATGTCTGAGGCGGTAAGTGGCGAGGCGTGTGTGAAGAAGTACACCCTGCGGGGTTATCATTATCTATTGAATAGCGGTTCCTCGGATATGGAAACTTGGACCCTTGCATAGTTCATAGACAAGTGAAAGTGGATACTCTAAAATCGCAAGATAGCGTGAGTGCTATGGATGGCGCTTCTCGTAGGTAAGCGGGGCGGGTCCATAGTGGTGTATTGATATGGTGAATATGTGGACTCGTGTGCGCCACCTCAAAAGAGTTACTTGCGATCGTAGTTCAGGATAGCCACCGAGTCAAAGCTGGCTTGCTGCGGTCAAACTCCACCACCCCTTTTGATAATGATGCATATGTAGTTAGATCGATGTAAGTCTTGCTGAGTACAATTGTACTCACGTTTGCTTATTCTATGTTTTTGCAGAGAGGCGTCGGTCTCGCTAGTAGTTCGCTTGGACTTGACGTTTAGCTTGTTACCTCAGCTACGATCTTGTGCCTCGGCAGGATCTGGTAGATAGTCGGGCTTCTCAGCCTTTTCCATTTATAGTTATGCGTACTCGGACATGATTAGCTTCGCTTGTGCTTGACTTGTATGCTCGAGTGTTGGGTCATGAGACCCATGTTTGTAATATCTCGCTCTCGGAGCCTAATGAATAATATCTGAGTCGTAGAGTTATGTTGTGATGCCACGTCGTATTTACACATATTGAGCATATTGTGTGTATGTTTGAAATGCTTGGTATGTGTGGGATCCGACAAACTAGTTGTTTATCCTTGGCAGCCTCTCTTATGGGGAAATGTAGTCTCGTGTCTCCGGCGATAGTAGTCCGCTTCTGCCCGGTTCACGAGTCCTGCTAGCCCAGCACTCTGCTTGGACACTTGGTGGCGGCATGTGTTTCACCGTTCCTATATACTGTCCCTCGGGAAATGTCACGCCGTGTTATTGAGTCCTGCCTAGCCTGCTACAGCCGGGATACGGAGTCTGTTAGCCAGTGCTACAGCCGAATACATACGTTGATGACCGACATGCTCGATGTGATTCATGTATGCCTGTCCCCATGGGTTAGCGCCGCTTTGGGTTCACGACTAGCCATGTCGGCCGGGTTCTTTGTCATATGGATGCTAGCGACACTATCATATCGTGAGCCAAAAGACGCATAAGCGGTCCGGGCCATGGTAAGGCGACACCGTGGGAATACCGTGCGTGAGGCCGCAAAGTGATATGATGTGTTACATGCTAGATCGGTGTGACTTAGGATCGGGGTCTGACAGCGTTGGTATCGAGCTTTGTTGCTGTAGGATTACCAAGCCAAACTGGTGAAGTTGTGTCTAGAAATGCTTTAGTTATGTAAGGAATTGATTGTGGAAGGAGCGTAAGGCTCTTTTTACTCCTTATACCTCATGGCCTTCGATCTGAGTCATCCTCTTCTCTTCTCGGGGTTTAAGAACTAGGCTTCTCATCTATCTATTAGGATGACGTGTTACTAATCCATAGACCTTTAAGATTGTTGGTTTTAATCCCGATTCAGTTCCTACTATTTTCGAATGATAGCTGTTGATCTCAGAATCTTGTTATGATGTTGTTGAGTGGTTATGCCACCGTTTTCTGAGGATGTCTCAAATCATTTTGAGCATTTACAGCCGTTATCTGTCGAGTCATCCCAGGTCTCTAAATAGTCGATGCATTTGCAAATCCTTTCTTCGTTTCGATGTCCTTTTGGCGAGAATAAGCACACTAACGGTGCGTTGGGGTAATTTATTGCCTTGACATATATGTTGGAACTACTATTATGACCCTAGGTGTTTAGGAAGTCACCTAGCAATTTAGCAATGCTTTTGTATCCCGATGTGATGATTACGGCCATCATTTTGAAAGCATCCCGTGATGCCATTTAGTAGTAGGTATTCTACTCACGGGTTGTTGAACCGAGATTCATCCTACTTCATGTTGTTAGTATTTGCTAGTGCCTTTAGGATATTAGTACCCTTTGTGATAGTCCTCGAAGTCCGTGGTATTTCCTTCTTCCAAATACTATGAACCGCTTATGGCGAAGTTCTTTTGAACCAATACATCACAGTAAGAGTGCTCTTGAGGAGTTCTCCATTCATAATTGTGACTCTGCCAATTCTACCTTTCTGCATGGGTTATCCGGAAGAAATGTTGAGCTTCGTTCGACATACTAATCCGTGCATCCACAACTCAGAAAATTATATGTTCCTTTGAGTTGTTCTCTTAGATGCCTTCTGACCTTCATCTATCAATTGATAGCCAAGGGTATGTGTGCATTTGTGTTCATCGATGCATTTTATTCTTGTGGTCCGTCAAGCCATTCTATTCGGAATGACTAGGAGAAACAAACTCGATACCTCATCCATTTCTAGGATTGGGTCAAAGTAGTTGTATCCCGCAGATCAAAATGCCAATCCAGCTTTTGTTCTGTTCTACCTCAAGTATTGCCATCTTATGTCAAGAATGTCATGGGGTTGCACAACCCCTTAGGAATTCTTGATACGATGATACTCTCGCCATCATTATTCATTCCTCGGTCTTCGTGTTGTTGTAACGGAATGCCGACAAGTGAATTGTGATGTGTGAAATCAATACCCGAGCAACTTGTTGCTTGGTAGTGAATGGACAATATTCTCATTCTTAGCGTGTGGTTATTAACCCATCATCCTAAGATTGATCGTGCTACCTAGTCCTTATTTCGGTGCACACTTGATTGATGAGTTAGGATTGTGTCAAGTCCTCACTCATTTGATCATATCGTCTTGCCCTCAAAAGCAAGATTACTCTCGAGCTTAGTAACATACCGGTGGTTCGTGACTTTCCAAATATCTTCTTGGAAGTGTTACGGGTTGTTTCACGACTGTTATGTTGAGCCCGTGATCAAGTTGGTTCCTTATGAACCACCCCTTCTCCAAGAATCTGTGTTGGTTATCCCTGAGCTAGTTGGTTAAGCTAGACAATAACTTGGAGAGTTGGAAGATAAAAGCTTGTCCAACTTAGTTCGATCCAAGGGATATTCTTGTGTAGTGTGTGTTGAAGAAAGATGATATCTTCATCGATTGGTCCTGTGATCAGTTGTTGGACCTATTGTCCTACCAATTCTTTGATTTGAGTATGGGCCATTGTCAAGTCAAATCAGAACCAACGATATTCGTAATGTTGTCTTACTCGTGGTTGATCCTCGAGCATACACCATTACATCTTTTGGTCGACCAATACTATCACGTGTTCACATGATGGTGGAAGTCGATGATATGGAAATTCCGATGAGTTCTTTGTTGAGCCCATCAGTAGCATTTTGTCTCCCCCATGAGTCATGTTGAGCATCAACCTAGTATTGGAAACTTGTGTAAGCAATTCTTCGTGTTTCGATCATGAAGCATATGTTTGGATGAAAGTAGTGACTTCCTCTAATTCATGTGCATCTGGTGTAAGTTGCCGCCATGAATTTGAGAAAGGTTTGTTTTGTTCCTTTGGAATCATCCCAAGTCCGTCATGCATGTGCGAAGTATTCTATGGTTTGATAGAGTGATCATCTTCATTCCGTATGTATTCCTAGCACACCAAGCCACTGATTGATTTGTTCAAGGAAGTAAGTTCCTTCTTAAGAGCATGCCTTATGCAAGGACTTCAATATCCTCGATCATGGTTCCCACCGAACTTCGGTAGTATTTTATTATAAGACTACCATGTGGTCATGCTTGTCTAGGACAACGTGTTCACATGTTGTAGCAAAACCAGCTCATGCTTTGGAGCTTGCTACCTAGTTCACTTCGAGATTCTACATAGCGTTATCGCGTCAAATTGTGTTGTAACCTTTCCTTTTCAGACCTGCTAAGTCTGAAATATCCTAACACCAACCAGATCTGAATCTTAGGCAGATATGATGGTTGGAACATCCGAACAGTTGCATTTCGTTCCCAGCTTGCACCGTCCTTGTGCTATCTCGCTATAGACTGTCTTCTTAGCAACTCTTGTCCAGGTTTATCTTCAACAGTGGACTTACCATGGGTCCCCCCCACCCTCGATGATAGGCAAATCATCCATTGCGTTGCCTTCAACAAGGTAGTCCACATCATCCATTCTAGTCCGGGTGTACTATTCCTTTGCACTCCGTCAACGATCGTTGTGAATTGCCTTAGGCTGGTATAAAGAGTTCCAATGATCTATGGATCAAAAGTAATTCTTTTTGCCACTTAAAGGAATAGTTCCTTGCGCCACCTTTCTCGAGGTGTCCCGTTACGGGATCATGGTGAATATTTCCTCGCCAACATGATACCATCCACCATCTTCCTAAAGCGTGGAATTGTTGCCACTAATCAAACCTCGTTGCTGTTCTTCCATCCCCCTCGATGCATTTTGTGTCTCAACTCGAGATGTGACACCGTCTCAGTCCGTGAGTTGATCATGTTTATTGATCTTCATTAAGATCGAATCATGTAGGGTTTCCCTTCTTTACATTGTCGAGTCGGGTGAAGCTCTCGAAGACGTCAAGACCAGGAAGATGGAGTGAACCAACATCTTCGAGAAGGCAATGGGTCATGAGGATGTAATAGTTTGTGACCTCCCTTTTCCTCTTACCTCACGTCTTGAATCTCGGGCGAGATTCTTGTTTAGTGGGGTGAGTTGTCACATCCTAAATTGCTTGACATTAGTTGCATTAAGGCATTCATGTCATCATGTTAATTTCCATGAAAATTGAAATGGGGATTTGTGAAACCCTCAGAATCACTTTTGGAAATGACCTAAATAAAAATCGCTCCAAGAAGGTCCAAGAAAATGCTCATGTGGCCCTCTGGAAATATTGGACAGAGTTAACAATCTAACCAATATTTTTAGGATCTCATAAGTATTTATCTTGGGCATTTGGAATTATCTGATAAATATTTGCTTTGGATATATATTATTATATACATAAAATGTTGTCCAAAAATTATGCCTTTTGTTGAGGAGCTCCGGAGTAATATAGTAGCTCCTGCAAAAATTGGCATAATTAATTAAATTAGTTTAGTATTTTAACTAAACCAAAACAAATGTCGAGAAAATAATAAAAGGAAACGAAATAGGTAAACTTACCTAATTTACAGGCGCCTAGCTCTGTGCGGCCCAGCTCCTGCTGACTGGCCTGGCCCAGCTGGCCAGCCCAGCCACCTCTCTTTTCTGTCCCCTCCCCCGCTGGTCCCAGCCCAGCAGCCTCCCTCCCTGTCGTCTTCCCGCGCCCGGTGGGGCAGCGTGGCGTGGCAGCGTGCACCGCCAGGCCGCGCCACCTCCACCCTGCCTGCCTGGCCTCCCCGACCTCCTTGCGTCGCCACGCAGCCACCCCGCACCTCTCTCGCTCTCTCTCGTCCCTCCCCTTCCCCTGGAGCTCTCTCTCCCTCTCTTCACCGAACACCACCGAGAACGCCGCCGCTCGCCGCCGTGCCACCGGCCCTCCCTCGCCTGGCTGACATGTCCATGGCCTCCGCCGTGGCCCGCCTCTCCTCCTCACCAAGTTCCCCGACGCGGAGCACCCAGGCGCCACCCCCACCATTTCCCCTCTCGGACCCGCTGGTCGCCGTCATAAATTCACGGCTCCGGTGCCCATCCGAGCTCACCGGCGGCCTCCTCGCAACCACGGTGAGCCCCGAGTCTTCTCCCCTCATCCCCTCTCGTCTCCGTGCCCCCTAGCCGCCGGCCCACTGGGCGACCCGGCCGCCGCCCGCCATGGCCGGCGAGCTCGCCGCCCCGGCGCCTCTGCCTCGCCTAGCAGCTCCGATAAGACTCCGCTGCCCTCTAGGTGCTGCCTAGCACCTCCGTCCACTTCCCTCTCGAGCCACAACACCCGGCCGCCCTTAGCCGAACTCCGGCGCCGCCGGGCTCCACTCCGTGAACACCGGCCGCCTGAGCCAGCTATCCCCACCAAGAACTTCAGCGCGTCCCGGCTCTGAGGTACTCTCCCGGCCCTTTTGGTGGCGGAATGGCCATTGCACTTGCGCGCTGGCCGGGTTCGCCGTGGCTAAGCTAAACGCCGGCGCTGACGATCACGACCGGCGTGGGTTGACCCTCGCCTGGTTTGACCTCCCCTCTCCTCAGCGACATGCGGGCCCGCCTGCTAACTAAGTTAGGTTAGTGTTAATTAGTTTAGGTTAATTAGTTAGGCGCTGACCGTGGGTCCCAGCGTCAGTTTGACCTGGACAGCGACCAGTTGACCGCTGACGTCACCTCGACGTCGGTGACGCATATATATACTTTCTAGATTTAATTTAATTCAGTAAATTTCAGAAAATGTCCTAAACTTCTAAAAATCATATAAATTCAACCGTAACTCGGATGGAAATAATTTATATATGAAAATTGATCAGAAAAATATGAAGAATCTGTTTATGCCATGATCATGCATGTTTGAGCAAGTTAACATCACTGAATAGGATGAATCATGATTAGGGTAATCTTAGAAATAGCATTTTGAGTTGGAATTCAACCTTGTTTGAATTCCTCCAACTAACTTGGATTACTATTGCATTAGGTAAATTCAGTACCTTAACCTGATCATGCATCATATATGTGCATTGCATTGATTGTGCTCTCTCTTGTTTGCGGTAATCTTCCCCCTCCGGTGAGCGATGTACAAGCGATGATTGTTCGATGACACCGATGAAGAACTATTATCTTGAAGTGCCGAGCAAGCAAAACCCCTTGTTCATTCGATATAATCCCACTCTCTCGCTCCTGCTCTATTTTATTGCATTAGGACAACAACGATTCAAGCTGTTACTTGCTGCGGTAGCTGAACCCCTTGATCCTTTGCATGACTGTCATTCCACGATAATTAGATGAAACCCACTAGCATGAGTAGGAGTTGTTTGAGCCCATGTTGTGCCTACTCATTATGCTTGTTTGTCATGCTGCTCTTGCTTAGAGTTGAGTCGGGTCTGATTCATCGGGAATGAATTGGAATTGTTATGAACATGTCCTCTTGTGTGTGAACTAAGTGTGTGAACACGATTTGGTAAAGGTAGCGATGAGAGGCCATGTAGGAGTACATGGTGGGTTGTCTCATTGAAACCGTCCTCGAGGAACTGAGTTACGTGTTTGTGATCCATGAACAGTTACTACCACACATTGGGTTCGGTAACTCGACCCTCTCGACTTATTAATCAACTTGAGCTCTGTCCGGGAGTTGCAACTAGTTTACGGTGTTTGTAGGTAGTGTTAGTAGTCTACCAAGTGGCACCCGTGCAGGTGGGCTTGGGACAGACTAGGCCTGATGTACGGTGTACCAAGTGGCACCGGTTGGTGGGCTTGGGAACCCTGCTCACATCGTTTGGGGCCGTGGCGACACCCGGCGGATCTCCTTGCGGATGGAACCGAATAGGCGATAAACACGGACGAGAGACTTGTGTGGTTAGTCGGTCGTGGCCGACTCCCTCGCCCGGCTTCGCTTGAAGGTTGCGAGGTACATGGCGTGTCTGAGGCGGTAAGTGGCGAGGCGTGTGTGAAGAAGTACACCCTGCAGGGTTATCATTATCTATTGAATAGCGGTTCCTCGGATATGGAAACTTGGACCCTTGCATAGTTCATAGACAAGTGAAAGTGGATACTCTAAAATCGCAAGATAAGCGTGAGTGCTATGGATGGCGCTTCTCGTAGGTAAGCGGGGCGGGTCCATAGTGGTGTATTGATGTGGTGAATATGTGGACTCGTGTGCGCCACCTCAAAAGAGTTACTTGCGATCGTAGTTCGGGATAGCCACCGAGTCAAAGCTGGCTTGCTGCGGTCAAACTCCACCACCCCTTTTGATAATGATGCATATGTAGTTAGATCTGATGTAAGTCTTGCTGAGTACAATTGTACTCACGTTTGCCTATTCTATGTTTTTGCGAGAGGCGTCGGTCTCGCTAGTAGTTCGCTTGGACTTCGACGTTTAGCTTGTTACCTCAGCTACGATCTTGTGCCTCGGCAGGATCTGGTAGATAGTCAGGCTTCTCAGCCTTTTCCATTTATAGTTGTCTGTACTCAGACATGATTAGCTTCCGTTTGTGCTTGACTTGTATGCTCTGAATGATGGGTCATGAGACCCATGTTTGTAATATCTCGCTCTTCGGAGCCTAATGTATTATATCTGAGTCGTAGAGTTATGTTGTGATGCCACGTCGTATTTACACATATTGAGCATATTGTGTGTATGTTTGAAATGCTTGGTATGTGTGGGATCCGACAAACTAGTTGTTTATCCTTGGCAGCCTCTCTTATGGGGAAATGTAGTCTCGTGTCTCCGAGCGATAGTAGTCCGCTTCTGACCGGTTCACGAGTCCTGCTAGCCCAGCACTCTGCTTGGACACTTGGTGGCGGCATGTGTTTCACCGTTCCTATATACATCCCTTGAAATGTCACGCGGTGTTATTGAGTCCTGCCTAGCCTGCTACAGCCGGGATACGGAGTCCTGTTAGCCAGTGCTACAGCCGAATACATCGTTGATGACCGACATGCTCGATGTGATTCATGTATGCCTGTCCCCATGGGTTAAGCGCCGCTTTGGGTTCACGACTAGCCATGTCGGCCGGGTTCTTTGTCATATGGATGCTAGCGACACTATCATATCGTGAGCCAAAAAGGCATAAGCGGTCCGGGCCATGGTAAGGCGACACCGTGGGAATACCGTGCGTGAGGCCGCAAGGTGATATGATGTGTTACATGCTAGATCGGTGTGACTTAGGATCGGGGTCCTGACATCCACCCTCTGGTCCTTGGCCTTCGTGATGATGAAGACCCCTCCGGGATACTCCTCCATGGCCACCTGTGATGATGGCCCCCTCCGGCAGGGCGCCAGAGAGGGCCCCGATTGGTTTTTCGTGGCTACAGAGGCTTGTGGCGGCGGAACTTCTGATCTAATCTCCGTTCTGGAAGTTTTAGGGTACGAGAGTATATATGGGCGCAGGGAGGACGTCGGTGGACTCCTGTGCTGGCCACGAGGTAGGGGGGCGCGCCCCCACCCTCGTGGGCAGCCCGGGAGTCCCCTGATGAGCTTCTGGTACTCCATGGGCTTCTTTTGGTCCAAAAACAGGTTCCGTGGAGTTTTAGGTCTTTTGGACTCCGTTTGATATTCCTTTTCTTCGAAACACTGAAATAGGCAAAAAACAGCAATTCTGGGCTAGGCCTCCGGTTAATAGGTTAGTCCCAAAAGTAATATAAAAGTTGAAAATAAAGCCCAAAATAGTCCAAAACAGTAGATAATCTAGCATGGAGCAATCAAAAATTATAGATATGTTGGAGACGTATCAGGAGGAGAGCCCATCCCTTCCGTTGCCGCCTCGCCCTATCGTGATACGCGTCCATGCCGACGAGGCATGCAGTGCCAAGTTGGCTGGCCAGCTGCTGCGCTGGAGGGGTGGCAGGGTCTTCACGAAGATCTGCATGCCACCACACAGGTGCTTGCCAGGCTGGCGAGATGGCCATAGCGCTGGGGCGGTGACGGGGCAGCAGAGTCTTGCCGCGGTCTTGCTGATGTCCCCGGGAAGGATCTTGCCGGGGCCTTGCGGACGTCTCTCGCAAGGATTTTGCCGGGGCCCTGCAGGAGTCCCGGCAAGGATCTTGCCAGGTGCTTTGTCTCCTGGACCTCACAAAGATCTGCATGCCACTACGCGCGCTCCTGGGAATTTGGCTTTAACTTTGTCGATGGTGTCAGAGCTCTCAACCTCAAGGGTGCCCTTGTGAGGGATCTGTAGATTGTACCAGCAAGGATCTCGCTGGGGTCTTGTGAATCGCCCCGGCAACGATCTTGCTGGGGGTCCAGTTTGCTGTCTTCTGGCTCGGTTGCTTCCTATTTGTCTTGTATCTTATTTTCCATCGCCCCCTTCAGGCCTTGCCATAGAGGTGGCTACGACTGCCTGTGCACAAGTATGGGGTGCTAAAGAGCCCAAACTTTAGTACACCGACAAGAAGCTACCCCAATATCTATATTAGGGTGGCAGGGTGCCCATGATCTATCTTATGAGTGTTGGGTGTGGAATGCAGTTCGCCAGAAAAAATGGATCGTGCCCGGGGTTAAACGGATGGCGGAGGTGGGGGGGAAGCATGGCGGTGGCAGGCGGTTAGGCGTGTGGCGGGCTGGCGGCTCGATGCCTGAGAGAGAAGATGAACAATGCATCAATTTCAGAGGTTGAAGAAGCCCTTCTGGCCATCCATGTTGCATCCAACGGCTCACAAGAGTCGACGGACCCAAATTGCTCCTTCAGATTGCAGGATCCACGTGGCATTCAAGGTCTCAAAGGTAGATTCCGCGTCCACACCCGGTTTGCGGGCTCGGCGCGGGTGCGACCGGCTTCTGCCGTGACAGCCACCATGCGCACCTCCTCCGCACGGGCGGAGACGACAATGACACACTAGCTCCTCCTCGCCGGCATACTGGAGCACGCGCTCGTCCTCCTCTTCATACGCTGCGTGCATAGATGCAGCTCCACCAGCTGCTCACGTGCTTGGCAGCACGGCGGCATCGCGAGGAGGGACTGCAGACGACGTGAGCGGGCAAGCCTTCGACTTCATGGCATAGGGATGGCAGCGACACGGTGGTGATGGGCGAGAAATGGTTGGACAGAGCAGGCAGGCGCCAGCATGCGCAACGGCGGCGGGCGGCATATTGTTGAGTGCGCGTATGGGAGATTAGTTTAGTTTTATACAGGTTTGGTCAAACTTAAAAGAAACCCGTACTAGTACACGTAAACAATAGACTGAGGCAGCGCTTATATTAGTTACCACAGCAACGATATGGAATCCTGTGCAAGCGCGTGCACCGCAGCTGCGCGGTTGATCAAACGGTGCATCACCGTGTCGCGCTCGAAGGACATCCACAGGACCTTTTTGTGTGTGTGAAAACAATCCCCGAATATTACTTCATTTCTTTTTCCTGGAAAAGTTCTCCACACTATATATTTGAATTTAGCTTCAGTTCATGTTTATTTGGATTTGGATGTCTTAGGTGTGCCCTAGTTTTTTTTAATACTGATTTTGTGTGTGTGAGTGAGAGAGAACGTGTGTATGTGTCCACCTGTGTATTGTGACGAAAGGGCAATGTGGAGACGGTGTGCGTGTGATAGAGACATAGAGAGGTGTGAATGTGCAAATGATCATGCATGAGTGAGACATAGAGAGATGCCGATACATTGTGTATACATGAGAGAGCGGTCTTCTATTTGTACTTGTGTGTGTGTGTGTGCGAGAGACAGAGGAGCATCCCTAACACAACAACCATCTCTCTCGATTCGTCCGTCCTCACACGATCGCATGTAACACATGCATCAACGCACACATTTTGACACCCTCACCCGGCCCCTGCCCACCTCAAGGCCCGCACATCGCTCTCTATCTCGCACGCACAGTCTCTTCCTGAAAACCCTATTTAGCATGTAGCTTTCCGTCACATACACACACATATATTCTCTCCATAGGTTTGATTTCTCTTAATATCTGACACACACTCTCTCTCTCACACACACACACACCGCACACACACTCCCCCTCCCCCGAGCACACAATTCATCCCCATCCAAGGTTATATGGGGACCCCTCTCGCTTGTGCTTCTCTGCACCCCGGCATGCGCACCGCCTCAATCTTCAAAGAGGGCATCGAGGAGATCGAAGACAGTGACCACACTGCACTAGAGAAGGCGGGGCCATTTGGAAGCAGGATGATGTGACGATGGCTGACTGACTCCTCCCCCGCCCTCTCTCTCTCCCGCACAAAATTATCAATCCCTCAACCCACGAGATCCTAGACGCAGCTTCGGTGCCATAAACGCACCTGCCTTTGGGTCAGTGACATGTGGGCCAACCATCTGTTGGAACCACACGTCATAGACACATAGGCAGGTGCCTTAAGGCACCGAAGCATAGTCCCGAGATGCTTCCCCTCTCGTCCATGTTTTTCCAGCTCTCTCATCAAAACTGTTGTCTCTTCTCCTTCCACGTGTACAAAATCCGGATGCGCACGCATCTCATGTATATTACATGTCTCCATCTTTCTCACAGACCTAACTGCTTCCTCTCTCTTTCTCTCTCTCTCTCTCTCTCTCTCTCTCTCTCTCTCTCTCTCTCTCTTTCTCTCTCTCTGTCTCTCGTTGGGTTTTTCTCCTACTCTCTCGCCCACATACATACAATCTTTCCCGCCCTATCTGCTCCATCTTCGCAAGCTCTCTCTACACGTTTCATTCACACATTGGGATGTGTTCAAAATGTTGCTTTTATAATGGATGATGTAGTTTCATGGTTGGTTTTGTTGCATCCTACAAAGTAATAACTATGAAATGCATTTAGATTTTCATTTGACTGGAATTATGTGAGTTTGAGCATATTGTCAAGTATTATAGACCGCGTATACATCTTGGAATTCAACAATGATTCTAACTATTGAATTGTATAGAGCATTACATTCGAAGTCAGTAGCCTAATAGATTTATTTCACAATTACAACAAATGATTAATTCACTACAAACTAAGAAAACGAATGTGTACTCCCTCCATTTTTATTTAAGTCCACGTATTAGCATTGGTCAATGTCATGTTTTGTAAACTCTCACAAAGTTTATAACAAAAAATATTAACATGTACAATAACAAATAAGTACCATTAGATTCATTACTGAATGTACTTTCACATCATATGTATTTGTTATGGTAAATGTTTATATTTTTCTATAAACTTGGTCAAACTTTAGGAAGTTTGACTTCGGTCAAACCTAATATGCAGAGTTAATAAAAACGGAGGGAGTACTAGTAGTTGCTAGTACTACTCACTAGTTGCTTAGCCCAAACACCTAACACACGGGGAGTTCTATGTCACAAAATTTTGAGGTCGGCGGGAAAATCTCCCGTGACCCTGATTCGAGCAGTGCGAAGTTACCATCATACCCTTCCGAACATGCCTACATATGACGCTTGGTAGGGGGCTGTTTTGGTAACTTCATGTTCACCCTACCCAGCCTACCCCACCCCGACACCCAGAGTAGTACAACTGAATACTCCCCATTTTCTATCCCCGCCGCAAAATAGACTTCTCCATGACACCGCAGCCTTTGTACTCCACCCCTTCTACATAGGCGCACTCGTCCACCGCAGCGCATCTGCCTCATCGACGACGTCGTACGCCGCACTGGAGTCGGTCCACCGTTGTCGTCGTACACGGAGCCTCTTCCTGAAACCGTCTTCATTGGTCTCGGATATGCTTCTCGGAAGCCGATGCCAAGCGCAGAAGCACCACCGTCGTGGACAATGAACTGACTCCCGTTGCCGACCATGATGCATAGAGGCCGTCGCGACCATCGTACTCCTCCTCGATTGGTAATGTGTGTATTGAATCTCTTAGAAGTACATGTGCAGTTCCAATTTTGTTCATACCTACACTTCAAATTTCCTGGTTGCTATTGTTCCGTAAAAGTAATTGGTTATAGCCGCCATTGTCCAACAGAATATCAGCTTGTAATTGTGCGTCGCTTGTCGGATTGCGGGTTCCGGCAAAACCCTTGAGGTTCAAACTCTGAGGTGCGCACGAAGATCTCTCTCCCCCTAGCTCACACTCTCGCCACGATCTCAAATCCTAGCTCGCCTAACCCGAGGAACAAGGTACACAAGAGTTTATACTGGTTCGGGCCACCGATGTGGTGTAATACCCTACTCCAGTGTGCACTACAAAAAAATACACTTCTGTGATGATACGTGTTTGTCACAGTAGGTCACGTTTTCCGTCTTGCATGTACATCCATGACAAATTTATGACAGAATCAAGATAGTCATACCTGTGTTGTCGTAGAAGTGTTCCATGACATTACCAAAATTATCATCACGGAAGTGTCCACTTCCATGACGATAAATTGCACGTCACAGAAGTGCTTTCGTCAAGGGTGACTGACACGTCCCATCCACCGTAACGGAACGCCGTTAAGCTATCGGGTCCGGTTTTGGATCCGATAACCCGTTAACAGTCCCGACCAATGGGGATTTTCCACGTGTAAAATCATCATTGGCTGGAGGAAACACGTGTCGGCTCACCGTTGGGACAGATGTCATCCACTCATTGGACCCACAGCGCCTATGATATGTCGACACGTGGCACGGCCCAACAGAGGCCCATTCCTGTGAAAAGGCTGATAACCCACAAGTATAGGGGATCAACTGTAGCCTCTTTCGATAAGTAAGAGTGTCGAACCCAAGGAGGAGCTAAAGGTAGAACAAATATTCCCTCAAGTTCTATCCACCACCGATACAACTCTACGCACGCTTGACGTTCTCTTTACCTAGAACAAGTATGAAACTAGAAGTACTTTGTAGGTGTTGTTGGATAGGTTTGCAAGAATATAAAGAGCGTGTAAATAAAAACTAGGGGCTGTTTAGATAAAGACACAACTAAATTAGTTTTAGTAAAAAGCTTGTTGTCACGAGAAAGTTATTTGTCCCTAGGCAATCGATAACTAGACCTGTAATCATTATTGCAATTTTATTTGAGGGAGAAGCATAAGCTAACATACTTTCTCTACTTGGATCATATGCACTTATGATTGGAACTCTAGCAAGCATCCGCAACTACTAAAGATCATTAAGGTAAAACCCAACCATAGCATTAAAGTATCAAGTCCCCTTTATCCCATACGCAAACAACCTACTTACTCGGGTATGTGCTTCTGTCACTCACGCCACCCACCATAAGCAAATCATGAACATATTGCAAACCCTACGGTGGGGATCCCTCACGCTTGCGCGACACGGAGAGCACCATAGGACAACACCAATAATAAAACATGCAACTCAAACCAATCATGATCATCAAATAACCCATAGGACAAAACGGATCTGCTCAAACATCATAGGATAGCCACATCATTGGGAAATAATATATAACATTGAGCACCATGTTTAAGTAGAGATTACAGCGGGTAAAAGAGGGTTTACACCGCTACATAGAGGGGGGAAGAGTTGGTGATGATGGTGGTGAAGTTGTTGGTGAAGATTGCGGTGATGATGATGGCCACGACAGTGTTCCGGCGCCACCAGAAGAGAAGGGGATAGGGGTCACCTTCGTCTTCTTCTTCCTTGACCTCCTCCCTAGATGGGAGAAGGGTTTCCCCTCTGGTACTTGGCCTCCATGGCGTGGGAGGGGCGAGATCCCCTCCGAGATTGGATATGTCTCTCTGTCTCTCTCTGTTTCCGCGTTCTGTTCTGCTGACCTTTCACCATTTCTTTTATATTCGGAGATCCGTAACTCCGATTGGCTTGAAACCTTCGCCCAGATATTTTTCCAAAAATTAGCTTTCTTGCGGCCAAATAGAGCACCGTCTCGCGTTGATCTTCGTGGGGAGGGCGTGGGCCCCACCCTCGTGGCCACCTCGGGCACCGTCTCGCGTTGATTTTAATTCCAAAAATTCACAAATATTCCAAAATAATTCTCCGTCCGTTTTTATCCCGTTTGGACTCTGTTTGATATGGGGTTTCTGCGAAACATAAAACATGCAACAGGCAGGAACTGGCACTGGGCACTGAATCAATACGTTAGTCCCAAAAATAGTATAAAAAGTTGCCAAAATGTATATGAAAGTTGAATAATATTGGCATGGAACAATAAAAAATTATAGATATGACAGAGACGTATGAGCATCCCCAAGCTTAATTCCTGCTCGTCCTCGGGTAGGTAAATGATAAAAAAGATATTTTTTGATGTGGAATGCTACCTAGCATAATCTTGACCATATGTCTAATCATGGCATGAATATTAAGACACGAGTGATTCAAAGCAATAGTCTATAATTTGATAAAAACAATAATACTTCAAGCCTACTAATAAAGCAATCATGTCTTTTCAAAATAACATGGCCAAAGAAAGTTATCTCTACAAAATCATATAGTCTGGCTATGCTCCATCTACACCACCACTACTAGGGAAAAGCCTATACACAGAATCTTACCAGCAGCGCTCTTTAAAATCAGGCGCTGCTGCTACTTAGCTGAGAGCGCCCACTTTAAAACACAGGCTGCGATACAAGTTTATCGCCAGAGCGTACACAACAGACGCGCCATCGCTAAAATTTCCACGACGCCGCGGTGAGGCTAATTATAGCAGCAGCGCGTTGGAACAAAGGGCTCTACTGCTAAGGATCGTAGAAGCAGCGCATTTACGCTATAATCGCTACTACTAAGGTTCCATCTCCTCACATATCCGATCCAGATCACACTCACACACACACACTCGATCTCCCCTTGTCGCCTCCTCCGATCTGCGCCGTCGCCTCATCCTCCTTTTTGGGCTCGTGCACCGGCCTCCTCCTCCGTCCTCCCTCCACTGGCCGCTGGCCGACCCCTCCTCACTCCGCCTTCCTCCTCCATCCTCCCTCCACTCGCCGCCGGCCAGCCCCTCCTCGCTCCACCTTCCTCCTCCGTCCTACTCTCTTCTCCCTCCTCGAGACGCCCCTCCTTCTCCTTCCTACCTGCTACATTTTGATTTAGTAGGCTAGTTCATATGCAACATTCTGATTTAGTTGATATGATTCAGTTGATTTAGTAAGCTAGTTGATTCAGTTGATTTAGTAGGCTAGTTGATTTAGTTGATTTAGTAGGCTAATTGATTTAGTTGATTTAGTAGGCTAGTTGATTTAGTTGATTTAGAACATTTTGATTTAGTTGATTTAGTATGCTCTTTGGATTTAGTATGCTAGTTGATTTAGTTGATTTAGGATGCTCTTGGATTTAGTATGCTCTTTGGATTTAGTATGCTAGTTGATTTAGTTGATTTAGGATGCTTTGCTCATATTGCTTTAGGAAAATATCACATGCTACTGTTTTTCTTTCTGTGAAGTGAATCATTAATCCTTTGCTCATATTGCTTTAGGAAAATGGTGCCACCACCATCACCACTATGTCGATTGTGCAAGTCAAGGTGCTTGACAGAGCCTTGCAACCGGCAAGTTGTTTGGCATCTACTTCGGCCGAGTTTTAGTCATGCGGCAAGAAGAAATTAGATGAAATGTAACAACTATTTTATTTTTAGTGTTGGCATTACTGCATTGTGTCATTTTTCTTTTCTTACACATACCGTCCCATGCAATGTGAGGTTGACATTCAACAAGTGACAGGAGACTTTGTGACATTTGAGGCTCTGGGGCCGTACACTATGGAGGTCGAGAAATGACGCAATATGTCGCAGATTGGAGGAGATGGATGGGCCCGTTTCCTCGCCCGCATGCGTCTTACTGGTGGTGACTTGATCAGCTTCTCCTTCAGAGCAGAAAGACCCAAGTTGGTTGTCATTTATCTCAACCTGGTGGAAGATGATGAAGATGACGAAGATGATGAAGATGACGAAGATGATGCAGATGAAGAAGATGATGAAGATACTGAGGACCCACTTCATGAAGCCATCGTACCTCAAAGAATGGGGCTGAGCGAGGAGGAAGTGTGCAACCTATGGGACATAATTCCACCACGTGCTGACTTTGTCGGGGTGCCATTCGTGACCCGCCTGACAAGTACCATGGTCGATCGACATGATATGGTATGTTATACTTACAAATGCAAATTATCCCATGATATGCTTAGTGTAGAGTCCAATGATATGTTGTGTGGAATCTAGAGTTAATAGAAATATATTTGCAAGAGTATGTGTGAGGCTATTTATTAATTGATATGTTTTTCTTATTCAGAAATTGCCAAAGAACCTATCTGTGAGTTGTGGTATCGAGCCTGATGAAGAAGGCTCAGCTGGACTACGCCTTACCGCAAGGGGCTCCGTCACCACCTGTACTTACCGCATGGACACAGACGGTCGCACACACTTAAACTCGGTTGGGTGGAAGAGATTCCTCGTTGGCAAGAATCTTCGTGTTGGACAGGCCATCCTAATTACTATCAGGAACACCCACCGCCCAGGCTTGAGGATGATGATCGTCGTCGATATCATCTAGAAATACATATGTGTGTGTGGCTATATCATCTAGAACTACATATGATGATCGTCATCCATATCATGTAGAACTACATATGATGATCGTCGTCCATATCATCTAGAACTAAATATGATGATCGTCGTCGATGTCACCTTGTACTGCTTGAGGTTGCATGTTGAGTATATATGAAATTGTTATCTAGTACTCCCTCGGTTCCAAATTACTCGTCGTGTGGGTTTAGTTCCAATTTGAACTAAAACCAAGACGAGTAATTTGGAACCGAGGGAGTACTACCTAGTACCTATAATGCTTTATGAAATTGATATCTAGTAGTACCTAGTATCCGGAAATTGCAGTTTATTGAAGTGGAGTGGGGAAATGGTGAAAGATATAACAAGATGGCGTGCAGGAAATCGCTATAGCTAACTAATAGCAGCAGCGTTCAGGAAACGCGTTGCTGATATAGTCAATAGTAGTAGCGCTGGACGCGACAGGCGCTACTACTAACGATTAGTCAGAAGCGCCTTATTGGTAGCGCTGGTGCCCGCGCTGCTGATAGCCTCAAAACCCGCGCTACTACTAGGGTTTTTGATAGTAGTGCATACAAAATATTAAAATCATGCACAACCCCGATGACAAGCCAAGCAGTTGTTTCATACTTTTAATGTTCTCAAACCTTTTCAACTTTCACGCAACACATGAGCGTGAGCCATGGACATAGCACTATAGGTGGAATAGAATATGATGGCGGAGGATGTATGGAGAAGACAAAAAGGAGAAGATAGTCTCACATCAACTAGGCGTATCAACGGGCTATGGAGATGCCCATAAATAGATATCAATGAGGGTGAGTAGGGATTGCCATGCAATGGATGCACTAAGAGCTATAAGTATATGAAAGCTCAAACTGAAACTAAGTGGGTGTGCATCCAACTTGCTTGCTCATGAAGACCTCGGGCGTTTGAGGAAGCCCATCATCGGAATATACAAGCCAAGTTCTATAATGAAAATTCCCACTAGTATATGGAAGTGAAAGCATAGGATACTCTCTCTATGAAGAACATGGTGCTACTCTGAAGCACAAGTGTGGTAAAAGGAAGGTAACATTGCCCCTTCTCTCTTTTTCTCTCATTTTTTTATTTTTTTATTTTTTGGTGGGCTTCTTTGGCCTCTTCTTTTTTTGGGCTTCTTTGGCCTCTTTTATTTTTCATAAAGTCCGGAGTCTCATCCCGACTTGTGGGGGAATCGTAGTCTCCATCATCCTTTCCTCACTAGGGCAATGCTCTAATAATGATGATCATCAAACTTTTATTTACTTACAACTCAATATTACAAATGGATATCTAGAACAAAGATATGACTCTATATGAATGCCTCCGGCGGTGTGCCGGGATGTGCAATGATCTAGCGTAGCAATGACATCAAAAAACGGACATGCCATGAAAACATCATGCTAGCTATCTTACGATCATGCAAAGCAATATGACAATAAATGCTCAAGTCATGTATATGATGATGATGGAAGTTGCATGGCAATATATCTCGGAATGGCTATGGAAATGCCATGATAGGAAGGTATGGTGGCTGTTTTGAGGAAGATATAATGAGGCTTACGTGTGGCAGAGCGTATCGTATCACAGGGTTTGGATGCACCGGTGAAGTTTGCACCAACTCTCGAGGTGAGAAAGGGCAATGCACGGTACCGAAGAGGCTAGAATGATGGAAGGGTGAGAATGCATATAATCCATGGACTCAACATTAGTCATAAAGAACTCACATACTTATTGCAAAAATCTATTAGTCATCGGAACCAAGTAATACACGCATGCTCCTCGGGGGATAGATTGGTAGGAAAAGACCATCGCTCGTCCCCGACCGCCAGTCATAAGGAAGACAATCAATAAATAAATCATGCTCCGACTTCATCACATAACGGTTCACCATATGTGCATGCTACGGGAATGACAAACTTCAACACAAGTATTTCTACAATCCACAACTACCAACTAGCATGACTCTAATATCACCATCTTTATATCGCAAAACTATTGCAAGGAATCAAACATATCATATTCAGTGATCTACAAGTTTTATGTAGGATTTTATGACTAACCATGTGAATGACCAGTTCCTGTCATCTCTCTAAATAGATATAAGTGAAGCAAGAGAGTTTAATTCTTTCTACAAAAGATATGCCCACGCTCTAACAAATATAAGTGAAGCAAAAGAGCATTCTACAAATGGCGGTTGTCCAAGTGAAGAGAAACAGGCAATCCAAACTTCAAAAGATATAAGTGAAGCACATGAAGCATTCTATAAAGCCATACTCAAAAGATATAAGTGAAGTGCAAAGAGCCTTCTATAAATCAACCAAGGACCATCTCATACCAGCATGGTGCATAAAAGAAAAATGAAAACTAAATGCAAAAGACGCTCCAAGATTTGCACATATCACATGAATGAAACGAATCCGAAAACATATCGATATTAGTTGAAGAAAGAGGGGATGCCTTCCGGGGCATCCCCAAGCTTAGACGCTTGAGTCTCCTTGAATATTTACTTGGGGTGCCTCGGGAATCCCCAAGCTTGAGCTCTTGCCCCTCTTCCTTCTTCTCACATCGAAACCTTCTCGATCATCGAACACTTCATCCACACAAAACTTCAACAGAAAACTCGGTAAGATCCGTTAGTATAATAAATCAAATCACTACTCTAAGTACTGTTGCAAACCAATTCATATTTTGTTTTTGCATTGTGTCTAATGTAATATAGCTTTTCCATGGCTTAATCCACTGATATAAGTTGATAGTTTCATCAAAACAAGCAAACTATGCATCAAAAAACAGAATATGTCTAAAACAGAACAGTCTGTAATAATCTGAACATTCACCATACTTCTGTTACTTGAAAAATTCTTATAAAATTAGAAAAAAATAAAAAATTTGTATATAAAGACAGTGCAAAAAGAATTAGAACCATTTGACGTTCCAATAAACAATTAAAAATCATGCACTATAGCCAAAGTTTCTGTCCTGCACCGTACAAACCAATCAAGTATTGTAAACATCCTAAAGGCAAAACTTGGCACATTATCTCTATAATACAATGGAATTGTACAAGGGGATAATTACTTTTGTTGAAAAGTTTCTGTAATCAAGATTCACAATGTTGCCGTGAGCATGAACAAAGTTCAAGGAGCTCTCCCACTTCAACAATGCTTGTCTTTCTCACTTTCACTTTCCTTTTTGAAATGTTTTGGGTTCCCCTATTTATTTTTGTTGTTTTTAAACTATATGAAAGCACTCAACAGAAATAAATGACTCTCTAAAACTCCCGGGTTGTCTCCCTGGCAGCGCTATCTTTAAATCCATTAAGCTAGGCATATAGTGCTCAAGTAGTGAATCCACCCGGATCCCAAGGTATATCAAAGCCAATTTTAATTAACAATGATTTGTAATTTAGTAATGAGCACAAAGTAACATATATCATGTAATGAAGAAGTCTAACTCTCTTCCTATGCATCGGCATGTCATAAAAGAATAATTCATGCACACATAGTAAAGGCCAATGCATAGTATAAACAGTTTCTTGCAATTTTATCGTGTGGGGAACATAGAGAGGTGGAGATATAGTTCCTCTCTCATAATAATTGCAAGTAGGAGCAGCAAGCACATGCATATTATATCTATCAAAATCATCATGTGCAACGGTAAAAGGCAACCAATCAATGTAATCCTTAATAAGTGCAAACTTCTCCGATATAGTGTAGTTTGGATAATTCAAAAAGATAATAGGACTATCATGTGTGGGTGCAATAGCAACAATTTCATGTTTGACATAAGAAACTATAGCAAGTTCATATCCATAAGAATAATTCATATTGGCATCTTGGCCACAAGCATACCAAGCATCATCAAAAAGGGATATTTCAAGAGAATCAATGGGATCATAACAATCATCATAGCAATCATCCTTCAGTAAGCACGAAGGGAAATTAAACAATGTATGAGTTGAAGAGTTACTCTCATTAGAAGGTGGGCATGGGTAGCTAATCCGCTCTTCCTCCTTTTGTTCTTCGCTCTACTCCTCATCTTTTTCATCCAATGAGCTCACAGTTTCATCAATTTCTTCTTCCATAGATTCCTGCAAAATATTATTCTCTTCTTGGACAGCGGAGACTTTCTAAATGAGTGCATTAATATCGGAATTGTATTCATAATTCTCATAGCAATATTTAAGGATAGCTAAATTTTCAGGTCTATAAGCAGCATCATCAAAATCTTTAAACTCTTTAAACATAGATTCAATTTCATAAGCATCCATAGAAGCAAAAAATTCTTCTATTTTTTCCACACCATAGTAATCATATATACCATTAGCATAAGAAGCTAAGGTTTTATTACCATTAAATTTGCATGAAAAGGGAAGGTGTGGAGCCTTCATCCTAGAGCAACAAGTATAATCATAACTCAAGCATAGTTGCCTAGCATACCACTTCAATATATGAATTTGATCCCATAATAGTTTCCCTTTTTGTGTCAAGCGATAATCCCTAAAGTATTCACGTTGATCCAACATTACTCCCATTACATAATTGAATGGGGTTTTCTCTGGATTATTAAAGTAGTACGTAGTATCTTTCACATAACCAGCATCGAGAGTTTTAGGAGGTTCCCCATCTCCATGAGCAGAAAGTACACCTAATTTTTTTGGTATTTCATGTTCCATATCCATAACTAAAGATAAATAACAAATAAGAACAGAAAATAAAAATTACTTAGTGATAAAGCAAACAAGCACACACGAGAATACTCACCCCACGCTATTGCTCCCCGGCAATGGCGCCAGAAAAAGGTCTTGATAACCCACAAGTATAGGGGATCATTTGTAGCCTCTTTCGATAAGTAAGAGTGTCGAACCCAACGAGGAGCTAAAGGTAGAACAAATATTCCCTCATGTTCTATCGACCACCGATACAACTGTACGCACGCTTGACATTCGCTTTCCCTAGAACAAGTATGAAACTAGAAGTACTTTGTAGGTGTTGTTGGATAGGTTTGCAAGAATATAAAGAGCGCATAAATAAAAACTAGGGGCTGTTTAGATAAAGACACAACTAAATAGTTTTAGTAAAAAGCTTGTTGTCACGAGAAAGTTATTTGTCCCTAGGCAATCGATAACTAGACCGGTAATCATTATTGCAATTTTATTTGAGGGAGAGGCATAAGCTAACATACATTCTCTACTTGGACCATATGCACTTATGATTGGAACTCTAGCAAGAATCCGCAACTACTAAAGATCATTAAGGTAAAACCCAACCATAGCATTAAAGTATCATGTCCCCTTTATCCCATACGCAAACAACCTACTTACTCGGGTATGTGCTTCTGTTACTCACGCCACCCACCATAAGCAAATCATGAACATATTGTAAACCCTACAGCGGGGATCCCTCACGCTTGCATGACACGGAGAGCACCATAGGACAGCACCAATAATAAAACATGCAACTCAAACCAATCTTGATCATCAAATAACCCATAGGACAAAACGGATCTACTCAAACATCATAGGATAACCATACATCATTGGGAAATAATATATAGCGTTGAGCACCATGTTTAAGTAGACATTACAGCAGGTAAAAGAGGGGTTACACCGCTGCATAGAGGGGGGAAGATTTGGTGATGATGGCGGTGAAGTTGTTGGTGAAGATTGCGGTGATGATGATGGCCACGGCAGCGTTCCCGCGCCACCGGAAGAGAAGGGGAGAGGGGGCCCCTTCGTCTTGTTCTTCCTTGACCTCCTCTCTAGATGGGAGAAGGGTTTACGCTCTGTTCCTTGGCCTCCATGGCGTGGGAGGGGTGAGAGCCCCTCCGAGATTGGATCTGTCTCTCTGTCTCTCTCTGTTTCTGCGTTCAGTTCTGCTCCCCTTTCACCGTTTCATTTATATGTGGAGATCCGTAACTCCGATTGGGTTGAAACCTTCGCACATATCTTTTTTCCAAAAATTAGCTTTCTTACAGACAAAGTAGAGCATCAACCGCCTTACGAGGGGCCCACGAGGGTGGGGGCGCGCCCTCCTAGGGAGGGCGTGGGCCCCACCCTCATGGCCACCTCGGGCACCATCTCGTGTTGATTTTAATTCACAAAAATCACAAATATTCCAAAATAATTCTCCATCTGTTTTTATCCCGTTTGGACTCCGTTTGATATGGGGTTTCTGCGAAACATAAAACATGCAATGATAGGAACTGCTTTGAGCAATCGGATCAATACATTAGTCCCAAAAATAGTATAAAAAGTTGCCAAAAAGTATATGAAAGTTGAATAATATTGGCATGGAACAATAAAAAATTATAGATACGACGGAGACGTATCAAAGGCCGGCCCGTTTGACTTGGTCAAAAGGTGGCGGGCCGGCCCACGGCAAGCCTGTGAACGGCTTGTTCGCATATAGCCCATTTACAACCCTATAACCCAGGGCCCGTTTATGGCCTATCCGAATTAGGCCAGTAGCGTCATCTGGGCCGTCCAATATAATTACAGCCCGTTTTAACTTCTGGCCCATGTATGGCCCATGACGTCTTTCGGACCATATGAGGCCCTTATTACTCTCGGCACATTAACGGCCTGTGGTAAAACTGGCCCGTAATGAATAGTGTATCACTTTATACCCATTAACGACACATGGTGAAACTAGGCCTTAATGAACAGTGTATCACTTTATATCCATTAACGGCCCATTATTCCGTTGGGCCGTTTCCAACCCATGTTACCTTTCGGCCTTCTCGGGGCCCATTTATTCTTGGTCTCATTTCCACATTCGTTTATTTACGGCCAGTTACTGTCATTTTCTGCTTGTGGGCCAAATTCAGCCCGTGGTTACAGTTGGCCCGTTTGTGGCCCGATAATACGTTGGGCCGTTTTCATGTAAAAAAACGTTGGGATGTTTTCATAGAGTTATCAAATACGTCCTATTAACGGCCCGTTATTGTCCAGGTAGTATGACCCATAATTGGCGAAATGATGATACGCCCCGTACAAGGCCCATGGATCCTATGGCCCATAAAAGGCCCATGAATCGTATGGCTCGTAGAAGGCCCATGGACCCTACGGCCCGTATAGAAGGCCAATGGATGCTACGGCCCGTAGAAGGCCCATGGATCATATGGCCCGTAGGAGGCCCATGGTTACAATAGTCCATGTGTTGCCACGATTATTCTGGCCTAGTTTCCAAAGTAGGTTATTCTGGCCACTACAAAAACACAGAGAAAGATTTGCAGTGACTACAAGCAAACAACTAAACAAGACAAAAAGAAAATAAATAAGCAAGCAATTAACGCTAGCCTATCACCGCTATTACACATATTACATCCACTGGGCATCAAAGTTCGCCACCAGTGCAAATATAGGGAACAAAGCAGCATATTACATACACTGGCCGTCAAAATTGGCCACCAGTGCAAATAAACGCGGCAGCAAAACAAGAGCATAACTGAAACAACTTCAGAAGAGCTCAAGAAACATGGTATCCACCATGCTGGCAATAAGCTTAGCAAGCTTATTAGCTTTGTCCTGTTTGGCGCTAAAATCCTCCAATGCTTGCTGTTGCACCAGAAAGTATGCATCTGAATGCTCCAGGGACTTCCGCAGTCCTTCCACTTCTTGTCGCAGCACAGCTGATCGATGTCTTTCAACTTGTAGTTGAGACTCAAGAAACCAAACTGATTCAGACAGTGAGTTTGAATAGCTTGTGCAAGCGGTAGTGGCCAGTAACTCCAACACTAAAACTAGATAGGACTTTGGGGTTGTCTCACTGTCTTCGAGATAGTCTTCCTTAGTTGTTTTTATCAGCTTTGTTGGAGACCAACTAGGATGTGTCAATATCCTGAACCTTATCTGCATTACTTCCTTTACAATTGCTTAATAGGGCAGTCTTCCCCAATATTCTGTCAGCATTCTAAAAGAAGAAACAAGCAGATACATAATAGTTTAGCATGTACTAGTATATGAAACTTATTTCGGTGAACCAGTTCATTAGTAAGGTGGACAGGATTAAACTACCAAGTCTTCTATTGCCAAGTACTAGTACATAATAAAAGCATCAAACAAACATATATCTATGTCCTATGGTCACTGCATTGTCTTGCCAAATAAAAATAGAGACACGGTTCAAATCATATCAGTTCAAGATAAAGCAGCAGTGAAAGAATACAAAGCATGGGAAACTACACGGCACAACAAGATTTCAGATGGGTACCACGGGTCTACATGTACAACAACACTATTTGCTTGGTTGTGACGCTAGTAATGTGCATGATATGAGAAGTCAACTGTATACACAATTGAAATTGAAATCAACAGAGCTATTAATAAGAGCAAGCATGTAAAAGAAACATGCGTGAACATACCTGCTGTGCCATTGGAGTTTCGATTGGATCCTCAGTTTAAAAGTAAGTTTGTATGAGTAAATAGAGTGATACAAGAGCAAAGTAGTATGCACGATAGCAATCATAGTTAAAAAAGGCGCGCCTAAGCAAGCGCTTAAGCGCGCCTAGGCTCTAGGCATTGGCGAAACGCATTGCACATAACTACGCTTAATCTATGCATAACTGTGCATAAGCATGCACTTTGGTCAGTAAAGCGCAAGGCGGTGGCAAAACGCACAATTAACGCCTAGTGCCTTTTGGAACTATGATAGCAATGTAATCTTAAATTAGAACAGTAGTTCTTCATGTTTAGGCACTTGTTCTACATGAACAGAGTATAGTAAGACGCAAGAATATAGTACTTAAAAATAGAAAATGAGCT
Organism: Aegilops longissima; assembly: GCA_021605205.1. NCBI lineage: Eukaryota > Viridiplantae > Streptophyta > Magnoliopsida > Poales > Poaceae > Aegilops > Aegilops longissima. Next base: position 173,360,281 of record CM038679.1, read on the forward strand.
CATAGACCTAACCACATTCTTGGTTCGGGACCAAGATGTAACAAGGCTTTCCGGTCATCGTCCGATAAATGTGTCTCGGGAGAACGTAAGGGAATTTGATGAGTTTATTTACGGTGAAGTACGTTTTCTTGAGTAATTCGACATCGCCACCAAGCATTCTTGAAGATAGCAGAGGTATTAGCATAGGTTATCTCATCCTTAGTTTCCAAATCGGTCCTTCTCTATAGAGAAAAATGGGAGAATTTGTTGTATTATAACCATCATGGAGGTAGGATGTATGGGACAAAGGAAAGTAATTGCCATGAATAACATTACTTACACATAACTCGTGGACAAACACCTGCAACTGTCATTTTCCTTCATCTTCAGTATATTATTTCCAAGATGGGAAGATACGCACATACGATTTAACAACATCAAATGCGATAGATGCTAAAGTATGACTAGCTGGTTGTGCTTCCTCCACAGGAATAGGCGTACTAACTGGTGGAGTTGGGGTTCGCCGTGGTAGTACTGGCCCTTTGGGCACTGGAGCTTCCTTACTAACTGCTCTTGTTTGGGAGCTCTGTGGTGGAGATGGTGATGTGTCAACATGAACTGGGTTACTATCTGCTGGGGTTGGGGTTAGATTGGGTGAAGCTGGTTCTCTGTTCGTCGTAGTAGGGGTACAATCTGCGAGAGTTGGGTTATGTGTGGTAGGCCTGGTTCTCGTGGATGTAAAACCGGGGTTCTATGTCCACCAAGAGGTAGCACTATTTTATTTTAAGACCGTGTTTTTAGTCCGCTAGATGCTGGCATCACCCGCTCCAATTCAAATGGCTGATAAACAGGAAATATAGTTGAGTGTACAGATATTGTATGAGAGATAGATGCAATAGATAGTGTGGAAAAAAGAGGACAAGAAATAGTTGACATGTATATTGTTTAACTAAAACGGATAGCATGACATAATTTCACATATATGATGTCTATCTAAACTGGATAGCATAGCATAACATAATTCAAAGATATGATGAATAACTAAAACGCCGTGCCAAGTTAGAGCATACACCTCGGTGGGGGAATAGGACTGATCATCTGTCTATGAATCCATCTATGAGGAGCTATCGTGACCCAACAAGAGATCTGCTTCGATAGGTAGCACTGTGTGCTCTGAAGGCCTTGTTTTCACTCTAGATTTTTCAATCTCCCACCCAAATGACTGATTCAGTGGAAGAGTAGTTTAATGTACAAACATTGTCGACAAATGGAAATGTAATGAAGAAAAGGATGGGCAAGATATCATTCAAATATATGATGCCTGGTTAAACAGGGTGGCATTGCACATTTGACATATATTATGGCTGGCTAAAAGACATGAGACTGCATAATTCCCATATATGATATAGAAACTAAACAGTGGGCATGTAACATGTCTAAACCAAGCAGATGACATATATGATGTCAAAAGTAGGCTTTGCAAGGCAACATATGAAGGATATGACTATCATCATCATGCCAAGGTAGAGCAAACACCTTGGGGGTAAATAGGAGTGGTCGTGGCGCCTGAATCCGCCTCGAACAGATATCTTCCTCTGGATTACAACTGGAGAGGGGTGGGGAGGGTTTGCCATTCAACCCACCATGGAGCGATGTTTGCATGACATTGTATTGCCGCATAAAACTCTTCTCTTTTCTCTACATGTTCAGCATGACTGTGTACAATATCTGACATGCATATGAAAAAGATATGGTGAGATTATGTAAGGAGAGCATGCAGAAATTTAGAGTGATGGTAACAACCAGTGATGGATCCAAATTTAATGATAGCAGGCTGATGGTTGCTTTAATTTAATAAAAAGACAGATGATGATTGCTTTACTACTTGTTTCCCACCCAAGATGAACAACATAGGCATACCCTAGGTGAACCAGATATTAGACAGCGATACTATTCATTGCTTCCTTGATATGTGCCCCACAACTAATTTAGAACTCAAGTTTGATCATTAATTTGGACCTGACTTGGAGTCCAAAAGGTGAACAGGACGATAAAGTAGCAGGTAATTTTAAGCAATGCATAACATAAGCAGAATCAAAAGAGTGCAACCTCTCTTGCGGACCCATGTACTCCTTAGGTTCATTTGCTGAGTCGATGATGGTGATGCCGTTGAGGTGGGTGCCGGCGGCAGGGAAGGAGATCCGAGGCGGCGAAAGTTGGTCAGCAGTCGTGATGTCTTGTTTGGTGGATGTTTCTGTCGATGGAGCACCTCAGGTGAGGTGGATGACGTCGCGGCAGGAGCAGGACAAACCACACAAAGTTCCCTTCGACACCTACATGTAACTGAAGTAATTCTGTAAGGGCTCATTTGGCTTGCATGATTCTAAAAACGCAAGGATAGGAAAAACACCAGAATAGGATAGGAATGCACATGGTAAACAGAGCATTTGTAAACACATGATTTCTATCAACTTAGGTGTTTGATTTACAGAATTGGAAGAGCAGAGGAATGCAAAGAAACATCGCCAAAATAAAGTGAAACTGTATGAAAGCGTGTGCAGTTAGAATGTTATTCTGCCACTAATGCACTTGGTCTTGTTTTCATGCATAGGATTTTGAAAAGTAGGTCCAGCTGGATGTTTTGCTTCATTTCTTTCAACAAAATGCATGAATAATTGAATAGTAGAGTGCCATTGGAAAATTCCCTATTGCTATGTTTTTCCGTCGAACCAAAATATTCCTAATGGATCGACATGAATGTATAGTAATAAGTGATGCAACAAGTGTACAACGTCTTTGCCGTAGCCGTGTCGACCTCAGCATCATTGGGTTGGTAGCTGAAGCAGTTGAGGCAGAGGTGGTTGTTAGAGGTGTGGAGGAAGATCTGAGGAATCTGTAGACGGCGTCGAGGGCACTGCTCTATTGTGATGGATCGTTCTGTCGTTGGAGTAGCCCCGGTGAGCCGTAAGACGTCAAGGCTGAAGCAGCACAAGACAGACATCATCAATCTCAAGTGGTATTCTAATAGCATCTCCAATAGATGATGTAAAATAGATGTAAAATTTACATCACCAAAAACCACCTAACTACAACAGATGAGGTAAAAACTATTGACTCTGAACTTAACTGTCGAAACTGAAATTTATTGTGGAATCTGAATGTTACTGTCGAAACTGAATGTAATGGTAGCAGAGAGGCACTTGACATGTAGTTTAGGGAGGGCCTGCAGTTCATCTTCAACCTGCACCCCCCTGGGCCGGCAGCCACCACCGGCCGAACCGACAGCCCCAGCGCCGCCTCGCCGCCCCGAAACAACTCCCCACTGCCGCCCCGGCCAGCCCTATAGGCCCCCCACCCCCACCTTGAACCCAAAGATAGATAGTGGGGTACCTCTCCGGCGAGCCCCCGTCCCCGCTATGGGTGGTTCTTCCTTAACTCCGGCGAGCCCCCCAACCCCTGAAAATCGACTGACCCAAAAGTCGATTCAGTCAACTGAAGTGTAGCTAAATTGGAGCAGAGCAGCAGCACGAGCGAGGGGGAGAGCAGCAGCAGCAGCGCGAGCGAGTGATCAAGCGGGAGCCGGAGCAGCAGCAGCTGGGCGAGCGAGCGATCGAGCGAGAGCCGGAGTAGCAGCAGCAGCGCGAGCGAGCGAGCGAGAGCCGGAGCAGCAGTACCAGATCCGGCTGGTATGGCCGTCGGCACCGAAGGGGCCTCGCACTAGGGGAGAGCCGCCATGGAGATGTCGCCTGCGGCGCCGGCTTCAAGGTAGCCACTCCATGGGGGTGCGGGATGAAGCACCATCGGCGCCGGGAGGTCGAGCTAAGGAGAAGGTGCGTTGCGATGAGTGTACAACCTCTTTGGTGGTGCCAAGTAGGCCTCGGCTTCATCCGAGGAGTCGGTGAGGATGATGCGGTTCCGGTGGAGCAGGTTAAGGCGGCGCCGTGGGGATGGAGCAGCCGCGATAGATGAGGCGATCATCAGAGCAGATCCTTGGAGCTGGAGGATGGGGCGGCTGAACCGGCGAGATGACGAGATGGCCGACGGATCCTCATCCAGGGAGGTGGACGAGGGACGTCAAGCTATTGCGGTGGACGACGTTATCGGGGAAGGAGCTCCGGTTGGGCAGCGGTGAGGTGGCAGACGGAGGAGGGTGGGGTTTCGTGGCTGGAGCGGAGAGGTTATGGCGGCCTGAGATTTCGAATGGCAAAAAGGAGGTGATGGGAGGGGGTGAACCATGACTTAGGGATGCGCTTGTACAAAATGTAGGGTGTGTACAAAAGTACCCCCCCACTGATTTTAACTAGCGGCCCTTTCGGCTCAGGGTTAGAAGGGGGATTTCACGTGTCGGGATTTGGCAGCTGGAGGGAGCTTTCGTGCGCGTTGTAATTTCGGGATAGCAAGGCGCGGGTTGTGAAGGCGCCAGTTTTGGGAGCACGATATCTGAATTTTCGGGATATAACAAGGCGCGAGTTGAATTTTAGGGACAAGCCTAACATGTAATATTGTACTTGTACGTACCAAATCAATTCGAACTTCCCTCAACCAAAAAGAAAACAAAAAAATAAAACTATTCACACCACACAAAGAGAGAGTCTGTCCCTGTTTTACTATAAAAATGCTATTTAAAGCTACTCATACCAACAATTTAGTGCAATTAAATGCTATTTGGTAGTATGAATCCATGTTATGTCCAATTAAATTTTTTTGCTTGCTGTATAATGCATGTAACCTACTCATACCAACATTTTAGTGCATCCCAAATGTCTATACTACCGCTGCAATTCGAACTGAATTTGAATTTGTTTCTCTATTCCAATAACAATCTACAATCATGATTGTTGCCAACTTCAACCATCATTCGTGTAGTACCTTAATAACACACCACATGATTACTATAGAGATAGATATGAACTATGTGTACTACATGAACTCGAATTCTATTTTTTGAATACACTTGATGTTGATTCCAAATAATAGTACATTTGATGTACTAACTATATATTCATAATCTAAACCATGTTCCATACGTGTACACCATGTTTATCACACATAGTATAGTGGCCCGCCCCCTACATTATGACAAGTATTTAGACCTGAGCTGCAAAAGCCACACATTAGCCCAAATTATGATCAATGTTCTATATGTTATACGTAGTACTAGCAAGATGCCCATGCGTTCCACAGAACATCAACATGATCAAGGGGAGGCCTAATTTGCAAATATGGAGAGGGGTGTGGGTATCTTATTTCAAAATTGCCATAGTTTCCTTCCTATCCGTCAGATATAAATCGAACGCCCTATATTGCAGGATGGCACCATCATCAACAACTCCGTTTTTATAAGAGTAGAGATAAAATATAATATATGTAGTATAACATGTTCATAACCACACCATGTGTATCACCGTTATATATATTCACAGATGTATCGGTTTAAAACACTATGAAAAATTCTTCAAATATCCGGATTCGCTTTCTATAATGAAGTATGATCTCTATTCGTCTTTTACACCCACACAATCCTCTTATCTTTGTAGCTAGCTAGCGCTAACTTTCTCTCGTGCATGCAGACACCCGCATCCCTCTCACCCTCCCTCAGCATTCTCTAGCTCCATCGTGCAAATTCGTCTTTTCACTTTAGGTTGTTCACCCAAGGTGTGTGTAGGCCCCCCACCTCCTTCTTTATAGCACACAGCGATTGATATGCCTCTCTAGCCAGGTGTGCCTAGCACAAACACAAGCTTCCCCTATTCTCTTATCACCGCCCATTCCTCACTCCCACCACTCTTTTCATCGATCTCGTACTCGCACACTCCTTCCCCTTGATATAGTATGACTCTCGCACCACCTCCTATATGCATCCCTCTCTCTCTGTCCTTCTCCCTGTGCCTAATTTGCTTCTAACACACATATACATGTATACCGATCGATCTCCCAACATATACCTAGGTCGACTTTCACTATTCCCCCCCCCCATCGATCAACGTACCTCACAAGTTATGTCTCTCCTTTCTCTGACAAAGGACGATTGACCTTCCTATGTAGTTATGTCTGCTTACCACAGCCATATCGTCCCCCCTCATCATTCGTGCATGACTCCTGACCCGTCGCTCACACGCACGTGCACAGACAGGCAGCCATCCCCTCTCTTATTGATATTGCAGGCATGCCCTCCGGTTGTCTAGCAAGCCTATCCCACCATTTGTTAGAAGTAACTCCACTACCACCCCCTCCAACACTCTAGCTTTGTCTCTCTCCCAACCTTATTCCTCTCCTACACATATGCAAGGATGCCGATCGATCTCCCTTAATACATGAGGTAGATCGATCTCCCTTAATACACGAGGTAGGCCTCTCTCCTCCTCCACACATATACCAGCCATTGTACCTCTATAGTTAATTAGGCCTCCCCCCCCCACCACACATGATAGTCGAGCGCTGTAGGTAGGTATCCATGCCACAGAGACAAACTACACATGTCCCCTCTCTCGTTCTAGTAGGCCAGCCACTCTATATCTTTGACGTGGGCACACACAAATTCGATGGCACTCTTTATCGACCGCGCACGCACACACACACACATCATCCCTCTATTCGATTCTATGGACACCTCAAGTCGATGATACCTCCACTCTCTTCTTGTGCATCGCCCCCTTTATATATATGATATATCCAGGACTCTATTTCACACACATTGCATATGTTACATTTTTTGATTGACTCCCCCCCCCCAAAAAACTCTCACGAACCCACACACTATATTTCTCTATGTTTGTATCTCTCTCACACAACCCCACGTAGGTGGTGTACATATACAAGAAGAGAATAGGTGCACCGTGCACATACTCAGGCTTCATGCCCAGTCAGACCCGCGCGGGTACATGATGGAGCTCATTTTTGTACGAAATGGCAGCCCACGTGCTAATTTGAATGCGTGTAGCGGTTGCTTACCTACGGGGGTTGTGTACCACGCGTGCACGAAAAAAAGTTCGACTTCATGCGTTGGCGCGTTATTTTTAAATAAAGTTATATTGCTCAATGGCACGTACACAGAATATAAAACCATTATTATGGAGAAAAAGGTAGTCCGCTCCACTATATACAATGGAGCCTCCCTGCCTGGTTTGTCTCTCTTCAGAGTATCGCACACAAGGCTGCGGTGGCCTCTCTCTCTCTCTCTCTCACCATTGGTCACCGATCCGGCCGCATCCCATCCGCCGGCGGAAAGGGAGGACGTGCATCATTTCTCCATTCGATGGCGCCAAGGCAGCACGTCTCGATCTGTGGTACACGCCGTTCTCTCTAACCAAGCTCCGGTGCGGTAGGGCCTACGCCATCTGCTCGCTGTCGCAGTATGGGTAGATTCCGCCTGCCGCCGCTCACCTAGTTACATCCCGACGACCTCCAGGTATCCCCTCCGGCCTTGCTCCACTGCCCGTCTTCCCACGTTGCTGCATGTGGATCTTCCATAGTTCTTTGCACAAAACGTAGCTTGTCCGACGTACTTTGCATATTGCAATCTCATCTTCAGACCGTTTTAGACAAACACAACCATGTTATTATCTTCCCTTAGGACAAGGAATATGCTTCTTTTTTGTCGTCGCAACTGTCATCAACAATATTTGTCTTTTTACAAATTTCAAATGGGCATATTTTAGAGTGTAGATTCATTCATTTTGCTTCGTATGTGTACTCCCTCCGTTCCTAAATATTTGTCTTTCTAGAGATTTCAACAGGTTACTACATACGGAGAAAAATGAGTGAATCTACACTCTAAAATATGTCTATATACATCCGTATTTAGTAGTCCATTTGAATCTCTAAAAAGACAAATATTTGAGTAGTCACTCGTTGAAATATCTAGAAAGACAAATACTCCGGAGTATATTTAAGAACCGAGGGATAGTGCACAACCGCATGGGAGACTCAGGCCGGTCGTTGTGCCGCATTAATAGTGAGTAATGAGCAGTCAAATCATAAGCCCCACCTTTCCACGGTAAGTTGCTCGAAAGAAGCAACCATCAATATGCTCTTCTTTGAATCCGCTCATACTACTCCATCCGTGAGTGTTTATAGAGCACGCTTTAGAAAAAGAGAAAATCTCTAGGACCAAGGCGACTAGCGATCGGCCTGAAAAATAGCATTGGTAGTTATAGCACGGCGTCCATTACTAGAGGAAATAATGCGTACACACATGCATGCATTGCTTCCACCCCGGGTACACACATGCATGCACTTACTCCACTCCGTAGTACTACATCGAGAGAAAATTGCGGTTACCATGCCCTAATTAATTGAGCATTAAACCAAACGCGTCTAAAGTCTCTCTGGTGGTGGAAATGCATTGAGAGAAATGCATCATAATGAAGCATGCCCTGTAAACTGTGACGGAGGGAGGAGTACTATGAAGGTGCAAAACCAAGTACGCGTATGGCCAGTCGGTCAACGCACCTCCTCTTGGCATACCACTGACATGTGGGACCGGAGTGTGAGCAAACCGATCTCAACTGACGGCAAAATGGCCAACCCACCGTTCCTTGAGAGAGACGAGGAGCGAGAACACACAGACGGGCTTGATCAGAGGCCAAGATATATTCGAGCATGGTTGATCGATATCATCATTACATGTTGGGCTGCCGTTTTCCGCCCTTCTCCGGAATAAATGCGTACTTTATCAGAGATTAAGAAAAATAAGAGTACATATGCTCCACCATGCGGTTCTAGTAGTAGTACTACTCGTACTACTAAACCTTGCGCTTGGCTCTTCGCCTCTTCGTGAAGTCAAACAATGATGGTACTCCGCATGTTCGGTATTACGGTGTATGCCTCGCAACTGACACCGAATGAATCGATGCATGTCCACCGCTCGGGCGAGGGTACGCTCCATTAGTCAAAAGCGAAGCGAGCTTCACCTTGTCCTGCAAGCTTCTCCTCGCTCATGAGTTGACGGGACACACCAACAAGTAGTGCTAGTCCATACTCCCTCCTTTCCGGTTAATATGGCTTAATCTTTTTTGCGGGTAAATGAGAGAGCTTTATTCATATATAAGCATTCTTAGGACAATCAGCCAAGACAGTGGTTACTAGGAAGCGAGGTACCCCGCAAAAAAAGAAGTAGGAAGCGAGGTGTTTCATCAAGCTAGCTCTCGGCCACATTCAAAGTGTAGCAAGCACGGTTCGCACAAAGATGCTCCGCAAGGTTTGCTTACCTGTTTACATGCAAAATAACAAATAAAGAGGAAATATTACCGAGCGCTCCTATTTGTAACAGGATATGAGCCAGAATTAAGCGAGAATTGTGGCGAGTGTTCCATGCAATCAACTTCCATTATCACATGCGAGAACACTCGAAGAGAACCAAATGTGTTGAAGATTGCTTTATCACATTTTAAAAATATAATAAGAGTGTAGACGCTCCTCCATCCGGTTCCTGGTACTAGTATAGTAGTACATACCTCTATAGACTATAGTAGTAGTACTATTACTATTAAACATTGCGCTTGGCTATTCGCCTCTTCGGGAAGTGCAACAATAATAGTACTAGTATAGTGTATGCTTCTGGCAATCTGACACCGAATTAACTGTTGCACGTCCACCGCCTGAGCGAAGGACAGCTTGCATTAGTCAAAAGTTTCTCCTTGTCCTGCGAGCCACCGCGCGCAAGCTTCTCCCGTCCTACAAGCTTCTCCTCGTTCGGCAAGTTGACGGGACACAACAAAGTAATGCTAGTCCATACTGCCTCCTCTACAATTAATATGGCTTAATTTAAAACGAGATAAATACACTGTCTGTCACTATATATTTGTAAAAATACGGTCAGTGGACTTCATAATACGCTCATTGCGCTCAATATATACATTTTCCGGTGTTTATACGCTCAGTAGCTCACCCTGGCTGAGTATGTGTGTGCATGCACGTGTAGGCTGAGCACTTGAGCGTGACCGTATGTGTTCCATCGTGTCACTACAAGAAATATGTCAACTAGTGACCTTCTGTGAGTGACCCTAGAAGAATTGGTCCTAGATCTACGACCATTTGAGACAATTTGGTCAAAAGCTGTTCGGGGGGCTCCAAACCCTCAACTATATCGACCATTTTGGCCATAAAGGTCATAATTTCCTAACACGAAATGGTCATAAAGTAGACATCACTGATCCGCTGCATTATTTCTAGCTGATCGCGACCAATATAGATGGTCATAACCTTGTAAGTTGTGGTGGATTGCTATGACTAGGCGCCACCTCATCAGTTTTGCCTATGTGTCATGTTCATGTGTCAATTTTTGACCTAGGTTGTGAAGCAACCTATATTTCTGTTAGTCCCAGAATTCCGAAAAAATTCTCATAAATTATTTGGATCATATCTTCGTCAAATATGTCAAAAACCTTCCTCGCCTGGTTAAAATATAATTCAACAATATTCATTTTCCTATTCTGTTCAGAACAGCACTTTGTGAAGGATGTGCTATTTTTATATTCTTGATTGCCCTCAAAAATTTTGGGCACTCTTTCCTATTCAAATCATTGCCTCATGACAAAATTCAGCTCCATTTGCCTAGTAAATGTTCCTCGGCAAATTTCCAAAGTTTGTGTTCAGCTAGAAGTTTTGTGAAGGAAGTACTAGCTATGCACATTGAAATGGCAAGAAATTTATACAGTGCCTTCATATGGCCAAATTATCACCCTCCTCCAAATTGCAGCTCAACTAAATCATCTATGTGAGCCCAGCTTCAATTTTCATTTTCTGTCCAAATTGGCACATTGCAAAGCAAGTGCTATCTATACCACTCCTATTGCCCTCAATATTCCGCACCATTTGCCTATGCCAAAATTACCATACTCCACAAAATTTCAGCTCAATCCACTTATCCATTTGAGCCCAACTTCAACATCCATATTTCTGCCCGATGTGGTACTTTGCAAAGCAAGTGCCATCCAAACTCCTCCATCTGAGCTGAAAATTTGCCAAGACAGTCTTCCTAGTAGATGATCATTCTTAGCCAAAACTCAGGCCCATTGGCCTTGTGAATTTCCCGTACCTCTAATCAAACACTTGGCTGCTAATTCATGTTTGAGCATAGTTCGGTCTCTTCGTGAGATTATTTTGTTGTTATTTTCTTCCAAGCATCTACCTGGGGAGTACCAAACCTACTAGATATGCATAGACTTCCCAGAACGCATGGCAACGCCACAGTCACGCGGCGACCACGCGGCGGGCATGCGAGTCTACGCACTTTGGTGTTGGGGCCCTGGGCCACCATCCAAACCTCAACATATCACAACAAAACCATGTATTTATGCTTAATAGATACTTATGTACCTAGAAATGAGTTTTGGAAAAAATAAAGAGCCAACTATAAGGCAGCTGCAGTTCAAATTTGACCCGCTTCCTCCTGAATCTGCGGGAATTTGTCTTTTTCACCAGAGGTGGATCAAAACTTTTTACACCCAACCATTTTGTCAATTATTCATTAAATATGGCACCGTATTTTATAAAATTGATTTGGTCCATTTTTGCAACAAATATTTGGTAGGTCCTTCACAAAAAAACTAATTTCGGGAACTAAAAAAATGGAAAATGAATTTTCCGTGCAAAGAACATGAAAACTCCCTTAGGCAACATTGTTTGGATTCCAATATGCACCCTTGTGCACAATAATAGATCATTTGAACAAACTATTCCATGAATGTGGCCATAAGATTGATCATTTGGCTTGAAAGCCATGAATCTTCACGCATGATAGCTCATTTCTGAGAACACTTTTTTAAATTAATTTCCGTATTACAAGTTTATTATTTTTCCTGGAAAATTGGTCACATATAATGACACAATGCGAAGGCTTCCCAATTTTTTTGAATTTTTTGAATTTTTCATGCCTGTTTCAAAATGTGGTCAAAACGGCGGGCTTGACCGTTCCTAGCTAGTGGTTGGATCTTAGAAATATTTTGACGTTTCTCTGATTAAATAGATACTTATGTACCTAGAAATGATTTTTGGAAAAAATAAAGAGCAAACTATGAGGCAGCTGCAGTTCAAATTTGACCCGCTTCCTACTAAATCGGTAGGAATTTGTCTTTTTCACCAGAGGTGGATCAAAACTTTTGAAATCCAACCATTTGGTCAATTGTGCATTAAATATAACATAGTATTTTATAAAAATGATTTGGTACAATTTTGCAACAATTATTTGGTAGGTCCTTCACAAAAAAACCTCAATTGGGGCACTTGAAAAATGGAAAATGATTTATTTCGTCCAAAGAAAATGAAAACTTCCTTAGGCAACATTGTTTGCCATTCCAATATGCACCCTTGTGCACAATATGAGATCATTTGAACAAACTATGCCATGAATGTGGCCATAAGATTGATCATTTGGGTTGAAAGCCATGAATCTTCACACATGATAGCTCATTTCTGATAACACATTTTTAAAAGAATTGTCATATTACAAGTTTATTATTTTTCCTGGTAACTTGGTCACATATAATGACACAATGCGAAGGTTTTCCAATTTTTTGATTTTTTTGAATATTTTATGCCCGTTTCAAAATGCGGTCAAAACGGCAGGAATGACCATTCCTAGCTAGTGGTTGAATCTTGGAATTTTTTTGGTGTTTCTATGATTAAATAGATACTTTTGTACCTAGAAATGATTTTTGGAAAAAATAAATAGCAAACTATTAGGCAGCCACAGTTCAAAATTGACCCGCTTCCTACTGAATCGGCGGAAAATTGTCTTTTTCACCACAGGTGGATCAAAACTTTGGACACCCAACAATTTGGTCAATTGAGCATTAAATATGGCCTATTATTTTATAAAAATGAGTTGGTACAATTTTGCAACAATTATTTGGTAGGTCCTTCACAAAAAACCTCATTTGGGGCACTCGAAAAATGGAAAATGATTTTTTCGTCAAAAAAAAATCAAAACTCCCTTAGGCAACATTGTTTGCCATTCCAATATGCACCCTTGTGCACAATATGAGATCATTTGAACAAATATTCTATGAATGTGGCCATAAGATTGATCATTTGGGTTGAAAGCCATGAATCTTCACACATGATAGCTCATTTCTGAGAACATTTTTTAAAATAATTGCCGTATTACAAGTTTATTATTTTTCCTGTTAACTTGGTTACATATAATGACACAATGCGAAGGTTTTCCAATTTTTTGTTTTTTTTTGAATTTTTTATGCCCGTTTTACATTGTGGTAAAAACGGCGGGAATGACCGTTCCTAGGTAGTGGTTGAATCTTGGAATTTTTTTGGTGTTTCTCTTATTAAATAGATACTTTTGTACCTAGAAATGATTTTTGGAAAAAATAAATAGCAAACTATGAGGCAGCTGCAGTTCAAATTTGACCCGCTTCCTGTTGAATCGGCGAAAACTTGTCTTTTTCACCAGAGGTGGACCAAAACTTTTTACACCCAACCATTTGGTCAATTGTGCATTGTATATGTCCTAGTATTTTATAAAATTGATTTGGTACAATTTTGCAACAAATATTTGGTAGGTCCTTCAAACAAAAACCTCATTTTGGGCACTCGAAAAATGGAAAATGATTTTTTCGTGCAAATAAAATGAAAACATCCTTAGGCAACATTGTTTGTCATTCCAATATGCACGCTTGTGCACAATATGAGATCATTTTAACAAACTATGCCATGAATGTGGGCTTAAGATTGATCATCTGGCTTGAAAGTTTATTATTAAGACATTTACCATAGTCAAAGTGTATTATTCACCGTAGTCAAAGTTTATTATTTTTCTTGTAAACTAGGTCATATAATGCCACAATGTGAAAGTTTTTTTTGTTTTTTTATTTCTTTCAAAATGCTGTCAAAACGGCGGGTATGACTACGGGTCATCAGTCACCGGGAAGGTGACGATGACGACCTCCTCACTCGCGACCACCTCCTCGATGCCCTGCTCTTATACGTGTTAAGGTCCTTGCTAGCGGTCTTGCCGGATAAAAATCCAGAGCTTCATTATTCAGTATTGCCGCCCCCGCCCGCGAAGTCGAGACGTCGAATGATCCAAAAACCTAAGCTACTAGGACCCTAAAGCCTAATGCTAAAATGATGAACACAGGCGGGATCCGATGACCCTCCTCATCACCGACGACCAAGAAGTCACCGACGGAGGGGAACCGCCGAAAGATGGCGCCAAAAGAGTCGGATCTCTTAGCCAACGAGATCTGCACTTTATTTTTAGCCGATTACGACCTACTTTGATGGTCATGGACGTCGCACACATGTACTCTGTTTTGATTGGTTTACAAGCATGTCATGCGGATCATGCATCGAGCATCGTCCGATCCACCCGGATCCAACGACAGCGCTCCCGCTCGCCTTCTCACCCCACCTAGCCCGCACTCCTCCCTCGTCCCCCACACACCCTAGCGAACCCTAGCGATCCCCGACCGCTCCCACCTCCCCTCCCCTCGCCGCCACCCACCCCTCCCCTCGCTCTCCTCCCTCCCTCCCTCCCCTCAGGCAAGATCCAGAGTGCTCCTCCCTCCCTCCCCTCCGGCAAGATCTAGCGCGCGGCCTCCCTCTCCTCGATCCAGATCCACCTACACTTCCGGCGATCCCCAATCTGGCGACAAAGACAGCTGCTCCCGCGCCGGCCTTCTTCCTCGCCGCAGGTGCCACTGCTCGTCTCCTCTCCGGTGAGTGCGGAGGAGCCACCGCGGTCGAGGAAGCCGCCGGCTGGAGCCCCGCCTCTTCTCCTCTCCGATCAACGTGGAGGTCCGCCACGTCCAACCTCCTCGACGGCACCCGGAACCCTAGGCGACCCATCTCTTACTCCCATGGCCATGGCCATGGCGAGCTTGCAAGATGTGCAGCAGCAGGTCAGACCCCTCACCTTCTTCTTCGTCTTCTCCCTACCTCTGGTGTTCTTCCTCTCCACAACAACTGATGCAAACATGGTGGGGAAGATATTGATTTCCTAGCCCGCCTGACGGTCCGCTCCCCTCGCCCCCGCGCAGATCTTCGAGTACAACGGCTCCGCACCCTGCAGCCGCTGGTTCGAGACGAGCGCAGTGCCGGTTCGGGTGTCCTGCGCCAACCAGAGCCCGCCCCAGGTGCTCGACGGAACACCGGCTACATTCTTAGCATGTTCCCCTACCCGAGGTACCCATCCAAGCGCCTCTCCTCTCTGGCTCCCCGTATGGATTTCTTCATCGAATTTCTCGAGTCGCCTATGAATATGTTGGTACCTCGCCATGGATTTGGGTTTGAGTTGTGTATAAGAATAATGGATGGTTCTGGAGTTTCAGTTTCTCCACCTATGCTCAAATTGTTGGAGTTTGTCATGAGTTTCTCCAGTGCTGTACTGGCCATGCAATTGCACGTGGTGGTGTAATTGGGTTGTAGTCATGTAGTAGGATACGAGGCTCTAGTTTAGTTTTCTGTAGAATATTTAATATTGAAGTATCCTCTGTTATGCGACTGCATGGAGCCTAATATTTACTCTTCCCGGATGCATAAAGTCGTCCTGAAATTGAATCCCAGAGAATAAATGAGTTTGCAACCATTCCTAATTTTAAGTGCAGTGTGCTTCTGTATAAGATGCTATAGATATAGCTATCATTGATGTTTATTCAATATTAAGTATTCACTTCCTTCTAGTATTTCAGTTGTTTGTGGAGCACTTCAGAAACTAAAATGTACACATTTAA
Organism: Aegilops longissima; assembly: GCA_021605205.1. Taxonomy (NCBI): domain Eukaryota; kingdom Viridiplantae; phylum Streptophyta; class Magnoliopsida; order Poales; family Poaceae; genus Aegilops; species Aegilops longissima. Next base: position 173,375,949 of record CM038679.1, read on the forward strand.
GCATTAGTTCTCATCCAGTACTCCGTCCGCCCCCACAATATAAGACCATATTGCTGCTTTGACCTTTAAGTTGCCTCCACAGTTGATATGCAGATTTGATTTGTGAATATGCTTGTGTGTAGTTGACTGATTTATGCTCTGATTTGGTTGCAGGTGAGGAAGGTGGACATGCTCTGCCGAGTCACCATCTTGCGGTGCTATGATTTGATTTGTGTGCTGTTGTTGCTTGTGGTCTGTAGCCTGCAGGGTTCATACTGCTCCTTTGTGTTATTTTTTTGCCTTGAGATTGTTTCAAGATTCAGAAGTGAGCAATTTTGCATGGCTCAGATTTTGACGCCTCTGAATTAGTAGTGCTAATTATTCCCAGGCCACAAGAGTCTGTAGCTTCTGAATTTAATTGTATGCATGCAATACTTAATGGTATTGTTGTGCAATTCATACTGAGCATGCATCAACAGTAGGAGTGCTCAGTGCATGCATCAACAACTATCTATATGTTTGGTTTGATTGTTGGACTAGTAAATGTATGGGTTGGTCTGGGTTTGGTTTGGATTACAAACTATTGCCAGGTTGTCTTAATGTGCTGATTATTTTCAAATGTTGTGGTAGTTGGGGTACTGAATTGTACTTAGTTATTTGATCTACTCATGTTCATGCTGCTTGTTAAGTGATTATATCTATGTTCTTTCTACTAGTAGGATGGTCAATACATGCTTGTTATGTAACTTTATATCTTTCGTGGAACTCCTGGTCCTTCATATCTAAAGTTATTTTGACATTCTGCATAGATTGTAACATTGCTTGATTGCTTATATCTTCCTTATGAACCTGCAAACCTTGATGTATAATTAGTTAATTACACACTTTGATATGTCCAACTGAACCAACTTTGTTAATTACACACACACCCATATATATACATTCCCACACGTCAAATATATGGTGTTGTATTATGCTTATGCTACTTGTATCACCAGTGTTGCCTCTTGTTTTTTTGTTTTTTAGGGTTCAACAACTGATGGTTATTTGTCTGAAACAAAAGTTAGTGAGTAAAGTTTCTTATTTGATAGAACAAAAATGTCAGAAACAAATCCCATGAACGTTTATGTGCTATGTGCTATGCTTTGCAGCCGTTGACCTCTTCCCGTGGAGGAACAAGAAGATCTCTGCCAGGGTGCTCGCGGGGCGCCACCGCCATTTGGCTGCTATTTGAGGTGCTGGAGTACCACCTCCTCATGCTTCGTGGCTACAACAGTACTTGTGTTGATGCCAAAATTAGAAAGCCGTTTTGCTCTGTCTCTGAAATATTTGCCAGCTGATCCGCCAAATGGTCTTTGCTAAATTCTGTTCATTAAGTGGTCTTCTTAATATTTAGCAACTTGATGCCTCATATAACTACTTGTTGAACTAGAGAATCTATTTGACGACTTGATCAATGGTTTTCTTAACAGTCAAGTTTCAGCGTGTTTCCTGTTTGCACCCTTTGTCGTAGCTGACAAGGAGAAGATGCATATTTTTCTCCATGCTGGCTTGCAAGCTGCACCTGACATGTGGAATACCTTGGAGCACTGCTTACTAAATTAGTTGCTTGCTCCATGCATCTTATCCAACTTCTCCATGAAGTATCATGTTATAGTAATTCAGTTTTCTTCATGCATCTATCTACTGGTGGTGACTATGCTATCTATGAGATCCTACACCCGAGAGGATGTGGTGGAGCTCCAATGTAGAGCTACTCATTTGATTCATTTGAAAAGATCAGTAATTCTTTTTCATTAACAAAAACTTCTGATCTCTTTTCTTCTATTTTCCTCTCTTATCTTCTCTTTGCTCCTGTTAAGTTAGGACTTGCTGATGATGATTGTAGTTGTTAGAAATCATGATTGCTTAGTTTACTGTAGGACTTGCTGCTATTGCTGTCATATTCATACTGTATTTTCCAAAGTTTGATAGCACATTGTCCTTAGGATAAGTTCTTGATCAAAGAAATGGACTAAATTAAAGAATTCACGGGAGTTGATGCTGTTCAAATTGACCTGCTGCTGTTCTCAAACTGTTGTTGTCATTAACCCGCTGTTGTTGCTGTTGTAGGAGAAGGAGTGCACCCAGGAGAAGAAGGAGCAAGCCCAGGAGAAAAAGAGCGAGCAGGAGAAGAAGGCATTGTGTTGCTGCTGTTGGAGTGCTGAGGACCTAGGATCTGTGATGGCCCTACACCGGCTCCCGCCCGCGGATGTCGCGCGGGCGGCCTGCGCCCGCCGCCTCTTGAGCACCGTCACCTCCGACCGCGCCATGCTGGAGGCCGCCTTCCGCACACCCTAGGGCGTGCGCCACGTCCTCAGCGACCCGGCCACCAGGGCCTTCTGGCGCGCTGCCTCCCTCGACCGATTTGTGCTCTCGCGCGCCCTCTGTCGCGGTGTCACCGTCCCGGGCATCACGCTCAAGTATTCTGTCCAGGTATCATCTGTCTAATGCTTCCTCCCTGTCTGAAGCTCAAGTATTGTAGCACATTCTTTGTTGTGATCAAGTGCGACTCATATCAAGTTGTTTGCTCACATTATTATTTGGTTATGCCATGCTACTGCCATTGTTTGCTTAAGCATGATTTGCTCCAACTTGGCATTGTGTTGTACTACTAGTACGTACTTCAATTGCATGCATGCATGTTTGTTGTTCCCTGAACTGTTTGACTGCCTGTAATGCATATGGCTTGTGTCTTGTTGCTCCCTTACCCATTGTACTGTTCATCTGTCGTGTTAACTTGCACTATGCTGGTACTTGATCATTTGCAAAATATATCTCAGTTTTCACTGTTATGAGAATGTTATATGCATTGTATCATGTTAAATCTAAAGTTCTGCAGCAAATTTTCATCGTTATGAGAATTTTATATTTACGGATTCACTTGATTATGTGTAACTTTTCATAATTTATTGTTTGCATATGCTGGCTTTCATTCTTCAAAAGTTGGGTGTACAGGAGCTCTAGGAAGAAGAATCCCGAAGAAAAACTAAGAATCCTGAAGAAAAACTACACCGAACAATGCGTTTTAGCTCACTGGATATAGTTATGTGTGAAGCTAGTTATGTGTATATTTAGTTGTATTCTATAGCTAAATACCAGAATTGTACTATGCTTAGCTGTTGTATGAAATATTGTGCCTTATTGGCTCTTTTTGAATCAAATTATCTATTTGCACAAATATAGAACTGACCTGTGGTACCCAAGCAGTAATTTGGTTCCCATTTGACTAGTGGGACCTACATTAAAATGGAAAAAGAAACAAAAAAACTGGCAAGTGGGCTGGAAAAAGGCGAGGCCCAAAAAATGTGGACAGTACAAGGCTCTGGCCCAAAACATAAAATTCTATTGGACTTGGCCCATGTCGCTGACCAAACTTGAAAGAAAAATAAATAAATAAATGGGCTGAATTAATGGGCTCGGCCCATATAGACACCAAATCGGACCGGGCTGAATCTTATAAACGACCTTTTCAATTGGTCGCAATTTTGCCACGTCCGATTGCTACGACGGATCCGACGTGGCCTGGGCATATAGCCAGTGACCAAAACAAAAGGTCATGGGTTCAACGACCTTATGTTTTGGTCGTAAACGTCTACGACCTTCTCACAGAGAAGGTCGGTAATTTCAGTTTACGAACGCCAACTTTTGACCTTCTATTTTTTGTCACAAAAAGGTCGCAAATGAAAAACTATGACCTTTCAGCGGCCAATAGTGAGGGTCACAAGTTGACATATTTCTTGTAGTGTGTGCTCGGACATGCATGCATTAGGGCATCGCGCACGTTTTTGCGCCCATGTGTACGTGTGACTCTTCCATACATGTTGGGGGAGTACGTGTAGGGGCCACTAAAGGAGCAGTCAAATCACACTGTAAGTCAGTCAGAAGAAGCAACCATCATTTCACTCTTCAATGACACGTACGCAATATAAAATTGTTGATATGGAGAGAAAAAGAAAACCTCTTTATATACACTAGCAGGAGCCTAAGCTACAAGCCTGCTTTCTTGGGTTGCTCTCTTCACAAGCATAGAACAACGGTGGCCACACCGCTGGTCACATACCTGACCTGATCCTGCAGCTGGGGGAAGGGAACAATGTTCTTTGTAGACGCGGTCGACATCAGTGAGGGAGAAAATCCACAGTCGATGCGTCCCAATCGGGGGTCACCGCGGTATGGGCCGATGCCACGTCCCAACCGCCCTTCTACTACAGCCCGACGTCCGTTTCGAAAATATTACTGCATGTCAAAAAAAATTATACTAGTATCGCTATTCCGTTCAAAAAAAGCATATAAGCTGTTACTTCTTACGCAAAGGATCTTTATCTCCAACAGATACAAAATATCCATTCGACTGTTCGAACTTACTTTCACTACTGATATGATGTCGAGGTAATTGCTGCATCGCCACCAAAACCCACCATCTCTTAAGCTAAAGTAGACTGAGCTAACCCCTATATTAGCATATTACTAAGATAAACAAAAGGCACTGTAGAATCATTTAGGACGTGAGCTTGTCAATCTAAATGTTGAGGGACACCAGCTTAGCCCCGGCCAGCAGCTTGGCCGGAACTGTGAAGAAGGTCAGCTCCTGCACGGCGACGTCGCCGAGATCCCTGTTGTTTGTCACCTCCATTTCCACCTTGACGGCGTCGGTCCTGCCTTTGGGCTCCCCCGACGGGCCGTTCGCCCACAGCTTGGCCACGTAGTGCGGCAGTGGGGACACCCCTGCTCTGATGCAGACGACCGACACGGCGATAGTCGCGCCGATGTCGAGCATGCCGACAACCAAGAAAAACGCGCGGCCGTCCTCCTCCGTGAACAGTAAGAGCCGTGGCTCTGACAGTGGCACTTGCAGCTGGAGCGCCTTGCCGTACTAGATCCTGTGCACGGGCATGGGATGCACGGTGCTGACGTGGTGGGAGAGCATCGGCGGCGGGCCTTCGTAGCCGCAGACGGGCACGGGGCATTTGCAGGGCGCGAGCGGACACACACTCTGGTGATCGGCGAGCTTGTGGTAAGTGACGTAGAGCCCACAGCCTTCGTGCAGGCACTCCACCCTCACTGAGGAGAGGACGACGTCCACCGCCGTGTTCCGCACGTTGAAGCCACCGCCGTGCTCGCACTTCTGGCACTGCCGCTGGTTCCCGGGGCGCTCGACGCGGCAGTCCACGCAAGCCAGGTGCCCTCCCTTGCACTGCACAAATCAATCGAACAACACATCAGTCAATAAACCTGCACCTTGCTCGATCAGCCAAACGGACGATGTGTATTGGAACCCCATACACAGGAGGCTTCAAGGGGCGGAGGCACAAGGGGCAGTGGAGCAAGATGAGGTCCATCGAGACCATAGGGAGCTCCATCGTCGGGTCCTGTTCCGTCTGCATGATCTCGCCCTCCTCGTGCACAACCATCTCTCGCTTTATTAGGGCCAGGGCATTACAAAGCTTTACCGTCACATATTCATACTACTTCAAGGTGCATTAAATCAACACATGCAAGTATCAAAAGGAGAGTCACGGCATGCATGCATGCATTGTAATTAATGCATCGATAAACGAAAATTATTGAAATATATCGAGTGCAGTGCTTTGATGTGTTGCGTCAACTCGTACAAGATCGAGAAGTTTGATTACTAAACGCCTCTCGCTTAATCAAGACTCTGCCTTTGGCTGCATGACAGGTGGGCCACCGACCTGTTGGGCCCACCTGTCATGGACGCAAAGGCAGGAGCAGTAAGTCAATGAAGCTGCATCCCTCCCTCGCTCATGAGCGTGGTGGCTGGCAGGACTAGGAGAAGCTTTCGTTCGCTACACGCTCTCCCTCCCGTACACGTTGGACATGCAGCAGTTCAATCGGTGTCAGATGGCCAGAAACATACTGTAGTACTCCTCCACTTCAGTAGTACTCCATCATTTTGTTTGACTTCCCAAAGAGGCGAAGAGCCAAGCGCAACCCGGACGCTCGTGTGGCAGTTTCATGTGTAGAGTAGTCTAGGATAGCGTGTACCGTTCATGTAAGCTTAAAATCATTGGGGTCGGCTCCATGCTATATTTTTTTGATTAAAATAATCTTCTGGCCCTACCTGTCATCCAGGTGATTCTAGTTTGCACGCTCATCTGGTCAAGACAGGAATATATATTTTAATTTGTGGTGGGGTAAATGTTAGAGGTTGCAGCAAATGGAGTATTGTACACTTCGGGTCTTTCAGCCAAGTTTAGAGGCGACCATGTGGGGCCAGTGCTTGATTTTACTACTACACACCTTCTCCCTCGCCCATGCGCGCGGTGGCTCGCAGACGAGGACATGCTTTTGCTTATAGTACTACAACAAGCTATTCCTCCCGCTCGCGGTGGACGGACATGCAGCAGTGGATTCGATATTGTAGAAGCAGCAGTAGTAGTAACATCATTGTTTGTCTTCTTGAAGAGGCGAAGAGCCAAGTGCAACCCGAATGTGGCAGTTGCGAACCTTGGAGCACACGTATAGTCAGGCTCTTGCATGAGACAAAATTGCTATGTGAGCCCACTATTGTAGTACTCCCTCCGTCCGGAAATACTTGTCATCAAAATGAATAAAAGGGGATGTATCTAGATGTATATTAGTTCCAGATATATCTTTTTTATCCATTTTGATGACAAGTATTTTTGGACGGAGGGAGTACTTGCTAATATAGCCCTGTAAACCAGAAAGGAGTAATTCCCTTTCTAGAGATTTCAACAAGTGACTAGACTACACCGAGATGGAGTACATATGGAGCAAAATGAGTGAATCTACGCCATAAATAAGTATGTAGTTCTCTCATTTTCCTCTCGGCCTTGGTCGCGGTGCACAATATTGAGTATACTAGTACTATCATCTTGAAATTTATGAAGTCACCATAGGCACCTCGTCGTCGACGGGAACGTCTCTTGACACGCGATAGACGCGATTGGCAGTCGCCTCGATAGGTGCTTGAATGCCAAGGAGGGAGAGGGTAGCGGTTCCCGAGACGTTGAACGGTCAATGATGCATCCTCAAATTACTCTACATGCAGAGGGAATTAATTGGAGAAGCAGAATAGAGCCAGCACGATGTGAATGCAACAGAGTTTTGATTCTCATATAAAAGCGACCCACCACTCCAATCCATCTACTCCTTAGTCTCTGCGCAACACTGCTCACTCCAATCCAAGACCAAGTGACCAGAAGCCAGAAGCACCTATGGAGGCGATGGACGCGAGCGGCAGTCGGCTGTGCCAAATCATCCAATGCGCCGGCCTGCGTCCCCGCAACGCGCAGTGTTTCCAGACGGTGCTGGCGACCGCTGGCGTCATAGCCCTCGCCGATGCCGGCTTCACCTCTCGCATGGACAACATGATGGTCAACTCCATCGGCAAGTTTGCCGCCATCAAGAAGCGCGCAAACGACCTTGCCGTACTGCTCCAGCCTGCGCGCCCAGGCTCCTCATGACCTGCCACCCTCATCGGGCTCCATGGTGATGAACTCTTTCAAGCCCTGATGGCCCTGCAGTTGCCGGAGGTCGCGATGAAGAATGTGCACCTTGAGGCCGCGCTCGTCGTGCAGCGCCTCGCCATGCAAGAAACCGTAGACCTGCACATCCACGTCTATGAGGAAATCGTCTACATAGGCCACTACAAGGCCAGCGAGGACAGAAAGACGTTGGCCTTCTTCCAGCTGCTGGAATCTTTGGACGCCATTGTTCAGAATCACGTCGACCTGGCCACGAAAGTCGCTGCTACTTAGCCGCCGTTCGGTGGGCCGGCGCCCTGAGTCGAGGAGGTGGACATCGTCGATGGATGCATCTCTTCTTCTTCCCTCTTGTAACCAGCACTACATCGCCTCGTGGCCTTAATGTTTTATTAGTATAGGAGTATATGGCATTTTTATTCGAGTAGTAACGTTTTCACTGTTAGGTGGGGCCGCAGTTGAGCAAACCGACCATCGGCAAATCCCGACCCCGCCCACCGGGCGTCGGCTGAGTTTAGAATTAGAAGAGAGAAACGATGGTGAAGAGCTAGCTGTAGCACCGATGCTATTGTCAGATGGGACTCGCGTTGATAGAATAGGAGTACTGAGCACTCGTACCTCTTTTTTAGGGAAAAAGCAGTCGTATGTCTAGTACTACCACTAGTTGGGTGCGTGCGACCTATACCAGTCATCACTTTAGGTCTCCCTTTTGAACCGCAGCTACGCTTCACGGTACATATTTTTTCACGCATTTATCCTCCTATATGTACTCCTAGGCTATTTCCACGTGCTCCCTTTCGCCGACATGTGGGACATAGAGCATCTGGGTCGAGGTAGTCGTGCGACCAAGCATATGCCGGGTACTTTACATTTCAAACCTCACTTAATTACATGCAAACCCCCCGCAGAAGAATAAATAAATAAATGAATTATTACATGAAACTGGATTATTTTCGTAGAAACCGGAGCACGTTCATTAAATTTTGGACATAACACCTTTATAAAAAACTACCGGACCTAAACCAGTCTAAGGGCCTCTTTGATTCGCAAGATACTGAAAACACAAAAATGGGGAAAGTATGATGGCGATGAACCGAGACGAGGAGAACTCTACTAACTCAGTTAGAGGTTAGAGTTAGATTCTAACCTGAACTAACTCTAAACCAAAGAGGTGTATGGATGGCAGGGTTAGATTGACAATAAATGTTCTTTCTCAATCACTGCGCAACACTGCTCACTCCAATCCAAGACCAAGTGACCAGAAGCCATATGCACCTATGGAGGCGATGGTCGCGAGCGGCAGTCGGCTGTGCCAAATCATCCAAGACGCCGGCCTGCGGCCCCGCACCGTGCAACATTTCCAGACGATGCTGGCGACCGCCGGCGTCGTAGCCCTCGCCGGTGCCGGCTTCGCCTCTCGCTGGACGACACGATGGTCAACTCCATCCGCAAGTTCGCCGCCGTCAAGAAGCGTGTAGCGAAAGCTCCTACTAGTCCTGCCAGCCACCACGCTCATGCGCGAGGGAGGGATGCAGCTTCATTGACTTACTAATCCTGCCTTTTAGTCTATGACAGGTGGGCCCAACAGGTGGTTGGCCCACCTGTCAAAAGGCAGGTGCAGTTAAGGCACCGGAGCTCAGTCCGTGAGGGAGAGGGCGTTGTATTAATCAAACTTCTCGGTCTTGTACGAGTTGACGCGACACATCAAAGCACTGCACTCGATATAAGTCTTTTTACACATTTCAAATGGACTACTACATACAGATGTATGTAGACATATTTTTCTTCATATGTAGTCACTTGTTACAATCTCTAAAAAGACTTATATTTGGAAATGGAGGGAGTAAAACTCATGCATGCATGTCGTGACTTCCCTTTTGATACTTGCATGTGTTGATTTGATGCACCTTGCCAAATTTTGACTATAAATTTAACTAGCCATATTTTCATGCATGTCACAAAAAATTACGGGGCTGTTTGGATTGTGACTATGTTTGTCTTATGTTGCCACATTATTTTTCCCACACTTGCCACACTTGCCTAACTTGAGTTGCTCAAATTGTTAGACACACTTTGGCTTGCCTAAGGGAATCTTGCCACACTTTTTGTGTCTATGAAATGTGGGGTTCACTGCTAATAAAAAATTCTTGTCTTAGGTGTGGCTAATAAAAAAGACTTATATTTAGGAATGGAGGGAGTAGAAAATATAAATAATAATGCATGTTGGGGCAACCCATGTTTCCGATAATTTTAGCCGTGGGCTTGTTCAAAATTTTTACGAGGGGGTGATTGTTCATTTAATGGAGGGACTTATACCTGACTTGAGCGATACAAAGTGCGACCTGGCACACCGTAACACCACTTGGAACAAGTGGGTAGCTATCTCAAAAAACAATCAACAACTAAAAAACGGTGACCTGGCACGTAGTACACAATTTTAAACGATTGTTTTGATGGAGTGAAAAAGGAAAACTACCCCACTACGTATATATAGGTCGGAGCCTCCGCGCTTGCTTGCTAGGGTTGCTCTATTCACACACTCTCATCCTCTCCAGATCTAAACAATATAGGGGTGGTAACACTGTCTTTCTCCCTTCAAAAAACATTGTCTTTCTATCCTCACCACTAGTTAAAGATCTGGACGTATCCCCCTCCGTCGGTGAAGGGGAGGAGGGGCAGCATTTAGGCCGTCGTCGACAGCGAGGGAGGAGACCCACTGCCATCTGCACCATTATCTCTGGCCGAGCGCCGGCGCGAGGGGTCCTCCGATCCCTTCATTGTTGCCCTAGTGTGGGCGGATCCGGCCTCCCGCCTCCCACCTATCCACATCCCGACGACCTTCAGGTATATCTTCATTCGAAACCGCCTTAGCTCTACTTCCCAAGCTCGTTACGTCGCCGCTTGTGCATCATTTTCTACCTCTCAGCCCCTCTCAATCGGATGGTCCAACATCACCAATTTTTTTCTTCTATTGTTAGAGGTAAAGCTACTTCATGGAGTCGAATCTTGTACTTAGTTCAAACAAGAAATAAAGTGGGGGTGGGGGAATTTAGTAGTATGTAGTACATTGGACTTGGTACAAACAGGAAGGAAAGGGGGTGAAAGTAGTACAGACTGGTCATCCAACCGGTCTGTTGGTCAGAAAAGGGAAATATAGGGGTAACGCTGTACACAGTGGTATTACCACGACTAGATTTTCTATCCATACATAGGAGGGGTGTGGTGTACCGCAAAACGGAGGAAACGGACTTGTGCTAGAGCGCTATGGTCGAAACGGGGGTCCTGTTCATCGGGCGGGGTGTGGCATACCGCAAAACAGGACTCCACGGAATACTGTTCACCTCCACGGGCTACTGTTCATCTACCGTCGACCTCCTCCAGCCTCCACCTGCGACTGTTCATCCACGGGCTCCTGTTCATCCAGCCTCCACCGTGTGCTACTCCACTGGCTACTGTTCAACCACCCCTCTCCATGGGCTCCTGTTCAACCACACCTCCACGGGCTACTGTTCATCCAGCCCTCCATCGTCTACTGTTCATCCTGCCCTCCACGGGGTGGTCCTGTTCATCCAGCCCCAACCGGCTCGATCGATCGGGGTCCCATTCATCCAGAGGCAAGACCATGTGGTCCTGTTCATCCACCCCCACCGGGAACTGTTCATCCAAACCCCCCAGCAACGCTCACTGTTCATCCAGAGGCAACACCACGGGGTCCTGTTCATCCACCCCCATCGGGAACTGTTCATCCAAACACCCTAGCAACGCTCACTGTTCATCCAGAGGCAGCATCGATCGGCTTCAGTTAGCAGCAGTAGCGAAGGAATCGCTCGATCGGGTTCAGTTAACAACCATCGATCGATCGCTCTGGTTCAGTAACGCGTAGCCTGCAGTGAAATCGGGTTCAGTTAGAGCCCAACGCCTCGCTCGGGTTCAGTTAGAGCCCAACGCCTTGCACCCACGCACGTGCGTGTACGAGAGAAACGCGCATCGCTCGGCCCCGACCACCCACCCTAACCGGGAACACCCCGATATTTTCCTCACCCTCGCTTCTACCATAGTTTTTTCCATCATGGACGGCCCAAAGAATGTCATGCAGCTGCATCTCCGGCCCGCCCAGGACGAAAAGCCCATTTTCTGTCATGATTTTTTGTCAAAGAAGTAGGACCCCACCACATCTATGATGATACCAGGTTTTGTCACAATTATCCTTATAGAAGTGTCATAAGTATGACAGAAAAAAAAATTCATTCGGCCCAAAATGTCATGGATGTGTCTTTTTTGGTAGTGGTGGAGTGGTGGATTGCCTTGTAGGCTGAGGATGAACAAGTACAAAGGAAGAACAACCTCCTGAGGAGAGGTGTTCTTGAGCTCGGTGAGCTTGTGTGTGTGAGGATGGAATGGATCCGATCTAAGATCAGTTGCCTCCTATGGTGGTGGCTAGTCCTATTTATAGAGGCCCGGGTCCTCTTCCCAAATATTAGGCGGGAAGGGATCCCACAACGGCTAATTCGAAGGGGGACAACTAGTACAAGCTATCCTGACAAAAGGTAGTCTTTGCCTGCCAAAGGCTCTGTTGGTGACGCCGTCGCGGGCTCCGCGGTGACCTCCGTCCTGCTGTCCTGCTGGTCTTGGTATCATTGCACCGATATGGAAACCTTTGCCTGATGCCTCGGGACTCCTCGCCTGCGCTTGCCCCTTTAGCACCAAAGAGGCAACCGGTACTCTGCGCCCACAGGCGCCCGCCTGGCCTTGGTCATTATGGATCACGTCACGGAAACCTCATGAGGTGCCCCTTGCATACATCTCTCCGCTCCTCGGGAGCCAGCCTAGGGAGGTCGCCCTTGAGTAGGTCTTGTATCGTCTGCCTCGCGAAGCGTGGCCCCTCGCTTGGGTCTTGAGTGATTGTTGATGAAGATGGGCCGTACCAGGCCGTTAGTGGAGCCACACCATGGGCCGCAGGCAGGCAAGTCATGGGACCCCCGTTCCCAAAACGCTGACAGTAGCCCCCGGGCCCAAGGAGCGCTCGGACTTGGCTTCGAGGCGAAGCGAAGTTGCAAGTGTGGAGCGCCGCGGGCCCCAAACGTGTGCGGCCTTGATTGACGCATGGAGATTTACGGGACGTGGGCATCTCCGCTCCCCACGCTGCCTCGGCAACTGCCCGACTTGGCGAGTCCCAGCTGCTTGCAGAAGAAAAGCCATCATTACCTTTGATCGTGGAGGCCGGCGGTTGGCCTCCTCCTTGCTATAAATGAGGAGGGGGCGGAGCCCCCATTGCTCATCTCTTCCTCCATTCTGCCCGCTTCTTCTTCTTCTTCTTCTTCTTCCCACTGCTATGGCACTCATGGCGCCGATACGAAGGTTTTCTGCTGCTTAAAAGGGGAAAGCTCCACGTGAAGAACCGGGGCCACTCCCGCCGAAGAAGAGGCTGGCCCGCTCGCGTTATGTTGTCGTGAGGATGGAGGTGACGAGGCCTTGGCATGAGCAGCCTCCCCCCGGATATCCGCTGCCTTTGTACGCCCAGGCAGAGGGCTCCGGAGGAGGAGGCAGGAATCGGAGCCCATCACGCCAGGGCCGCGGTGGCCGTGCCGCGGCGGCGCACGCCGTCGCCCCAGGGACCCACGCCGAGGGCTCCTCGCGTGAACTTGTGGTGTGAGCGGCAATGCTACCGCGCTCTTGGATTCGCTTCCAGCAGTTCTTCTCCACCGAGATGCCGCCGAGGGGTCCACTCGAGCTGTGGCTGCAGCATGCCGAGTGTGACGCCCTGATGACGGGGGCGGAGGTTGAGGTCGTCTCCGCGGGCAAAATCTTCATGACCCGTGGATGGGGCGAGGTCGCCCGAGCTTGCTGCATGCAGGGCTCCCTCGCCATCCACTTTGAATACTTCAGCACCTCCATGATGTTCTTTAAGGTCTTCGACGAAGAAGGCTGCCGCCTAGAGTGCTTCCCTGGAGGAAGCCGTCGAGATGGCACAGCGGCAGGAGCCGGGCCCGCCGCTGGCCTCGCCAGCAGTTCCTCCGACAGCAGTGACTCTCCCGAGCCCTATGAGACTCCAGAGACGAGTGACGACAGCTACGTGCCCGGAGCACAGCAGCGGCGTCTGCTTGTCGCCGCCGTTGATCTGGATGGGGTTGGTGTCGGCCTCTCCTGGCCCACTATTGATGATGACATCGGCGGCGACACTTGTAGATATGGCTCCTAGAAACCTTTTCTTTTTTTCCCTATGAGGAATCGAGATGGATCCCATGGGGGCGTGTAAGGATCCATAGTGCCTTTTGTTACTGTTGTCCTTATTATGAAGATTTACGACCGCATGTCTTGCTTTGGCTCAGTCCCCCCTTTTCCATCCTCACGTAGCTTTGTGCTCTACGCTGACAGGTCCCGCTCCCCAGGCAGGCTGCAGCCGCCGCTGGTATGCCAGGTCGCGATGCCGTGGTCATGGCCAGGAGGTGAGCGGCCCAAGGTCTAGTAAGAGCTCCTGAGGCACGATGCTCAAGAGGTCCCCTTTAGCGTGCAAGCAGCTACCTGAAGGTAGGAAAAGATGGCGGCGTCGCCGTAGCAAGGCTGCAAGAGATGGGAATCCTATGTCGCAGTGCTTGGCCGATCCGTGTGCGAGACTTATCTTAGCGGTCCAGAGTCGGTTCTTTGTGCAGCGCCAGATTCGTGCGTCAATGGCCATAGTGTAGGTCCGTGCGAGCCTCCCTCTCCTTTTCACGCTCATCTGTGTGCTCTATGTCCTCGGGTCCCGGCCCTCGAGCAAGCTCAGCCGCCGCTGGTATGCCAGGTCGCGATGCCCTGGTCAAGTCCAGGGGGTGAGGGCTAGAGTGCCAGTGAGAGCTCCTGAGTTGCGATGCTCAGGGGCCCCCCTTTAACGCGCAAGAGAATTGCGTGAAAGAGGAAGGAGCCTGTGGTACCACCCGTTGCGAGCCTCCAGAGGTACCTGCAGGTTAGCGCGAAGAGGAATACAGATTGCAGTCGCGCTTGCCGGTCTGCCACAGGTCGTTCCACAAGAAGATGAAGGCACTGAGGGCTTGGTTAGGTGACGTGCGCAGGGCGTGCTGCGAGCCAGAGCTCGACCGCTCAGATTTGTCAGCGTTGCAGGGACGGACCCGAGCACAAGCACCGTGCCAGCATGAGTAGCCCCCGTTGCGGAATGAGCAGGGGGCCGATCGACAACGCAGGAGGCCGCGATGGGTAACAATCAAATAGGTGATAACCACGAAATGACTAAAGCAAAGAGGCGGGTTAGCTTAGAAAGATGCCAGAACAATACACACAACTGGTACGGACCTGAGCGGCCTGGCGATGATGTAGCCCGAGGGGCGCCCCCGACAGAATAAGCTAAAGATGCAAAAAGATAAACGTCGAAGGGACATACCCGTGCGACTTGGGGATAGTGCTACCCGAGGGGCGCCCCAAATGAATGAACTGGAAAGATTCACCTGATAATGCCGCTAGAGTGATGTTGGAGTAGCTGATGATGCATGCCGAAGAGTCGTTCCTCACGAGCCGCCAGGGTCCTGAGCCTCGGGAGGCTCCGCGGGCCCTAGTGGCTCCTGGAGAACCGTTGCGATATACTCCAGGATGGCGTGATGCCTGGTCTTCTGAGCCGCCAGGATGCTCCGTAGATGGCGCTGGTAGGTGACAGCCGTGTTCGGCAGGCCAAACGGTATGCGAACATAGCTGTGAGGTGGACCCTCGGACTGGGCAACGCGTGAAGGCCAGAAGCGCTCCTGAGATGTGGCCTTGTTGAGCCCTGGAATGTCGATGCAGATGCCTAGCCCGCCGTCCTCGCCAGGATGGGGAGCTACGCCGGGTGGTGGGCGGCAGTCGCCGCATATGGTCCTTGCCTCTTGAATCTCCTGGGTTGCATTGACGATGAACTCCTGAGCACCGGGCGCTCCTCGCCTAGTGCCGTCTTGAGGGAAACGTATTGCGAAGCACGCCTCCACATGGTGCCCGAGCGCCTCCCTCGTGATCTTGGCCAGGTCCGAGGCCCTCTAGAAGAGAGCCCCCGAGCCATGCCCGAGGATGGCGCCAGGCGTGCCTTCCTATGCGAGGGAGGGAGGCGCCCTAGCTGTGGGCGCAGGTTCTGAGGTTGTGCCGTTGGAGACACCGCTCTCCTTGGGCACTGGGTGGAGTAGCTACTTCTTCTTCTTGGGGATGGCCTCAGGAGGGTACGTGGTGCCTTCGTTGTCGGGATCTGCGATCGTAGCGGCCTAGAAGGCGAGCTCAAGGGAGCACACCGCATCCCTTCTTCGCAGGGGACCGTGATGATTCCACCACTCCCTGGCATCTTGAGGAGGTTGTAACCGTGGTGGGTCACTGCCATGAACTTGGCCAATGCTGGATACCCAAGGATGGCATTGTACGGCAGACGGATGTGGGCGACGTCAATGTCAGTGAGCTCGGTGCGGTAGTTGTTACACTGGCCGAAGGTGACAGGGAGGCGGACCTGTCCTATCAGGGTGCTAGAGCCGACGGTCACTCTTGAGAAAGGCTTGTTAGGCTGTTGTGGCAACCGGTTTTCCGGGTATTAATTTCCAGAAAATGGCCGTTGTGCTCACCAGCCCCAGGATTACTGTTAGCTGATGAGGCACTAACTTGATACATAATTTCCAAGCAAAAAAACATAATATATAGTACAAGACCATTCTGTCCTGTGAGTACAACAAATGGTTTCTAGTGGTTGATGGCGGAAGCGATATGAGAATCATCAGTGTCTATGGGACTCCATTCCCATAGGAACAGCTGACCAGGTTAACTCCTATCTTCGCGAGGCTGCTATCACCGTTGCTTAGCTCCGGGGTTGCCATCGCAACGCTCCTCTCCAAGCAAGAAATCTGGCCAAGAAAATAGCCAGGGACAAGCCAGTGAGTACTTTGAATGTACTCGCAAACATTACGAACACTGGAATAATATAAATGACAAACATGTACTTGAAATGTTCTATGATCATAGCGTCAGTCATGAATAAAATCTTTTATGCAAGCAAGCAGGTTATCTATATTATTGTGCAATGATGGATTGGAAGAAAAATGCCGTAGTCGGGCGTCTGTGCGACACCACATAAAGGGCTTATAGAGAAATGAATAATCACAATGCCACAGTCGGGCGTCTTAGCGAGACCACATAAAGGGCTTATAAAGAAATAAATAATTCCAATGCCACAGTCGGGCGTCTCAGCGACACCACATAAAGGGCTTATAAGGGAAAATAAATAACAGGCAATGCCATAGTCGGGCGTCTCAGCGACACCACATAAAGGGCTTATAAGGGAAAATAAATAACAGGCAATGCCACAGTCGGGCGTCTCAGCGACACCACATAAAGGGCTTATAAATAATCACAGTGAAAATCCAGGAGGTAGAACCATCCCAGGGATATCTGATAATTCAAATAATGTAACGGGTTAGTCCATAACAAAATAATAATCATAATCATTTCAAGTCTCGAGTTGCGATCCCAGTTCTGGTTTAACGGTTTCTCCTCCGAAGATCGACACTAAGACTGACACCTGACCCATCCCAGATTGAAATCCTAAACCAAGGACACGGCTATTCGAATAAGTTTAAACTCTGCAGAGGGTGTACTCTTTACCCACGAGCAACGGATTCCTTTAGTCCATCGGGACTAATTCCGTCTACGGCCTTTTTGTTGAAAACACACCTAACTTGCACACACCAGCTTAACTTACCGGTGTCTGGAATCACCCACGACACTTGTTAAGCAAAACTCTAAGTGGGGAGGCTACAACCTCGCGTAGCATGGGATCAAATTTATATCGTGCGCTCTAAGGGGTGGCCTTCCCTCTCGGTCTCAACCGGAAACACCCATGCCCCCGGACCAGATGGCATGCCTACAGGCTGCAACCGGTATGTTCCACAATGGCCTCTCTGTACGGTGTGTGCTTGAAAGGGGTTGACGACTTACTGAACCGTACCCTACCTGCGGCAGGGACAAGCGGTAGTACGAGGCAAGTATGGGGTTACTGGAACAAGACTCGATCTACGGTCGACTCGGGATGGTTATAAATTCCTTGTATGACATGTAACACAGAAATATTTCAACCAACAAAATCAACACTCATTATACCTTACTATGCCATACCGGATATAACCGTTCCGACGGAGAGGACGACAAACTCATGCCTACCCAAGGCAGAGGTTTTCCCGGATTACTTTCCGGCATGCATGCAAGGCACATGAGGACGATTACTATCACAAGTATATTCATTTCCAACAGCAAGGAAATCACTATTATGCATCCATGCAATTGATCATATCACATGAAATAACAAGTTTCACGAAATAAGGTCGTGTTATAAACGTGTCAACTAACACAGCAAAAATATTATGCCGGGGTTCAGAATGCCTGCCTTCAAGTTGGGGAGGGGTGAGGTGCTCTCCAAAACTTTTAAAAGTTTTCTCCTCTCCTCCAAAATCCTATTTAAAATAAATTTGAATCAATAAATAGTTTTCAAAACAGAACCAAAAAGTTGTCTTAATTTTTTTGAAGTAAATCTCAAAATAAACTAGACAATATTTGAGAGAGGTAGGAAAAAGAATCAACTCATTTGGAGTTAGAATTAAATAGATATAGCCAGTCAAAGTTTTGGTCAAAATCTGTTATTTAAAATAAAACAGAAAAGAAAATGGTTCGAATATATACGCATACGTCGGCGCGATTCGAAATCGCCTCCACTTATCCAGCGTGGACCGTGCGTGGGTCACTGACAGTGGGTCCAGGGGGCCCACTAGTCAGGTTTGACTAGTCCACCTTTCCTCCTCTACCTTTGCCCGAGAGGTGGCGGAACTCCGGCGATCGTCGTCGGCGAACGGTGGTTCCTTGCGGGGAGCTGGGGGCGGGGATGGATACGCGGATCTAGGGCAATCCTTTCGGTGGTTGTTGGGTCGTTGGAGGTGGAGGGAATCGCCGTCGGCGAGCTTCGCGGCGGCCGGTGGCTTCGGGAGCAAAGTGAGTTTGGGGCTACGGTGGCTCTCCGTCGCAGTTGGGGGTCTGGGCGGCTCCGGAAGATGAAGGGGAGCCGTAGGGTGGTGTTGGGAGGGCCGGGGAGGTTCAGGTGGTGACGAACGGAGCCGGGAGGTGGCGGTGGCCGAACTGGCCGGAGTCGGGGAAGACGGCCTTCCCGGTTCGATTGCTGGCCAAGGGGGTCCTAGGGAGATGGCTTGAGACTGTCTGCATGCGGGGACGAGCTCGGGGCTTCTTAAATAGGCGAGCGGGGTCGGTTCCGACGGTGGCCGCGGATAAGGTCGCCGGCGACCGCCATTCTGTAGCTAGGGCGTCGTGCCGGCGACGAGCGCTAGGGGACACACTTGAGGATGAGCTCGCACTGCTCCAAGAGACAGGTGGCGAGCGGGAGGACTACAAGTAGGAAAAGAAATCAAGGATAAAGGAGCAATTAAAAATGTCGTTGCTACACAAATCCTCAAGTTGGACCAGAATAGAAAAGAGGTTGATTCACTCAAAATTTTCAAAGAACAAGGCTGGGTTTTTGCATAAGGCTGAATTGCATGCTACCACTGATCTCACATAATTTTGGTGGAAGTTTTAAAGAAATATTTAAATAGGCTGCAGTGCAAATCTGTCCACTGGACCAGATTTGGAAGACGGGTGTAGAGCTCAAAATATTTCATGAATAAAGGATAAATCTGCATAAAAGTGATTTAACAGCATCACATGACATCTCCAAATTTTGGTGGGATTTTTGAATGAATTTAAGAAAGGGTTGCAGTACAAATAGGACCATAAAATCATGGGAAACCTTTTTTTTCAAGAAAATAGAGATTATGGAGATTATTACAAAATTAATTCCTCTGATGAAAAGAAAAGATTCTTATTGAGAGGATAATCAAGTCCAACAACACATTTGGAAAGTTCTCACTTGGGGTAAAAACTCCATAATAATCCAAGAAAAGAATGGTTCTGAAATCAAGAAAACCAAGAAAAGGAAAGTTAAAATTTCCTGGCAAAATTTTAATTAATAAAACAAGACTAAAATTTTTGGGGTGTTACAACACTAACCCCCTTAAAAAAATCTCTTCCTCGAGATTTGCTAAGAGCTATCTCTTTAGCAAAATGCATTAAAACAAAAGCGGCTACAGTGAGAGGGCAATAAGTGGTGCAAAACCAGAGTGTGGAACACTAGCGCGGTGTGAAAAAATCTACAGTTAGTGCAAAAACGAGAGATTTCTATGCTGGATATAAATTTAAATTTAATAAAAATACGCTGGTCGTACCCGAGAGCACAGTGCTCTCTCTGGCTGACAAGTGGACCCGCGCCCACTGTCGGCTTCTTTTCTTCCTCTGTCTCTTTCTTCTTCCTCTCCCCGCGCGTTTTTCCCGCGCTTTTCCACCGGCGACGCCAAGCGCGTAAGGCATCTAGGCCGTACCGCGGTAGTGCGCGGCGTGCAAGCTGCCGGTGCAGCGTGCACTCACCTAGCGGGCCAGTGTGCTGTCGGCACTGCTCGTGGATTCGCCTCCGAACACCGGCGATCGGGCGACGGGCGGCGCTGGTGGACCTCGCCCACCGTACACCGAGCTCGAGCTATAAAACGACCGCGGTGTTCTCCTCTTCTTCCTCCTACCTGACCTCACTTCTCCTCCTCCTCCTTTCTCCTCTGTCTCCGTTTGCCGGAGCTCGAGGCGAGGCTCTAATGGCGGCGGTGGTGCCGGGCTGGTACGAGATCCTATTGTGCGGAGGGCTGGCAGCGGTGCTGGGGCTCTCCGTGCTCCTATGCGCGATGATCCTCGATGATCGTCGTGATGCTGCGGCTCGGTTGTTGGTTCTCCGCGGTGGCGGTGATCACGAGGAGTAGGTGGGGTGTGTCGGGTGCTAACTGTTGTCGGGAGGCGCTCAGTTAGTTGTATCACAGTTGCAAGATTTTGCAAGCAGTGTATGTGCTCGAATGATTT
Source organism: Aegilops longissima (assembly GCA_021605205.1). NCBI lineage: Eukaryota > Viridiplantae > Streptophyta > Magnoliopsida > Poales > Poaceae > Aegilops > Aegilops longissima. Next base: position 173,396,369 of record CM038679.1, read on the forward strand.
GGTTGTGAGTCTGCTACCGTGGTGCTTGTGTGAATAAAAATTAATCCACGTCGTGAGAAGTTGTAGATGCAGCAACTCAGGGAAAAGAAATCTCACTCTAGGATTTCTCGCGAGAGAAAACAGTGATACATTAGAGTCATACATAACAGAACTACTCACATTAATAGAAACTAAAAGATTTACTCGCCGCGCAAAGTCGGGGTACCGCGCATAAGTTACAACTCATAACTAAATGTTGCAATAATAAACACAGCAGTGACGTTTAAAATGAAAATGGTAACTGGACGGGGTCCCGAGAGAACGTCTTTGGTACTGGGATACACTCCTCTTCTATCGGGGAAAGTGGATTGATCAGTCGATGAATGTGTCTCTACTGGTCGGGCCTCAGTGATCTGCCGATGGCTATCTGAGGATTTAAGTCCGCGAGGCTCTGGAGGTAACCCATCACACGTTGGGTTAAACGCTCTTGAGAGATGACATACTGGACAAGGTTGGCCAGGACTGCGCCTCTCTCAATTCGTCCACCCGGAAAAGAGGTTACTCCTTCGGGTGCTGCACGGCTCGGAAAGTAATAATACCCTCGTTCGCTGGCATAGGGTACCGCGAATCGAAGGCGAGCAAGCGCTTCGTATGCAGCAGCTTCTACGGCCATATGTGGGGTCGGCATAGATTTCCCCACGAAGGAGACTTCTGTTGGGTCTTGGTTTGGATTTACGGGAGGGATGTGCACGGCTGCCCAATATCTCGAGGTGGAAGGGGTGATTCTTGATTTGAACAGTTCGTACTGGGGTGGCTGGGTAGCGCCCATGGTACTGCAGGTAAAATCCCACAATATCTTGACAAAACTACCTGGGGTTGCATCTGGGGTTCTCAGATAAATACTAGGGCTCGGCATGGCACGAAATGGTTGTGAGGAGGGTGCACAAGTTGAGGGATGCTTGGCAAGGTCTCGCGGTGGCCTTCTTATAGCACCGGAGCTGGGTCATTTTACCGTGGTGAAAGGTAATGAATTTGCCAGCTCGGCTTCCGAGGGTCGGGGTCAAAGCCACAGATACATATCTCACCAAAGTGACGTATCACTTGGGGGTTTGTCGGGGTGGTTTTGGTAGCTGTGCCTGGAATAGAAATTTATACCACATGCTGGCATATCCATGCGGGGCTACTATTTAAAATAGAAGCACGACGACAGGCGGCGTTTATTACAAGGTCACACGATTACAAAGCGAGGATACACTGGGACTCGACACTACTCGAGTGACCTAGTCTACCTCGTTTATATCCAAGCGGGCGTGCCTTGTGGATGTCGAGGCTCCTCCATGGTTCTCACCGTCGGAATTAGCTGGAGAGGGTTTAGGGGCTGCAGGCTCGGGGTAGCAATGGTGACCATCTCGGGGGTTGTTGGCTACGACTTCGTTGGAGTCTGCCCCCAAGAGGCGAAGAAGCACTTCCGGGGTCATCAAAGCGCCTTGGTTGATGGCTGGGGCGGACCTCAAGGTCTTGATTGGGTGTCCGAACAGCACGACTGGGTTGTCGGCGTCGGGCCCGTTCTCATCTCTTGCCGGGGCTCGACGAACCAGCTCTCCACGAGCTGCGATCAGATCAATGGTGATTTGATCGAACAGTTCTTCTAGTGCACCTACATAGCGCACTAGGTGCAACAACGCAGGATCCGTCTCGTGATCTCCGTTGGCAACCTGGGGTGGTCTGCCATACCCTTCACGCCTGGGGTAGTAGTGGAACGAGCGACAGTTAACTCTAGGCGACAAGTGCCGGAGATGAACTAAAACTTCTCGAGCAGCTAGTTGGATGGCTTATGGCTCAAAGGAAGTTGTTCTTCCGGTGAACCTGTAGGGGCGCTCGGGCGCTAACCCCTATCGTAAATGTGTACAGTGGCCCAGAATTGACGGCTCTCACCGCTCATGGGTCCTTGGTACACAACATATTCTGGTGGCTCTTCTAACGCATAGGCACGACGGGTGAGGTTTTGTAGTATGGTCACAAAGCCTCCAAGGTTGGTTCTTTGTGGTCTCATTGTGCACGACAGGGCCGGGCATTGTGGCTCGGTTAGGGGTAGAGGCTGTCTTTGGGTTGGGGCTAGCGTGCCCTTTTTATAGTAAAAGGGGCGAAGTCTTCCTTCATGCACGCTTGTGAATAAGACACCTTGGGTGCTGTCCTTTGGTCGCCGATAGACGAGCTAGGTTGATAGGTTGGGCACCGATCGCCAAAAGGTGTCGTGTCCTTTGTGTGGCTATCTTGCGAGAAGCTTGGCTGGGGTTTGGTTATGGTCTGGTGGGTTGGTTTGCCTAAATTTTTCGACCTGGCTAAGATAGGATTAGCCAATGGCCAGCCTGGCTCTGATACCAAGTCTGTGGCGACCGGTTTTCCGGCTATTAATTTCCAGAAAATGGCCGTTGTGCTCACCAGCCCCAGGATTACTGTTAGCTGATGAGGCACTAACTTTATACAGAATTTCCAAGCAAAAAAAACATAATATGTTGTACAAGACCATTCTGGCCTGTGAGTACAACAAATGGTTTCTAGTGGTTGATGGCGGAAGCGATATGAGAATCATCAGTGTCTATGGGACTCCATCCCCACAGGAACAGCTGACCAGGTCAACTCCTATCTTCGCGAGGCTGCTATCACCGTTGCTTAGCTCCGGGGTTGCCATCGCAATGCTCCTCTCCAAGCAAGAAATCTGGCCAAGACAATAGCCAGGGACAAGCCAGTGAGTACTTTGAATGCACTCGCAGACATTACGAACACTGGAATAATATAAATGACAAACATGTACTTGAAATATTCTATGATCATAGCGTCAGTCATGAATAAAATCTTTTATGCAAGCAAGCATGTTATCTATATTATTGTGCAATGATGGATTGGAAGAAAAATGCCGCAGTCGGGCGTCTGTGCGGCACCACATAAAGGGCTTATAGAGAAATGAATAATCACAATGCCACAGTCGGGCGTCTTAGTGAGACCACATAAAGGGCTTATAAAGAAATAAATAATTCCAATGCCACAGTCGGGCGTCTCAGCGACACCACATAAAGGGCTTATAAGGGAAAATAAATAACAGGCAATGCCACAGTCAGGCGTCTCAGCGACACCACATAAAGGGCTTATAAGGAAAATAAATAACGAGCAATGCCACGATTCGAGGCGTCTCGGCGACACCACATAAAGGGCTTATAAATAATCACAGTGAAAATCCAGGAGGTAGAACCATCCCAGGGATATCTGATAATTCAAATAATATAACGGGTTAGTCCATAACAAAATAATAATCATAATCATTTCAAGTCTCGAGTTGCGATCCCAGTTCTGGTTTATTGGTTTCTCCTCCGAAGACCGACACTAAGACTGACACCTGACCCATCCCAGACTGAAATCCTTAACCAAGGACACGGCTATTCGAATATGTTTAAACTCTGCAGAGGGTGTACTCTTTACCCACGAGCAACGGATTCCTCTAGTCCATCGGGACTAATTCCGTCTACGGCTTTTTGTTGAAAACACACCTAACTTGCACACACCAGCTTAACTTACCGGTGTCTGGAATCACCCACGACACTTGTTAAGCAAAACTCTAAGTGGGAAGGCTACAACCTCGCGTAGCATGGGATCAAATTTATATCGCGCGCTCTAAGGGGTGGCCTCCCCTCTCGGTCTCAACCGGATACACCCATGCCCCCGGACCAGATGGCATGCCTACCGGCTGCAACCGGTATCTTCCACCATGGCCTCTTTGTACTGTGTGTGCTTGAAAGGGATTGATGACTTACTGAACCGTACCCTACCTGCGGCAGAGACAAGCGGTAGTAAAAGGCAAGTATGGGGTTACTGGAACAAGACTCGATCTACGGTCGACTCGGGAGGGTAATAAATTCCTTGTATGACATGTAACACAGAAATATTTCAACCAACAAAATCAACACTCATTATACCTTACTATGCCATACCGGATATAACCGTTCCGACGGAGACGGCGACAAACTCGTGCCTACCCAAGGCAAAGGTTTTCCCGGATTACTTTCCGGCATGCATGCAAGGCACATGAGGATGATTACTATCACAAGTATATTCATTTCCAACAGCAAGGAAATCACTATTATGCATCCATGCAGTTGATCATATCACACGATATAACAAGTTTCCCGAAATAAGGTGGTGTTATAAATGTGTCAACTAACACACCAAAAATATTATGTCGGGGTTCAGAATGCTTGCCTTCAAGTTGTGGAGGGGTGAGGTCCTCTCCAAAACTTTTAAAAGTTTTCTCCTCTCCTCCAAAATCCTATTTAAAATAAATTTGAATCAATAAATAGTTTTCAAAACAGAACCAAAAAGTTGTCTGATTTTTTTTGAAATAAATCTCAAAATAAATTAGATAATATTTGAGAGAGGTAGGAAAAAGAATCAACTCATTTGGTGTTAGAATTAAAAAGATATAGCCAGTCAAAGTTTTGGTCAAAATCTGTTATTTAAGATAAAACAGAAAAGAAAACGGTTCGAATATATACGTACACGTCGAAGGCATATTCTGGAAACGCGCCTCCACTTATCCAGCGTGGACCGTGCGTGGGTCACTGACAGTGGGTCCAGGTGGCCCACTAGTCAGGTTTGACTAGTCCACCTTTCCTCCTCTACCTCTGCCCGAGAGGTGGCGAAACTCCGGCAATCGTCGCCGGCGAACGGCGGTTCCTTGCAGGGAGCTGAGGGCGGGGATGGATCCACGGATCTAGGGCGATCCTTTTTGTGGTTGTAGGGTGGTTGGAGGTGGAGGGAATCGCCGTCGGTGAGCTTCCGGCGGCCGGTGGCTTCGGGAGCAAAGTGAGTTTGGGGCTACGGTGGCTCTCCATCGCAGTTGGAGGTCTGGGCTGCTCCGCAAGATGAAGGGGAGCCGTCTGGTGGTGTTGGGAGGGCCGGGGAGGTTCGGGTGGTGACGAACGGAGCCGGGAGGCGGCGGTGGCGAACTGGCGGAGTCGGGAAGGCGGCCTTCCAGTTCGATTGCTGGCCAAGGGGTCCTAGGGAGATGGCTTGAGACTGCCTACGTGCGGGGACGAGCTCGGGGCTTCTTAAATAGGCGAGCGGGTCGGTTCAAGACGGTGGCATGGATAAGGTCGCCGGCGACCGCCATTCTGTAACTTAGGCGTCGTGGCGGCGACGAGCGCTAGGGACACGCTGAGGATGAGCTCGACTTGCTCCGGAGGCAGTGGCGGCGGGAGAGGCTCGGCGCCGCCGACATGAGCAGGGGCTGTCAGGCAGCCGTGGCGGCTAGCTCCTGGCCTGCCGGAGACGTGGCGAGGGCTGCTTGGCGTGTTGCGGTGAGTAGGGAAGTGTGTGGCGCGGCTCTGTAGTGAGGGAAAAACCAGGGGCGCGACGCGTCGGCTTGGGCGCTACACGTGCAAAACGCGTGCTCAGCTCACGCCCAGAGCACGCACGGAACGTGCTCGACAAAATGTCGGGGCAGGCTAGAGGTCTCGGGTGAAGTTAGCAAGCAACAGGACTAGGTTAGTGATAGAGGGAAGATCAAGGGACAAGGTGGTTTAGTCAGGAGACCAAGTTCACAAAGTAAACAAAAACTCATGCCAAATCTGTCCATGCTCTCAAGGTGTTTGACAAAATGCCACAGGCACCTAGGCATCTCTTGGAGTGGCCAAATCTTCCAGACTGGGGTCTCTTTAGATGCATAAGAAGGTGGTGAAGTTAGTTTGTCCAAAGCACAAACTTGCTAGTGCAAGTTTTGCAAAACTTCAATTCTGGACAGGAGATAAATGGCATTACTTCATGAACCAAAACTGATCCAATGGGTGCATGCTCCTGGACTTAGGGTTTTAACAGGGAGGACTACAAGTAGGAAAAGAAATCAAGGATAAAGGAGCAATTAAAAATGTGGTTGCTGCACAAATCCTCAAGTTGGACCAGAATAGAAAAGAGGTTGATTCACTCAAAAATTTCAAAGAACAAGGCTGGGTTTTTGCATAAGGCTGAATTGCATGCTACCACTGATCTCCCATAATTTTGGTGGAAGTTTTAAAGAAATATTTAAATAGGCTGTAGTGCAAATCTGTCAACTAGACCAGATTTGAAAAACTGGTGTAGAGCTCAAAATATTTCATGAATAAAGGATAAATCTGCATAAAAGTGATTTAACCGCATCACATGACATCTCGAAATTTTGGTGGGATTTTTTAATGAATTTAAGAAAGGGTTGCAGTACAAATAGGACCATAAAATCATGGGAAACCATTTTTTTTTCAAGAAAATAGAGATTATGGAGATTATTACAAAATTAATTCCTCTGATGAAAAGAAAAGATTCTTCTTGAGAGGATAATCAAGTCCAACAACACATTTGGAAAGTTCTCACTTGGGGTAAAAACTCCATAATAATCCAAGAAAAGAATGGTTCTGAAATCAAGAAAACCAAGAAAAGGAAAGTTAAAATTTCGTGGCAAAATTTTAATTAATAAAACAAGACTAAAATTTTTGGGGTGTTACAGCTGTAGCTGACGTATGGTACTTGCAGGCTATCGAATGTCTCGGCGGACAGGACATTGAGCCCTGCGTCGCCGTCGTTGAGGGTCTTGGTGACTTGGACGTTGCTGATGACGGGTGAGCAAAGCGTCGGGAGGGTGCCGGCAGTAGACGCGCATTTGAGCTGGTCCGACGAGCTGAAGGTGGTGGCGCACTTGGACCACCTGAGCGGGTGTGTGGCCTCGAGCCTGGGAAGGGCCACATTCACCTCACGAGCAAACTCCTTGAAGATGCGCTGGGAAGCTGGGGCCTGAGTACCGCCCAAGATCCATGCGATAGCGCTTGTTTCCTGGAAGCCCCCAGCCCCCTCGTCCTGATGGTGGTCGTCGTTCCTTCTTGGTGGCGGCGGCAACGGAGGGTGGCCAGGATTGCCCTGAGGACGGCCCTCACGAGGCTAGTCCCTCCAGGCACCCTCATGAGGCTCGTCCTGCTAGTGTTCCACGCGAGACCGGTCGCGCCATTCCCGACGGGGGCCGCTGTCGTCCCAGTGTCCTCCTCTTTGTCCTCCTCCTCGGCCGTAGCTCCGGTCGTTGCACTCGTGGTGTCGACTAAAGCGTCCATCTCGAATGGCCCTGAGCTCTTGGCAGTCAATGGTGTTGTGGTTGTGGACGTTGTGGAAGGCGCAGAACGGACGGCTGCACTTGGACGACTCGGGGTGGTCCCGACCGTGCTTCGTGTCTGGCTCCGCCGCGAGCATGGCTACTCCCTTGCACTTCTCGTCCTTGGCCTTGGCTTTCTTCCCTTCTGGGCCGACAGCAGGGAGGTCGAGGAGGGAGAGGCTCCCCTCCTCAGCTCTTGCGCACTTGATCGCCATGTTAAACATATCGAGAGCCATGCATAGGTCCTCGTGGATGGTGACCTCCTCCTTCATCTTGACGTCGCAGACACCATCAGAGAATACTGAAATGATGGCCTCGTCCGTCACCTTGGGAATCTTGAGGTGAACGTTGTGGAAGCATTGGAAGTACTTCTGTAGGGTCTCTCCGGGCTGCTGTTTGATGCGGCGCCGGTCACCCGCGGCCGGTGGGCGGTCGCGAGTGCCCTGGAAGTTGGTGACGAAGCAGTCGCGCATCTCACCCTAGGAGGAGATTGACCCCGGGGGAAAATTCAGGAGCCATGAGTGAGCACCATCCTTGAGAGCCATGGGAACCAGTTCTCCATGACTTTCTCGTCGCTGTTGGCCGCCTCGATGCTTAGCTCGTAGAGCTGCAAGAACTCGGCAGGGTCGTGGGTGCCGTCGTAGGGCGGAGGCAGGTCTAGCTTGAACTTGCCTGGCCAAACGATGCTACGCAGCTCTGGAGTGAAGGCAAGGCAGCCTACTGTGGTCACCGGGGCCCGTCGCGGGGGCGGAGCTTCATCTTGATACCCACGCACCGCTGCCGCAGGCGGCACGCGGTCTTGATATGGTGGCGCCAGGAGTGTAGGAGCGTTTTCTTGCGGTCGGGGAACTTCTTGGCAGCTTCTTTGTGCGTGGGCACCTGGCGCGACAGGTCGCGCCGAGGGGCTGCGCGTCTTAGCGCCAGGACGCCGTCTTGGTGCGGAGGTGGCGGAGGCGCTCCATGAGCTATGTCGCCCGCATCTGGGGGATGGCGAGGCAGCGAGAGAGATGGTGCGGGGGAGCCCCCAGTGGCACTGACGAGCTCAGCGATGCGGTCTAGCCAGTCCTCGTAGAGGTCGTCGACCGGGCGGTAGCGCAGGAGCTCGCCTCCCATGAGCAGCGCGGCCTGCGCGTCCATGGGTGCGAGACGAGCATGGGACGATGAGTAAGCCAGAGTCCGCGATGGGGTGGCAGTGCGGCCGTCCTACCGCATAGAGGGGTGCAGCGATGATGCTTGTTGCTCGTTTCCCGCCGGGCCGGTGGCGGCGTTGGCAGCGGTTGATGGATAACAACGGGGAGGACCGCCGACAGGAGCTGTCTAAGTGACACGGGCGGCGAGGGTGGCCCGTCGCTCGGCGTGGGCTAGGCATGCGTCTGCCATGGACGTGGTGGAGCAGCGGAGCGTGGATCGACAGAAGAAAAGCTTCAGCGCACCCCTACCTGGCGTGCCAAATATTGGATTGCGGGTTCCGGCAAAACCCTTGAGGTATGAAGATCTCTCTCCCCCTAGCTCACACTCCCGCCATGATTTCAAAGCCTAGCTTGCCGAACCCGAGGAACAAGGGACACAGGAGTTTATACTGGTTCGGGCCACCGATGTGGTGTAATACCCTACTACAGTGTGGTGTGGTGGATTGCCTTGTCGGCTGAGAATGAACAAGTACAAGGGAAGAACAACCTCCTGAGCAGAGGTATTCTTGAGCTCGGTGAGCTTGTGCGTGTGAGGATGGAATGAATTCGATCTACGATCAGTTGCCTCCTACGGTGGTGGCTAGTCCTATTTATAGAGGCCCGGGTCCTCTTCCCAAATATTAGGCGGGAAGGGATTCCACAATGGCCAATTCGAAGGGGGGCGGCTAGTACAAGCTATCCTGACAAAAGGTAGCCTTCGCCTGCCAAAGGCTCTGGTGGTGATGCCGTCATGGGATCTGCGGTGACCTCCGTCGTGCTGTCCTGCTGATCTTGGTCTCGTTGCACCGATATGGAAACCTTTGCCTGATGCCTCGTGACTCCTCGCATGCGCTTGGCCCTTTAGCACCAAAAAGGCAACCGGTACTCTGCGCCCGCTGGCGCCCGCCTGTCGTTGATCGTCATGGCTCACGTCACGGGAACCTCATGAGGTGCCCCTTGCATAGATCTCTCCGCTCCTAGGGAGCCAGCCTAGGGAGGCCGCCCGTAAGGAGGTCTTGTGTCATCCGCCTCGTGAGGCTTGGCCCCTCGCGAGGGTCTTGAGTGATTGTTGACGAAGATGGGCCGTCCGAGGCCATTAGTGGAGCCACGCCGTGGGCCACACGCAGGCAAGTCTGGGGACCCCTCTTCCCAGAAAACCGACATCACTCCTGTATCGCGATGTGCTTGGGTAGGTTCTTCACCTGCAGCCAATAGTGTGGCAAATGACGGAAAGTTTTTTTGAACTAGCAAGATGCCCATGCGTTGCACGGAACATCAAGATGCATTTGTATGAGTAGTTTATCTTGTTGGAGAAAAAGATGAATGAGGGAAGGCCTTATTTGCAAATGTGGAGAGGGGTGTGGGTATGTTTTTGCAAAATTGCCAGTTTCCTTCCTATCCGTCGGATATAAATCGGACGGCCTATATTGCAGGACGGCAGGCACACCATCATCACCAACTCTGTTTTTTATAAGAGTAGAGATAAATATAAATATAAAATAAATATAAGAGTAGAGAAGAGAGTAGAGATAGCAGGGACGTTGGGAAAGGATCGCGGGCACGCTGGAAAAAGCGGCCAGGAGCGCGCTAGTTTTGGTGCGCGGGCGTTCGGCGTGCTTTATAAAATCCAACACCCTCCCACCGTTCTGTGCCTTGCCACCACTCTCTCACCGCTCTGTGCCTCACCACCGCTCTCTCCCCACTCTTCCTCGCCTCGCCGCCGCCGCGCCACCATGCTACTGCGTTGCCGGGAAACTTGGGAATACCGCGGCGTCCGCGCGCGCCCCTCCGGCCGCTTCTCCGCCGAGATCCGGTTCCGCAGGATGCGCCTCAGCCTCGACACTTTCGACATCGCCCAGAAGGCCGCACGTGCGTACGGCGCGACAGCGTGGTGCCTCCGGTGGCCTCATAGAACATTGAACTTCCCCAATGTGCCGACGCGGGAGCGGGCGCAGGAGCTCGCACCTCTGCCGCGGCTTATCACCAACGAGGATCGTCGCGACAACCGGAGGCGGGAGCACCGTCTCGGCATCACCGAGATGGATGAGGAAGCCATGGCACTGTGGCGCCAATGCTTCCCGTAGGACATCATCAACGAGTGCGAGTTCTATGCACAAAGGAGTGCGGAGAGGGAGAAGATTAGGGCGGAGCGAGCCGCCTATCGCGAGGACAAGCGTACGCGGAAAGCAGCCACTCAATTCAACATGAGGCTAGGAGCAGAGTCGCCCTGGGACTCTAACGACGATCGGTATCTTGATGCCTACATTGAGACATCGAAGGAGGACATCACCCAGGAGGAGTCGGACGACGAGGAGTAGTAAAACTATCTATTTTTTATCTATCTATGCTATATGTATGCTGAGAACTATCTATGTCTCTACTCTCTACTCTCTATCTCTACTTCTCTATCTCAGCACTTCGGGCCCACAAAAACTGGCTATTCCAGTGTTGTAAATGCTTTTTTAACGCGCAGCGCGTTGCGCTTCTGTTGGAGATGCTCTAGCATGGCAGACGAGTGCTTTAATGTTGCCCACAAGATGCGTGAGTATTACTAGTATATTTTTCTTTCCATGTTGATATTTTAAAACCAGGAGTGCGAACATGCAGAGGGGCAATGAAGACCAAATACGGGATATTAGGGACATCTTCAAGGAGCATGGCAAGTTAAAGAGGGGCTGCACCGAAACTGTAAAACGAGCTTTGGTAAGCAACACCCTTTCAATTAGCCTCATGTTCTTTGATGTGTAATAAGAAGAGTCTTAATCGTCCTAATGCTTTCGTTTTTAGCTTGGAGTCTATTTTTGTTTTTTTCCTTTTGAATTCATTTCTTCGAGTCATGTTTATCTGGCTTCTACTCAATGGATCTGGGTTGCTTTGAGTATTGATCTATAAAAGATGTAACTTCATGTCAGGATGCAGTTCCTGTGAGGAGGGAAGTATGGTCAACCTCGAGATCATGTTTTCAAAATGAGGTTGGATTACACACAAGGTGCCTGTTCCCTAATGATGCTGGATTAGACACAAGGTGCAAATTCCCAGATGATGTTGGATGACACACAAGCCAGGTGGAGTCGTCAACTGTTCGTGTCCTCGTGGCTCTAGTAAAGGCTGAAAGAAAGCGGGCAGTAGCCCTTGAGAATGTAGCTGAGTTCCTGAAGAAGCGAAAAGAGCAATCAGATGCTCTCTTCACCCAAGCCAAAGAAGAGATGGAAGAAGCCAGAAAGAAGCTAGAAGAGGCAGAGCAAGCTAGGCGTCTCCTTCTATCTAAAACTGTTGTCAATACAATTTTTCCTTCATAATAGCTAGGTGCAAATGTTTATCCAGTCAACATGCCTGTTGTGATGTCCGTGCATCTACTGATGTAGCAAAAAATAAAATTTTTTGGGGTCATGTAGTAACAGCAGTTACTTTCCAAACAATAACAGACGAAGCATTAGACATGGTATAGTTCACACGCAAGCCAAACATTCCAAGTTCAACTTCCACATCAAACTCATGTTCACAGATATCTACACATTCATAGATAATGTCCACAACCATGGTTCACTTGAAAGACAAAAAATGTGAGGAGAGTTACAAATAAAGAAAAACCTCAAGTTCCTATTACAAGTGCGAGCACAACAAGTCAAGACCATGAGTAATTAATTATATTTTGATCATTTTTTGACTAATTGCGAGTAACTTCTGGAAGTAGGTATAATTTCTAATGCCGGCCACAGCTGGGATCCATGATATTTGAGCCAAACCGAGCAACACACCAGGTCTCTATGCCGGTGACGCGGTGGTTGTAGCATTTGTGGGGTCAGAACGGCGGCGGCTCTCGTGGTCTACTATTCCTCAGTGTCGGCGGTGGCCGCAAACATGTTGGCCACCTCCGCCAACATGCCGCGATTCCTCTAACGTTTGCGCGGATGGCGCGGCCAACCAAGGTGCACTGGACACCGTGGTCCCCTATGTGCCGGCGTGCAGCAACTGGCCAATCCTCTATGAGCAGGCTTGGAGCATCGAGTTGATGCACCAGGGGCCAGCTTGGAGCGGCGGCTTGCTCCTCGGCTTGCCCGCCTGCAGCCTCGCCCATGGTACTGCTGGCGTGGGGTAGGGAGGGAGGTCGGGCAGCGAGTTGCCTGGCTTATCGGGGAACCCAACCGACTTTTATGTCGGGGAACTCGTCTTCCTGCTCACCGGATGCTATGGAGAGTGTGGAGAAAATGGTGCAAGGAGGATACGGGGAGCAGCGGTGTGGTGCGGTTCTTGCCAGGTGTCTAGCCTCATTTAAATAGCGAGTGGACGACAGGAGCTTGATGCAGCTCGAAGCTATGTGGGTATTTACCCAAAGAGGAAGGATGACGCAGCACAACAACTGTAGGTATTTCCCTCAGATATGAAACCAAGGTTATCGAACCAGTAGGAGAACCATGCAACAGAACCATGCAACACAACATAAACAGCCCCTACACACAGATAACAAATCCTCGCAACCCGACGTGTTAAAGGGGTTGTCAATCCCTTCCGGGTAACGGCGCCTCAAGATAGGCAAATGGGCGTGAATAAAATTGTATTAGATTGATAGATCGAACGCCAAATAAAATAAATAAGAATAAAATGCAGCAAGGTTTTTTTTGTATTTTTAGTTTAATAGATCTGAAAATAAATGCAAAGGAAAAGTAGATCGCAAAGGCAAATATATGAGAAAGAGACCCGGGGGTCGTAGGTTTCACTAGTGGTTCTCTCGAGAAAAATAGCAAACGGTGGGTAAATAAATTACTATTGGGCAATTGATAGAACTTCAAAGAATCATGATGATATCCAGGCAATGACCATTATATAGGCATCACGTCCAAGATTAATAGACCGACTCCTACCTGCATCTACTATTATTACTCCACACATCGACCGCTATCCAGCATGCATCTAGTGTATTAGGTTCATGGAGAAATGGAGTAATGCAATAAGAACGATGACATGATGTAGACAAGATCTATCTATGTAGAGATAGCCCCATTGTTTTATCCTTAGTAGAAACGATACATACGTGTCGGTTGCCCTTCTGTCACTGGGATGAAGCACCGTAAGATCGAACCCACTACAAAGCACCTCTTCCCATTGCAAGATAAATAGATTAAGTTGGCCAAACAAAACCCAAATATCGGAGAAGTTATACGAGGCTATAAGCAATCATGCATAAAAGAGATCAAAGAAACTCAAATACTTTCATGGATATAAAAAATAGATCTAATCATAAACTCAAAGTTCATCCGATCCCAACAAACACACAGCAAAAAGAGTAACATCATATGGATCTCCAAGAGATCATTGTATGGAGAATTGAGCGAGAGAGAGAGGAAGCCATCTAGCTACTAACTACGGACCCGAAGGTCTACAAAGAACTACTCATGCATCATCGAAGAGGCACCAATGGAGCTGGTGAACCCCATCTGAGATGGTGTCTAGATTGGATCTGGTGGTTCTGGACTCTGTGGCGGATGGAATTGATTTTCAGTATTTATAGAGCAAAGAGGCGGTCTGGGGGGCACCCGAGGTGGGCACAACCCACCAGGGCGCGCCTGGGCCTCCTGGCGCGCCCTGGTGGGTTGTGCTCTCCTTGGAGCACCCCCCCCCCCCAGGCGCAGCCAAGGCTCATTACGTGTCTTCTGGTCCAGAAAAAATCTCTGTAAAGTTTCGTTGCATTTGGACTCCGTTTGGTATTGATTTCCTGCGATGTAAAAAACATGCAGAAAACAACAACTAGCACTTGGCACTATGTCAATAGGTTAGTACCAAAAAAAGATATAAATTGACTATAAAATGATTATAAAACATCCCAGATTGATAATATAACACAATGGAACAATAAAAATTATAGATACGTTGGAGACGTATCAGCATCCCTAAGCTTAACTCCTACTCGTCCTTGAGTAGGTAAGTGATAAAAACAGAATTTTTGATGTGGAATGCTGCGTAACATGTCATATCATATTATATTCTTTGTAGCGTGGAAATTTGGACTTTTATGTGATTCAAAGGAATAGTCTAGTTTTAACATGATAATTTAAATACTCAAGCATATCAACAAGAAACCATGTCTTTCGAAATATTAGCACTAAAATAAGTTATCCCTAGCCCATCATGCTCAACCATTTATCCATTCATGAAACACACTCGCATATTAACTACACCAAATACTCTAGTACGATCATATTGCCTCCTAGTTGGTGCTTTTATAAGAGAAGATGGAGACTCAAATTCAAAAATAAAAATTGCATAAAGTAAAAGAAAAGTCCATCGCAGAGGGAAGTAGGGATTTGTAGAGGTGCCAGAGCTCAAAGCGAAAAAATTAGAGATAAAAACTGTCACACCCCTAGTCAGTGCTTGCATTAGAGTGATGCATCATGTTTAAATTTCCAGAAACTTGAAATGGGGATGTTCAAACCCTAGCACAAATGAAATCCAACTAGGATCAAAATGAAATATTTTCCCAATGAACCTGAAATGCCCTTAAAAATGTTCATCACTTTTGTCTTGGTCTAGAACCTTTGACAAAAATGGTGCACACTTTTCTAGGACATCATAAGGTCACTGGATTAAATCATATGCTATTTGCATTTGGACATTTAAATGCTATAAAATATTTTAAATGTCCAAATAATCTTAAACTAAAATGTTTCCTGTTGGATATATTCTATACAGTGGGCATGAGTAGTTTGATGATTTATGAAAGTGCTTAGGCATTTTTAGAAAAGCCACAAACCTACAGAAAGAAAAGAAAAACAAAGTAAAAAGGGAAACTAACTTACCTGGCCACCTACATGGTGCAGCCCACCTGGCAGCCCGTCTGGCCGGCCCAGCCCACCAGGGGCAGGGAGGTCTTCTTCCTCCCGCCAGTCGGATGCACAGCGCGTGCCCGACGTGCGCGCGGCCACCGCACGCCACCTCCTTCTTGCCGCCGAGCCCTTGGAGGCGTGGACGAATGCCCCGATGTCGTCCCGATCCGCTCGACCTCTCTCACTCCCCGTGCTCTCTCCCTCACCATTCCCCACCTCACCGAACGCGCTCGACGCCGCCGACAACCACCACAGCGGCCATTGCCTCTCCCTCATCCCCTCGATCAGTCCAAAAGCTCCGCCTTGTCGCCCTAGCTCTCTCCACCGAGCCACGCGGCACCGGACGCCCCCAAACGCCGTCACCGTAGCCGTCTTCTACCCCGGGCACCGGAGATCGCCACCGCTGCCTCGTCGACCCCAGTGCATCCCCGAGCTCGCTGACGACGCCATCCAAATCACCGTAAGCTCCTCCTTCTTCCCCCCTGTCCCCTCACTTCCACGCATGCTCTAGCCCCGATCCCCAACCGTGACCGAAGCTCCTCGCCGCCGGTCATGAGGCCGCCGTGGAAAGAGCTAGCAAATCTCGCGTCCGATCTTGTCTTCATGCTCAGCACACTCCCAGGAGCCGAACACACAAACTCGCTCGTCCTGCTGGGCGTCAGAACTGCCTGCCCGTTCACGACCGAACACCGGCCACCGCTCCACCCATCGCCGCCGCTGCTACAATGCACCCCGGCACCTGCCACTGCCTCCTTTATATGCGCCACACCGCCAGCTCACCATAGCCGCAAACCACGCGCGAAGCGGTGCTCTGTACTGCCGTCCCGAGCAACTCCGGCAAGTCCCCGCCGTTACTGTGGTCGCCAGCGTCAACTGCTGACGTGGCGCCGGTTTAGTTAGCACTAATCACCTCGCTAAACACCCCTAGTTCCACTGCCATGTGGGCCCTGTGCCTGTTTAGCTTAATTTAATTTTCTGTTTAGATTAGTTCATAATCCTGTGGGACCCACACATCAGCATTGACTTTGCTAACGTGGTTGTTGACCGGTGCCACCTGTGTGTGACTCGAGCGAGCACCGTGCTGGTCAGGTTTGACCTGGACCGCCCCAGTTGACCTGCTAATGTAGTTAATCATTTTCTGGATTTATTCTTATTTAGGAAATTCCAGGAAATAGTGCTAACTTCTAAACATAATAGAAATTAATCTGTAACTCCAAATGCAAAGTGTTATATATGAAAAATGATCAGAAAAATCCAATCTATCCATCTGTACTGGTTTCATGCATGTTTAAACAAGTTAACTTGCTGTTTAGTGCAAAACATGATAAAGCACTATTTAAGATCACAAGTGAGTTTGAACTTTGAATCTTTGGTTCAAAATGGCTCAAGCCCATCTGGTTGTAGTTGCATTAGCCCAACACACTCATATTGCCATGTCATGATCATGCATCATATTGTGCATTGCATTGATCGTGTTTCTCCTCTGTTGCCGGTGTTGTCCCCTCTCAGTAGACGATGTTCCGACGATGAGTTTGATGACACCGATGAAGAACTATACCATCTTCAGAAGTGCCAAGGAAGCAAAACCCCCTTGTTCATTCCGATACAATCCCACTATCTCGCTTTTGCTCTCTATTACTGCATTAGGACAACAACAATTTAACTGTTACATGCTGCGGTAGTTGAACCCCTTTTCCTCTGCATGACCTGTCATTGCCACAGTAAATAGATGAAACCCACTAGCATGAGTAGGAGTTGTTTGAGCCCTGATGTGCCTACTCATTCATGCTTGTTTTTCATGCCTGCTACTGCTTTGAGTTGAGTCAGGTCTGATTCATCGGGGATGAATTGGAGGTGTGAGGGAGTCCTGGACTAGGGGGTGTCCAGATAGCCGAACTATCACCGTTGGCCGGACTCCTGGACTATGAAGATACAAGATTGAAGACTTCGTCCCGTGTCCGGATGGGACTTTCCTTGGCGTGGAAGGCAAGCTTGGTGATACAGATATGTAGATCTCCTACCATTGTAACCGACTCTGTGTAACCCTAACCTATCCGGTGTCTATATAAACCGGAGGGTTTTAGTCCGTAGGACGAACAACAATCATACCATAGGCTAGCTTCTAGGGTTTAGCCTCCTTGATATCCTGGTAGATCTACTCTTGTACTACCCATATCTTCAATATTAATCAAGCAGGAGTAGGGTATTACCTCCATCGAGAGGGCCCGAACCTGGGTAAAAACATCGTGTCCCTTGTCTCCTGTTACCATCCGCCTAGGCGCATGATTCGGGACCCCCTACCGAGATCCGCGGTTTGACACCGACATTGGTGCTTTCATTGAGAGTTCCTGCGTGCGTCGCCGTCAGGTAGGATGCCTCATCCCGTCTTTAAAGACGATACTATCGCCAAAGGAGCCTTGGCAACTGGTCAGACTCTTCGGCTAGGTGGTTTTCTTATGACCGCCAGTTCGGCCACCGCGCCGACGATGACCTCTCGACTCATCGAAACCAATCTCCATATTAATTCGAAACTTGCCGAACAGTTAGATCCGATCTAGCTCTCCTCCGTAAACGAGCTCTTGGATCGCATCGCCGCCCTGGGAGTCGCCACAGACTACGACCGGATCGGGCTTAAAACCGATCTGAGAGAGATCAACTCTCCCCAGGCTACCCATCATGTTGCTTTGATAGAGGAGCAATGCGGCGATTCTTCTTCTATCTTAAGGACTAGCTACGTCCGAATTCCCGATCCCTCCATGCCGGATTCCCGCAGAGGGACGGATGTTGATCAAGCCCTGAACTTAAAGTCAGGTGGCAGATTGGACTCATTGGATAACGCTCAAAAATCCAAACTTCCAAGTTCGGAAACTTCTCAGCCCCTGAGTCCTAAATTGGACGGGGTTCCGGATCTAGTTCCACCCGCCCACCCAAACATTAGCGATCTCTCTCGAATTCGGCAAGAGCCCGCTGAAGCAATTACATCATTCTTGGGCGATTCCTCCTGGTTATGAACAGGATGAAGGACTGCCAAGAGGAGGACGAATCCCAATTTTCTGCAATAATTGCACGGACAAGGAATCCTAAGCGCCATAAGTCGTCGTGAAATTACACGCTTTGCTGACTTGGTGACCATAGTACAAAAGTACTTGTGCGATGGAAGCGCTGGAAAACCGAAAGTAAATTTTGGAATAATCCGCCCGAATACATCCCTAGTCCGAAATAAAAGGGTGCATCATCATCAAGCACCTGGGTTAAATACCAAAAAACCAAAACCCCCTAAAGGGTACGGAACTGTACTGGAGGGTTGGCTAAACGGACCCTGCAAAATTCATAGCATAGAGGGCGCCACTCCAACTCATAGCCTTGAGCATGTTGGATACTCTACAGGTGGCCAAAAGTGGCGAAGAGCTTCTAGCTTCAGAATCCCAGCCCAGCAACACCAGTACGGTGTTAACAGTCTTCGAGGCTTTCGCATCAAATAACATGCGAAAACAAACACTCCACAACCTTGCCGAAGTCTACCAAGTAGCAACAATAAATCCATGGAGTGACACGGCTATTACCTTTAATGCTAGTGACGAACCTAAATTCCGAACAGCCTGAGCACCAGCCGCATTGGTCCTCAGTCCGATAGTGGACGGCTTTCGCCTTACTAAGGTACTCATGGATGGCGGCAGCGGACTAAACCTCATCTATGAGGAAACTCTCCGAAAAATGGAAATAGACTGGAACCGCATTGAGCGAAGCAGCAGAACCTTTAGAGGAATAATCCCTAGCCGGGAAGCATGCTGCACAGGAAAAATCACCTTTGGGACGTAGTGTTCGCTCATGGACAATTACAGGTCCGAGGAGGTCACATTTCAATTACTGGACGAGAGGCATTCACAATTTTTCAAGCCATACCCCATTATGGGTACATGAAGCTTAAAATGCCCGGACCTAACGGAATCATCACTCTCGCTAGTGATCCGAACATAGCACTCCGCGCCGAAAACAAGACAGCTGCACTAGCCCTCGAGGCACTATCCGAAGCCCTAGCGGCCAAAGAACTCACCGCGATGCGCTCCACGGTGAACAGGGACGATGTGATACTTGATAAAAGATCCAAGTCCACCTCTTTTAAACCAGCGGATGAAATAGTCAAATTCCAAGTCCACCCAGCGGACCTGCAAAGAGCGACCTCCATTGGGGTACAATTAAACCCTGATGTAGACGCGCGACCACGAGAATTTCTACGAGAAAACGGGACATCTTTGCTGGCACCCTTCAGACATGCCGGGAATCCCGTCGGCTGGCGAGCACAGCCTAAATATCCTACAAGGATTCAAGCCATCAAACAGGCTCTTGGCGCTTTTAGAACCCAAAAGACAGGCCATGGGAGAGGAGCTAGCCAAACTTTTGGAAGCGGATTCATCGGAGATATAAAACATCCGGACTGGCTAGCAAACCTGGTGATGGTACCAAAGAAGGATAAATCCTGGCGCCTATGTGTTGATTTTAAAGACCTTAATAAGGCTTGCCCAAAGGATCCCTTCCCCCTCCCTCGAATTGATCAAATTATTGACGCTACAGCAGGACACGACTTGTTGTGCTTCCTCGACGCGTACTCCGGCTACCACCAAATCAAGATGGCGGAGCCAGACCAAGCTGCAACAGCATTCATCACTCCATACGGCCCATTCAGCTTCAACACAATGCCCTTTGGGCTCAAAAACGCCGGCGCAACATATCAGCGCATGATTCAGACATGTCTGGCAAACCAGATCGACAAAACAGTGGAAGCATATGTAGATGACGTGGTCGTCAAAACCAAGCACGTCGAAACTCTAGTAGACGACTTGAGGCTCACATTCGACAATCTTGGAAAATATGACATCAAGCACAATCCGAAAAAATGTGTCTTCGGCGTTCCAGCCGGAAAGCTCCTGGGCTTCATTGTGTCCAGTAGTGGAATTGAAGCAAACCCAGCCAAGTCCGAGCTCTGTCACAATTGGATATTCCAAAAGACCTCAAACAAATACAAAAAATGATGGGATGCGTAGCGGGTCTAAGCCGCTTTATTTCCCCTTTACCGCCTCCTCCGCCGCACCGAACACGTCGAGTGGACGGATGCTGCCACAGCCGGACTCGAAGAAATAAAGGCCATTTTGGCAACAAATCCGGTCCTGACCGCGCCCAACGTGGGCGAACCAATGCTATTATATATCGCCGCAACACATCAAGTTGTCGGTAGCGGTGCTCGTTGTCGAGCGAAAGCGACGGACACGGTTCCCTCTTCAAAACCGGTTTACTATGTGTCCACTGTCCTAACTTCATGCAAGTCCCGGTACCCACACTATCAAAAGATAGCATACGCGGTGTTCATGGCATCCCGAAGCTGCGACACTACTTTCAAGAGTGTTCGATAACGGTAGCCTCCAAGTACCTCTTAACGACATTATAAACAACGCGACGCGACGGGCGGATTGCTAAATGGGCCATAGAGCTCCTTCCATTCGACATAACCTATAAGCCACGATGAGCTATTAAGTCGCAGGTTTTGGCCGACTTCGTGGCGAATGGTGAAGCCGAACTCCCTAAAGAGTACGGCGCATACTCAATGGATCATGCACTTTGATAGCTCCAAAATGTTGGCCGGCCTGGGGGCTGGCGTCGTCCTGGCGTCCCCAACCGGGGACACAGTCCAATACATCCTTCAGATAATGTATACGGACTCCAACAACGCAAGCGAATCGAGGCCCTTACGCACGGCCTCCGGATGGCGATCTCCATGGGCGTTCAACGCCTAGAGGTCTGTGAGGATTGAACCTCGCAATATCTCAAATAAGCGGAGACTTTGATGCCAAAGATCCAAAATGGCAGCATACCGCAATGTGGTCCTAAAAATGTCAAGACGGTTGAAGGCCTCGAATTTCATCATATAGCGGGATAACAACCCGGCGGCGGATACATTAGCACGCATCGGTGCAAAACGCGATGCCGCCCCACCCAATATCTTTTCGGAGCGGCTGTTCAAGCCATCCGTACTATGGGAAGGGGAGTCCGGCAATAACAATCCGGACCCAACCGCACTGCCTGACGCCGAACACTCTGACACAACTGGAGGCTCTGCCCCCAAGATAACACCCTCCGCTCACGAAATAATGGCAGTTATCGCCCCGTCGACGGAACCATTCCTAGCCTACCTAACTAGGCAGGAACTCCCCGAAGACCAAAATGAGGCTCGCTGCATAGTACGGTGATCTAAAACCTATAAAGTCCATGAGGGAGAGCTTTATAAGAAAAGCACTACCGGAGTCCTTCAAAGGTGTATCTCCGAAGAGGAAGGGTGAAACCTCCTGGCTGAAATTCATGCCGGACTGGGTGGGCACCACGCCGCAGCTCGGGCCATTGTAGGCAAGGCCTTCCGTACAGGATTTTATTGGCCGACGGCCCGGGCAGATGCGCAGGACTTAGTCCAACGATGTGTCGGTTGCCAGCTTTTTGCTAACCAATGCCACATGCCACCCACCGCCCTTAAAACTATACCCATCACCTGGCCGTTCGCGGTCTGGGGGCTTGACATGGTTGGACCCCTTAAGGGAGGAACCCACAAGCAAAAATACCTATTGGTCATGCTGGATAAATTCACCAAATGGATAGAGGCCAAGCCTATTAAAACGGCCGAATCTGGACCAGTGATAGACTTCATACCAGGGGTTGTGCACCGTTACGGTGTCCCCCACAGTACCATCACTGATAACGGCAACAACTTCACGGCCGATGAGGTCAAATTATGGTGCAAAAACATGGGCATCAAGCTCGATTACGCATCAGTCTGTCACCCTCAAACCAACAGCCAAGTCGAACGAGCAAACGATCTAATCATGAGCGGCATTAAACCCAGACTAGTGCGGTCCCTCAAGGAATCTAACACGCACTGGGTTGAGGAGCTCGACTCCGTACTCTGGGGGCTGCGGACCATGCCAAATCGTACTACCGGATTCAAACCATGCTTTATGGTGTACTGCGCAGAGGCAGTCCTGCCCTGTGACATAATACATGACTCACCTCGGCGTGCGCATGTATGAAGAAAGAGAAGCCGAGCTCGATCGGCAGGACAGTTGGATGCATTGGAGGAGGGCGCGATGTGGCAAAAGCTCGTTCCGCATTCTATCAACAGCAGGCTCGAAGATATCAAAGCGAGGAAATGCGGGCCAAGGCTCATAACGTTGGCGAACTAGTTCTCGCCTGCGGACAAGAAAAAGGACAAACTCAAGCCCAAATGGGAAGGTCCCTTCATCATCGACCAGGTCTGACCGGCGGAGCATACCGTCTGAAACTCATCGGATAACCGACTCGAGCGAACCCATGGAACACAGCCCGTCTATGAAGATTCTACGCCTAAGCGCCGGACTCCAAGTTCGTCTCCTTCCTCCGTCCACATTTTCTATTTTTGCTGTCTTTTATTTCTCTCCTTCCTCGTCCTTCTTCTTGAAGCCTCTAGAGGCTCGTTCGGTTTTTTCAAGACATACTTGACGCGCTGTCCGCGCTCATTATACACAGGGGCTTCTTTAATGAAGCTTATTTATCTGGGCTACATGCCCAACACATGCGTTAAACTTCCGCATGTACCTTTTATTCACCATTATATGCATCGATATGACTTAAGTTTTGGCCAAGCTGGGTTGCTTGGCTCTGTGCTTACCCTACGTTTTCGATTGTTCGGCTAGGTGGTAAAGGAGCACCTCTGCGATTATTCTGCCGGTGAGCGGATGTGTACCTCGACTGGGTGAAGCCAAAGCTAAGCGTTCTTAAGGGAATATTGGTCGGTGAACTGAAAGATGATTTTAATTATTTACCCATCTGCCCCAAATGATTTTCTGCTTTCATAGCAGCTTTGACATGCACTTTAGGGCATGCATCCCGATGAAAGGAACCCTTAACGGAACTATTCTCCTGGAAGAAGTTTCTTACTACCCATGTAATATAACATAACTAGTTGGGCACTTATCCGACATAGAACAATGACCCCTCGCCTTGTCTCCATGCATACCCGGTTCTTATATAACCACGAAGGTATTCGGACACACTCCGGACTATTGGGTCCTGAGGTCGAAGCGAAAAGGTCCGCTATGACAAACGATCTACAATCCGGCTAGAAGACATTTTTTTCATGTCATATTTTACATAGTCAACTCGACTCATTGTATTCCTCCTCAATGCCATCTAATAGGCTATCTAATTTACAATCTTGCTGGGAATAGTTGGCGGCCACTTCTACTTGGCCGTACACTAAGCTTACAGGGATCTCCATCCCATCAGGCCCCACGGGTCCGACCTCGGCCATGTGGTTTGGGTCAATAACCGTGTACAGCGTCTTTACCATGGCCCGAGCCTCCCTAAGCGCCTTGACGGCAGGCCGATATCTTCCATAGCGGATGCGCCGCCGTGCTCCTTGAAGCAGCTCTGCCAGCTCCCCAATGCCTTGGGCGGGGGAGATAGATGGCCACAAGGCTGGCCGATGCCTTTCATCACCTGCTGGACTCGTTCGTGCAGTAGCCGACAATTCGGGAAGAAGATCACCAAGAACTGGGCATCTCCTCCTCGGGGCGACCTGTGAGCAAACCTACATACATGTTTATGTTAGTCGCCTTCCTCGCCGAACTCTTTCAAAGTTCGCTCAAGCACTTCTTGAAAATGCCGCGACGAAGCCGCCGATTCTCCTTCTGGTCGGAGTCGCATGAGCACGAACATCCTTTAGTTCCTCACCCAGCTTGGTGTTGGCATCTTGGAGGTTATTTTTCTCCTGCCGCACCCTTGTAAGCACGCTCTCGCCGGCCTTTAGCTGGTGCAAGAGCTGTTGCTTGTCCGGATCTAGTCCGGCGCCATCTACAATGTTTTTGTCAGATTTACACACCCTAAGCACTTCATAAACTATTTATCTTTTGAAGCGTATATTACCAGAAGGGGTCTCTGTGGCTCCCCCTATAGCGGCTAGTGCGGCCTGAAGTTGGGCCTTGCACTCTTCAAGCTCCTGGGACAGTCGGGTATTCTTTTTCGTAAGATCCTACATAACAAATGATCCTTAAATCAGTTATTCTAACTGTTTTAAGTCTCGAGAACTCTTGGCATATATAAGCTGTCAAATTTCCTTACCGTATGTCCTTTACATCTTTGCTCCGTGACTCTGGCTAGACCATCTTGAGCGGCACGGAGGTGCGCATCTCCCGAATTGAAGGCATTCAAGGCCTCTTGGGAGAAACATGCGTCACGAAGAACTATCCGGCGGCGCCTGTGATTCAAGGCGCTCTCCACCTCGGAGTTGGTGGCGGAGCATCTGTCAGCATCCTCTTTCGGAGGAGCGTCCGACGTAAGCCTCGTGTTCGCCTCCGCTTCTGGACCCGGCTTTGGAGCCTGTCCAGCGGAGGTTCGATTGGCAACCTCTCCGGACTCAGTCCGGCGAGCGCTCTTTTTCTTGAAAAGAGCGTCAGCGTTAGTACGCCTTCCAGGAATCAATCCTAGGAACATGGTGACACGCCGTACCGTTGCGGTGGAGTTTCGATCCAGACCGCACTCCTTTTTAGCATGCGGGGCCGTACTGACCCTTGTTGGCTAGCCGCCGCGGGCTCGGCTTCCTGCCTCGAAGGTACCTCCTGCGAACCACCATTGGTATACGGTGATCAAGAAATAAGCACGGATGGGTCATTATCAGAATATTGGGACCTTGGTCTCGCCATTACTGTGATTTGGGAGTATTCGGCGTAATCGGCCATTATGGCAACCAAAGCATTATCGATGCTAAGTTGGTGGAATACCCGTCGATCAACTCCACCTTTATATCCGGATCCTCTTGGAGGTCGGATCGAGGACCGTTCGGATCCTCGGGTTGTGGGGCGGCTGTGTATCTTCTCCACGATCCGGCGCAGTTCTGCGTGAGAAACCACGAAATGAGATATTTAACCATGGGAACATGGATCGGACAGGTCACAAAGATGTTTTCTTACCCAGCCGAGGATTATTCAAAGAAAACTCCTTGATGGATTGACGCGAGGCAATCCTCCTCCTCCCTTTATACATGGCGGACAAGATCTTCACCAGTTCGGTGACCGATCCCGCCTTTCTTGACCATGGCGGGTGGCATCGTCCTCCCGTTGAAATCCCACATGGGGTGGCCCCTATATTGGAGCGACTGCACTCCCCTCATAATGCAGATTGCCATGACTCCAATCATGGTCAATCCGGCATGAGCCAGTAATCTTATTCGGCAAATCAGATAGAGGACATCGGTCATTTTCCCTCCGGGGCTCGAGGCGCCAGCTTAGGCGCTTCTTCAGAGGAGCATTGCTGAACTCCGGAAGGCCGATCCGAACAGGATCCGGCAGCAGGACGTCCTCCATGTAAAACCATTCTGAAGGCCAGTCTTCGAATGCCTTCTTCGGGGTTCCCGATAGGTATCCGGTCCCGGCGATGCGCCATAGCTCGGCTCCGCCCACTTGATATATTGACCCCTCATGAGAACGGGGTACTAGGAAGAATAATCTCTTCCACAGCCTGAAATGAGCCTCGACGCCCAAGAACAGTTCGCAAAGGGCCACGAAGCCCGCGATGTGCAAGATGGAGGCAGGAGTAAGGTGGTGCCCTTTCGAGGCCGTAGAACTCCAAGAGCCCCGGAGAAAGCGGATGGATTGGAAATCTGAGTCCTCTTACTAGATAAGAGATGAAGCATACCCGCTCTCCTTTAGAGGGATCGGGGACGCTCTCCGCTTGCTTTCCGCCCTTGTAGGTGGCAAGTCCGGCTCGAACCAGAACCATGAAGGCTGGGGGAAGAAATCCCTTGGCTTGGAGTATAACTAGCTCGCTATGTGGGACTGAGCATCTCTCCCAATTTCAGGCTGAGGGCTGGGAGCGCGAGAGGAGGAGCAGCGACGTGTCCATGATGGAATGGGCTTTGGTCGAGGCGCTCGAGGAAAGCTTCGTGAAGGGGGATGGTGTGACTCAGATCTAGAACCTCGCCCCTTTTATAGGCAGCTCATTTGCGCAGCTAGGGGGGTAATTATAAAAATACCCTGGCTTTTCGCATTCATTCAAACACGTGGAAGATGGCCATTATTGGGCGTAGAAGCCAAGGAGTGCAGCATTTATCAGAAGCCGGACACTATTCAAGTATATGGAATTTGGAGAAGAACCCGCCTCGCAATGCCGAAGACAATCAACACGCCGGACTCATCGTCATTGAAGCCTGGTTCGGGGGCTAATGAGGGAGTCCTAGACTAGGGGGTGTCCGGATAGCCGAACTATCACCGTTGGCCGGACTCCTGGACTATGAAGATACAAGATTGAAGACTTCGTCCCGTGTCCGGATGGGACTTTCCTTGGCGTGGAAGGAAAGCTTGGCGATACGGATATGTAGATCTCCTACCATTGTAACCGACTCTGTGTAACCCTAACATATCCGGTGTCTATATAAACCGGAGGGTTTTAGTCCGTAGGACGAACAACAATCATACCATAGGCTAAATTCTAGGGTTTAGCGTCCTTGATCTCGTGGTAGATCTACTCTTGTACTACCCATATCATCAATATTAATCAAGCAGGAGTAGGGTATTACCTCCATCGAGAGGGCCTGAACCTGGGTAAAAATATCATGCCCCTTGTCTCCTGTTACCATCCGCCTAGACGCACAGTTCGGGACCCCCTACCCGAGATCCGCCGGTTTTGACATCGACAAGGTGTGTGAACATGTCTTACTGTTGAGAGCTAAGTGTGTGAACACGATTTGGTAAAGGTGGCGGTGAGAGGCCATGTAGGAGTACATGGTGGGTTGTCTCATTGAAACTGTCCTCAAGAACCGAGGTCTGTGTTTGTGATCCATGAGCAGCTACTACCACACATTGGGATCCTTAATTGACTCTCTTGGCATCTTAACCACCCTTGTCTTCTGTCCAGGAGTTGCAAGTAGTTTTTGGTGTTTGTAGTATGCTGGAGGCCTTTCGCAGCGCAGACCTAAGGGGTGGGCTGTGATGCGGTAGGCACGTGTCCGGGTATGCAGGGCGCCCGTTTGGTGCCGCGGAACCCTGTACACATTGTTCAGGGCCGTATGTGGAAACCTCAGCTGGACTCCCAACGGATGGAACCTGAATAGGCGATAAATCTGGACTAGAGACTTGATTGTTTAGGTAGGCCATGGCCGACACCCTCGTTGGGCTTCCGCTTGAAGGTTGTCGAGTACATGTCGTGTAAATGGCGGAAAGTGGTGAGATCATGTGTGAAGAATTACACCCCTGCAGGGTTAACATCATCTATTCGAATAGCCGCATCCGCGGTAAAGGACCTCTAGGTTGCCTATACAGTTCATAGACAAGTGAAGTGGATACTCTAAAATGCGCAAGATAAGCGTGAGTGCTATTGATGGCGTTCTCGTAGGGAGACGGGAGCGGATCCATAGTGGTGTATTGAAATGGTGAATATGTGGAATCGTGTGCGCCACCTCAAAAGAGTTACTTGCAGTAGTAGTTCAGGTTAGCCACTGAGTTAAGGCTGGCTTGCTGCGGTTAAACCCCACCATCCCTTTGTTGATAATGATGCATATGTAGTTAGTTCTGATGTAAGTCTTGCTGGGTATATTTGTACTCACGTTTGCTTAATTTATGTTTTTGTAGAGAGACTTTAGTCTCGCTAGTAGTTCCATGTGGACTTCGATGTTTAGCTTGATACCTCAGCTACTATCTTGTGCCCTCGGCAGGATCTGGTAGATAGTCAAGCTTCTCAGCTTTTTTCATTTGTAGATGTCTGTACTCAGACATGTTAAGCTTCCGCATGTGCTTTGACTTGTAATCTCTGAATGTTGGGTCATGAGACCCATGTTTGTAATATCTCGCTCCTCGGAGCCTATTGAATAAATACTTGAGTTGTAGAGTCATGTTGTGATGCCATGTTGTATTTGCACATATCGAGCATATTGTGTGTATGATTGAAATGCTTGGTATGTGTGTGATCCGGCAACCTACTTGTCTATCCTTGGTAGCCTCTCTTATGGGGAAATGTAGTATAGTGCTTCCACTAAGCCATGGTAGTCTGCTACAGCCTGGTTTTCCTGAGTCCTGCTAGCCCAGTTGCTACTGCTCCGGAACACTTAGACTGGCCGGCATGTGATCCACTTCGTTCGTGTCTGTCCCTCCGGGAAAATGTCACGCGGTGACTCTCACATCCCTAGTTCTGGTATGCACTAGGCTAGCCCTTCATGTGTGCATCATGTTTAAATTTCTCAGAAACATGAAATGGGGGATGATAAACGCTAGCAGCAAATGAAATTCAACTAGGTTCAAACTTAAATCTTTTCAATGATCCCAAAATGTCCTTTAGAAATGTTCATCATTTTTGAATTGGTCAAGCACCTCTGACAAAAATGGTGCACATTGTTTTAGATCAATTTGGATTTTTGAATTAAATCATGAAGTATTTGAATTTGGGCATTTAAATGCTATAACTATATTAAAATGCCCAAATAATTCTGGAAGTGGATGTGGGTTGTTGGAAATAATCCTAACAGAGCCCACAATTATTTTCAGGATTTTTTGAAACGTGTTGGTATTTTTAATAAAGCTCAGAAGTTACAGAAAAATAGAAAACAGAAACAAATGGAATTAGAAAGAGAGGGAGAGAGAGAATACATGGCCACTTACCAACCTAGCGGTGCGGCCCACTGGCCCAACTGCCAGTCATCCTCTCCACCACGCCAGTCGGACACCGAGCGTGTGCCCGACGCGCGCGCACACCACCTCCCGCTTCCACCGCGACGCCTCGGCCCTTCTAGCCGACCCTCCTCGGTCCCCTGTCACTTTCCCCTCTTTCCCCAGAGCTCCTCCCCTCCTCTATCTCTCGGCCCCAAGCGAGACCGAGAACCGCCGTCGCCGCCGTTCGCCGTAGTCACAGCCACTGCCTTCCCCTCGACCCCTCGACGTGTCCCAGAGCTCCTCCATGATCTCTCCTTAATCTTCATCGAGCTACCCGTCGCCAGGCACCCTGCCCCGCCGTCACTGTCATCCAATTCAACCTCGGATGCCCGAGATCGCCGGCGCCCGTTCGTCATCTCCGACTCCTCCCCGAGCCCGCTTCGACGCCTGCTGCGACCACCGTGAGCCCTCTTTCTCCTCCCCATGTTCTCTCACTCGCGCACGTGCTGTAACCCCACCTATCAACCGTGGCCGAGCTCACCACCACCGTCCATGGCGTCTCCGCGGCCACAACTGCTGCCACCTGCATCCGAGCTCATCAGCACGCTCAGCGCAACCCTAGGAGCATGTTTCACTCACCAGATCCTCCCCGCACAAACCCGTACATGCGCCGCCGGCGAGATTCCGGCCGCCCCGCGACCCCCTTCCTGGCCCATTGGATGCGCCGATCAAGGGCTTCTCCCTGATGCCTTCTGCACGACAAACCGTGGCCCCTAGCGTTTTCCTGACGCATCTCCGCCGCGGCAAATGGTCGCCGGCGGCTGAACGCCGGTGGGCCGACATGGCAACGTCGTTAACTGCTAATGACCCTGCTGATCACCCTCTTGAGCCACTGACATGTGGGCCCCAACGCCTATTTAGGTTAGTTTAATTTCTATTTAGTTTAGTTCATAACCATTTGGACCCACCTGTCATCAATGACTTTGCTGACATGTACGTTGACCGGGCCCACCTATGTGTGACCCTAGCCTGCACTTTGTCACTGATGCGTGGACACCACTGGTCAGTTTGACCTGGACGGGCCCCGTTGACATGCTGACGTCACACTGACGCAGTGCTGATGCAGTTATGCCCTTTTCTGGATTTATTCTTATTTAGGAAATTCCAGAAAATAGTGCTAACTTCTAAAAATCATAGAAATTAATCTGTAACTCCAAATGCAAAGATTTATATATGAAAAATGATCAGAAAAATCCAATCTATCCATATGTACTGGTTTCATGCATGTTAAAGCAACTTAACCCTGATGTTTATATCAAACATGATAAAGCACTATTTAAATTAATAGTTTGAGTTTAGGGTTGAACCTTTGGTTCAAAATGGCTCAAACCCATCTGGTTGTAGTTGCATTAACCCAACACACTCATATTGCCAGGTCATGATCATGCATCATATTGTGCATTGCATTCATCATGTTTCTTCTCTGTTGCGGGTGTTGTCCCCTCTCATTAGACGACATTCCGACGATGAGTTCGATGACACCTATGAAGAACTACACTATCTTCAGAAGTGCCAGGCAAGAAAAACCCCTTGTTCATTCCGATACAATCCCACTCTCTCGCTCCTGCTCTCTTTTACTGCATTAGGACAACAACGATTCATCTGTTACTTGCTGCGGTAGTTGAACCCCTTTTCCTTTGCATGACCTGTCATTGCCACAGTAAATAGATGAAACCCACTAGCATGAGTAGGAGTTGTTTGAGCCCTGATGTGCCTACTCATTCATGCTTGTTTGTCATGCCTGCTATTTCTTAGATTTGTGTAAGGTCTGATTCATCGGGGATGAATTGGAAAGTTGTGAACATGTCCTACTTTGTGTGAGCTAAGTGTGTGAACACGATTTGGTAAAGGTAGCGGTGAGAGGCCATGTATAAGTACATGGTGGGTTGTCTCATTGAAGCCGTCCTCAGGAACCGAGTTCTGTGTTTGTGATCCATGAAACAACTACTACCACACTTTGGGCCCTAAAATATGACTCCGCTCGATTTCTTAACCATCCTAGTCCTCTGTCCAGGACTTGCAAGTAGTTTCTGTTGTTTGTAGTATGCTGGAGGCCATGCGCAGCGCTGACCCAAGGGGTGGGCTGTGATGCGGTAGGCACGTGGCATGGTGTACCGGGCGCCCGTTTGGTGTCTCGGGAACCCTGCACACATCGTTCGGGGCCGTATGTGGAAATCTCAGTCGGACTCCCTGCGGATGGAACCTGGATAGGCGATAAACCTGGACTACAGACTTGAGTGTTTAGGTAGGTCGTGGTCTACACCCACGTCGGCTTTTGCTTGAAGTCTGCCGTGCACATGTCGTGTGCAGACGCTAAGTGGTGGAAACATGTGTGAAGAAGTACACCCCTGCAGGGTTATAAATGATCTATTCGGATAGCCGTGTCCGCGGTAAAGAACTTCTGGGTTGCCTATATAGTTCATAGACAAGTGAAAGTGGATACTCTAAAATGCACAAGATAAGCGTGAGTGCTATGGATGGCGTTCTCGTAGGGAGACAGGAGCGGATCCATAGTGGTGTATTGATATGGTGAATATGTGGACTCGTGTGGGCCTCCTTAAAAGAGTTACTTGCAGTCATAGTTTAGGATAGCCACTGAGTCAAAGCTGGCTTGCTGCAGTCAAACTCAACCACCCCCTTTGTTGATACTGATGCATATGTGGCTAGTTTTGATGTAAGTCTTGCTGGGTACATTTGTACTCATGTTTGCCTATTTTATGTTTTGCAGAGAGACGTCAGTCTCGCTAGTAGTTCCGTGTGGACTTCGACGTTTAGCTTGTTACCTCAGCTACGCTCTTGTGACCTTAGAAGGATCTTGTAGATAGTCAGGCTTCTTAGCCTTTTTCATTTGTAGTTGTCTGTACTCAGACAAGTTAAGCTTCCGCTTGTGCTTGTTGCTTGTATGACTTGAATGCTGGGTCATCAGACCCATGTTTGTAATATCTGGCTCTTCGGAGCCTAATGAATAAATACTTGAGTTGTAGAGTCATGTTGTGATGCCATGTTGTATTTGCACATATCGAGCATATTGTGTGTATGATTGAAATGCTTGGTATGTGTGGGATCCGACAACCTAATTGTTTATCCTTGGTAGCCTCTCTTATGTGGAAATGTATTCTTGTGCTTCCATGAGCCATAGTAGTCCGCTATAGCCCGGTTCACCGGAGTCCTGCTAGCCCAGCACTACTGCTCCGGAACACTTCACTGGCCGGCATGTGATTCACTTCGTTCCTGTGTCTGTCCCTTCGGGGAAATGTCACACGGTGACATCCGGAGTCCTGCCTAGCCTGCTACAGCCGGTTCACGGAGTCCTCATAGCCAGTGCTACAGCACGGATTCACATCTGTCAATCGACATGCTCGATGTTGATTCATGTAAGCCTGTCCCCGTAAGTTAGTGCCACTTTGGGTTCACGACTAGTCATGTCGGCCCGGGTTCTCTGTCATATGGATGCTAGCGACACTATCATATATGTGAGCCAAAAGGCGCAAACTGTCCCGGGCCATGGTAAGGCGACACCCGTGGGAATACCGTGCGTGAGGCCGCAAAGTGCTATGAGGTGTTACCGGCTAGATTGATGTGACTTGGAATCGGGGTCCTGACAGTGACTTCCGGAGTCCTGCTAGCCTGCTACAGCCCGAGTTCCCGGAGTCCTGTTAGCCTAGTTGCTACAGCTAGGATTCACACGCTGATGACCGACACGTTCGATGTTGGTTCATGTATGCATGTCCTCGTAAGTTAGTGCCACTTTGGGTTCACGACTAGTCATGTCAGCCCGGGTTCTCTATCATATGGATGCTAGCGACACTATCATATACGTGAGCCAAAAGGCGCAAACGGTCCCGCGCCAGGTAAGGCGACACCCGTGGGAATACCATGCATGAGGCCGCAAAGTGATATTATGTGTTACATGCTAGATCGATGTGGCTTAGGATCGGGGTCCTGGCAGCTTTGTTATCAGAGCCTGACTGCCTGTAGGATTACCAAGTCAAACTGATCGAAGTTGAGTCTAGAAATGCTTTAGTTATGTAAGGGAATTGATTGTGGGATGGAACGTAAGGCTCTTTTTACTCATTATACCTTATTCCCTTCTGATCCGAGTCATCCTATATTACATATGGGGTTAAGGAACTAGGCTCTCTCTTCTTTCTATCAGGATCACGTGTTACTAATCCATAGACTTATAGGATTGATGGATTCAAGTCTCAATTCAGTTTCTACTACTTTCGTGTGTTCATAGCTGATCTCGGAACCTTGATATTGCGATGTTAAGTGGTTATGCCACCATTTTTGCAGGATGTCCCAAATATTTTTGAGCATTTACTACTGTTATGCTGTCCGAGTCATCCCAGGTTTCTAAATAGTCTGATGCATTGTAAATCCTTCCTTACCGCTCCGAAGTTTCCTTATGCTAGATCAACCACACTAACTAGTGTGTTGAGGTACTCCATTGCCTCGGTATATATGTTGGAATTATTATTATGACCCTAGGTGTCTTAGACAACCACCTGGTACTCCATCCATGTTTTGTGTTCTAGTGTGATGATTCTGGCCATCATTCTCGAAAGCATCTCATGATGCTACTTAGTAGTAGGTATTCTACTCCTGGGTTTTTGAGCCCAAAATTCACCCTACTTACTTCATGTTACTAGTGTTTGCTAGTTCCTTTAGGATATTAGTAACTTTTTGATAGTCCTCAAGGTCCGTGGTATTTCCTTCTTCCAAATACCATGAACTGCTTATGGCAGAAGTTCTTTGAACCAAAAGATCACAACCAGAGTGCTCTTTATGAGTTCTCGATTCTATGTTGTGACTCTGCCAGTTCTACCTTTCTGCATGGTTTATCTGGAAGAAACATGTTGAACTTGGTTCGACATATTAATCTATGCATCCACAACTCAGAAATTTATATGTTCCTTGAGTTGTCCCTCTTTAGTTGTACTCTGACCCCAGTCTATCAATAGATAGTCAGGAGTAGTCGTGCACTCATGTTCATCGATGCCCATTATTCTTGTGGTCCGTCAAGCCATTCTGTTCTGGAATGACTAGGAGAAACAAACTCCAGTACCTTATACATTTCCAGGATTGGGTCAAAGCAGTTGTATTCCGCAGATCAAAATGCAATCCAGCTTTGGTCTGTTCTACCCTGAAGTATTACCCATTTTATGTCAGGAATATCATGAGAATTCCACCTTCCCTTATTTATTCTTGATGTAGTGATACTTCTCGCCATCATTGTTCATTCCTCGGTTCCCGTGTTGCTGCAACCGGAATACCGACAAGTGAATCATGATGTGTGAAATCAACACTCCTAGCAACTGCCTTGCTTGGTAGTTAAAGGACAATATTCTCATCCTTAGCGTGTTGGTTATTGAACTATCATTCTAAGATTGATCGTGTTATGTAGTCCTTATTTCTGGTGCACTCTTCGGTCAATGAGTTAGGATTGTGTCAATCCCTCACTCTCTTGATCACGTCGTCTTGCCTGAAAAGAAAGATTGTTCTCAAGCTTAGTAACATATCGGTGGTTGGTGATTTCCCGAATATCTTCTTGGAAGTGTTACCAGGTTGTCACCTGACCGCTATGTTGAGTTCGTGATCAAGTTGGTTTCTAGTAAACCACCCCTTCTCCAAGAATCCGTGTTGGATACCCCTTAGCTAGTTGGTTAAGCTAAACAACAACATGGAGAGTTGGAAGATAAAAGCTTATCCGACTTGGTTCATCCCAAAGGGATATCTTTGTTTTGTGTGTGTGTGTGTTGAAGAAAGATGATAAGTTCATTGATTGATCCTTGTGATCAATTGTTGGATCTACTGTCTTGTCAATACTTTGATTTGAGTGTGAGCTATCGTCAAATGAAAATCAGAACCAACGATATCTATAATGTTGTCTTACTCGTGGTTGTTTCCTCGAGCATACACCGTTATATCTTTTGTTCTAACCAATGCTATCGGCTTGCTCACGTAGTTGTGGAATTCCATTCTCATGGAAATCTTGATGGTTTGTTATTGAGCCCATCAGCAGCATTTTATCTTGTCCACGATTCATGTTGGACATTAAGCTAGTGTTGGAAACTTTTGAAAGCATTTCTTCATGCTAGCTCATGAAGCATATGTCTGGCTGAAAGAAGTGACTTCCTCTAATTCATGTGCATTTGATGCAAGTTGCCGCCGTGAATTCGAGACAGCTTGTTTTTTCCTTCCTTTGGAGTCATCACAAGTCAGTCATGCATGTGCGAAGTATTCTATGGTTTGATAGGCTCGCTACCTCCAGTCCATATGTATTCCTAGCACACCAAGCCAATGATTGACTTGTTCATGGAAAAGAAGTCTATGCTTGGGATCTATTCCATGGACTTGTGTAAAGACTTCGAAATCCTTGATGATGGATCCTAACCTGAACTCGACACTACTAGGAAAAGGGCTATAGCTGATATGGACATTAATGGCGCACCATGTATGTGGTGCGCCACTTTATCTTGATGGCGCACAGTGATCTGAGTCGCCATTATTGACATATTACTTTTCCCAATTAACATAAGATGCCCTTCAAAAATGTTCATCACTTTTGTCATGGTCTAGAACCTCTGACAAAACATGGTGCATACTTTCGTAGGACATCATAAGGTCATTGGATTAAATCATATGCTATTTGCATTTGGACATTTAAATGCGATAAAATATTTTAAATGTCCAAATAATCTTAAAGCAAAATGTTTCCTTTTGGATATATTCTATACAGTGGGCATGAGTAGTTTGTTGATTTTTGAAAGTGCTTAGGCATTTTTAGAAAAGCCACAAACCTATAGAAAGAAAAGAAAAACAAAGTAAAAAGGGAAACTAACTTACCTGGCGCAGCCCGTCTGGCAGCCCGTCTGGCCGGCCTAGCCCACCAGGGGCAGGGAGGTCTTCTCCCTCCCGCCAGTTGGACATACAACGCGTGCCCGACGAGCGTGCGGCCACCTTACGCCACCTCCTGCTTGCCTCCGAGCCCCTGGATGCGTGGATGAACGCCCCGGTGTTGTCCCGATCCGCCCGACCTCTCTCACTCTGCCCTTGCTCTCTCCCTCGCTGTTCCCCACCTTACAAAACGTGCCCGCCGCCACCGACAAGCACCACCACGGCCATTGCCTCTCCCTCGCCCCCTCGGTCAGTCCAGAAGCTCTGCCTCGGTGCCCTAGCCCTCTCCGCCGAGCCACGCGGAACCGGACGCCCCCAAACGCCGTCACCGCGGCCATCTTGTACCCCGGGCACCGGAGATCGCCACCGCTGCCTCGTCGACCCCAGTGCATCCCCGAGCTCGCTGACGACGCAATCGAGATCTCCGTGAGCTCCTCCTTCTTTCCCCTGTCCCCTCACTTCCGTAAGTGCTCTAGCCCCAATCCCTAACCGTGAACGAAGCTCCTCGCCGCCGGTCATGAGGCCATCATGGACAGAACTAGCAAAGCTCGCGTCCGAGCTTGTCTCGTGCTCAGCACGCTCCTAGGAGCCGAACACGCACACTCGCTCATCCTGCTGACATCAGAACCGCCTGCCTGTTCATGGCCGAAGTTCGGCCGCCGCTCCGCCCGTCGCCGCCGCCGCTACACTGCACCCCGGCACCTACCGCTGCCTCCTTTAGATGCGCCGCACCGCCAGCTCATTGTAGCCACAAACCACGTGTGAAGCGGTGCTCTATACCGCCGTTCCGAGCAACTCCGGCGAGTCCCCGCCGTTGCTGTCGTCACCGGTGTCAACTGCTGATGTGGCGCCGGTTTAGTTAGCACTAATCTGTGGCACCCCGATCCGCATGGAGCAGGGGGCCTTCGCATGTCAGCCCAGGATTACGCCTGACGCACGATAGGTCCATTATATAGCATCCCAGGTACAATAATATTCATCAAATACATGTGTATAAGATTACATTATTGATGAATACAATTTTTTGGCATAGCCCTAAGGCTATTTACATGGTAGCGGAAGTCCTAATAAATGGCGGCGGAAGTCTTGGTTTGGTAGCGTCTCACTAAGGCGGGGCTCCATTACACACAGGACTGGCAAGATTACGGCCTAGCACGACGGAACAAGAAAACGAACTACAAAACTGGCATGACACGCCAGGTCAGTACATTGAATGTACTTGCAAGACAGCCAAATACATATCATCCAAACAAACAGATGACAAAGAAAGAACCAAGCATATGCAACAATCTACTCCAACACAACTTCTAAGCATGGCATGATATTAACTAGAATCATAAATCCAACTAGGCTTGAAAAACATAATAGCATCAACTATCATGGCATATCAAACTTACTCCTATCATAACAACAGCAAAGCATATATAGCATATCAAAACAGGGCATGGCATCATGAAACTATGCTGAAAATAAACTACCAGTTACCTCCCGTGAAGACATGTTGTAATAACCTTATGCCACAATCACTTAATCTGCCACGGCTCCTCGGAGCACAATCATGACTTACCGAGACCTTGTCTCGGGGTCTTATCAACACATCATCGTGACTTCTCACGATTATTTCATAGTCCAAGCCATCACATTAGTTATCACATCTTAGTTATCACATAATTTATTAGCTGATTTATCCTCCATTACGACCGAGACCCGATAGTGTGACCTACTACGAACCTGTGCCCATGACCGAGGACTTGGCTATCGATAGATTGAATACACTCTGCAGAGGTAGCGCACTTTACCCACACTACGGAACCATGGTATCGCACTCCCATACGTGCAGACCAAAGCATTCCGAAAAAACCGATCTACTGCCATAACACCCTCCCGACCACTCCGACCAACACCCCTTAAGGGTTCAGTCCTGGGTGGCCCCGTACCTACCAAAGGTACCAACGACCACCGTCATGGCAAAATGGTCCCAAACGGGGACATGAGCTTAAAACCAAACCGGGGCACACAAGGCTTATATCCGCCTACCTGATCAGGGTAAGCGTGCCCATAACCTTCCCTCGCGGGAGTCACTGGCGAGAGGCATGACAATAGACCCAGCTGGGACCTTCTCACAAGTTAAATGTGGTTGCACTATGTCAGAACCCCGATTCCAACTCACATCGATCTAGCCGGTAACAACTCATATCACTTTGCGGCCTCACGCGCGGTATTCTCACGGGTGTCGCCTTACCATGGCCCGGGACCGTTTGCGCCTTTTGGATCACATATATGATAGTGTCTCTATCATCCATATGATAGAGAACCCGGGCCGACATGACTAGTCGTGAACCCAAAGTGGCACTAACTTACGGGGACAGGCATACATGAATCAACATCGAGCATGTCGGTCAGCAGCGTGCGAATCCGGGCTGTAGCACTGGGCTAACAGGACTCCAATGAACTGGGCTGTAGCAGGCTAGGCAGGACTCCGGATGTCATCGCGTGACATTTCCCCGAAGGGACAGACACAGGAACGAAGTGAATCACATGCCGTCAAATCAAGTGTTTCGGAGCAGTAGTGCTAGGCTAGCAGGACTCTGGTGAACTGGGCTGTAGCAGACTACTATGGCTCATGGAAGCACAAGACTACATTTCCCCATAAGAGTGGCTACCAAGGATAAACAACTAGGTTGTCGGATCGCACACATATCAAGCATTTCAATCATACACACAATATGCTCAATATGTATAAATACAACATGGCATCACAACAAAACTCTACGACTCAAAGTATTTATTCATTAGGCTCCTAGTAGCCAAGTATTACAAACATGGGTCTCATGACCCAACATACAAAGCATACAAGCAACACGCACATGCGGAAGCTTAACTTGTCTGAGTAAAGTAAACTACAAAAGAAAAGGCTGAGAAGCCTGACTATCTATGAGACCCTACCGAGGGCACAAGATCGTAGCTGAGGTAACAAGCTAAACGTCGGAGTCCACGCAGAAGTACTAGCGAGACTGAAGTCTCTCCGCAAAAAAAAGCAAACATGAGTACAAATGTACCCAGCAAGACTTACATCAGAACTAGCTACATATGCATCGGTATCAACAAAGGGGTGGTGGAGTTTGACTGCAACAAGCCAGCTTTGACTCGGTAGCTATCCTAAACTATGACGACAAGTAACTCCTTTGAGGTGGCGCACACGAGTCCACGTATTCACCATATCAATACACCACTATGGATCCGCTCCCGTCTACCTACGAGAATGCCATCCATAGCACTCACGCTTATCTTGCGAGTTTTAGAGTATCCACTTCAAGTTATCTATGAACTCTACAGGCAACCCAGAAGTCCTTTACCGCGGACACGGCTATTCAAATAGATGATGTTAACCCTGCAGGGGTGTACTTCTTCACACACGCTCTCGCCACTTACCAGCATGTACACGTCGTGTATCTCGGAAACCTTCAAGCCGAAGCCTGGCGAGGGAGTCGGCCACGACCTAACTAACCAGACAAGTCTCTAGTCCAGATTAATCGCCTATTCGGGTTCCATCCGCAAGGAGATCCGGCCGGGGTGTCGCTCACGGCCCCAAACGATGTGTACAGGGTTCCAAGCCCACCAAACAGGTGGCGCTTGGTATACCCGGCCACGGTGCCTAGTCTGTCCCAAGCCCACCTATACCGGGTGCCACTTGGTAGACTACAAACACTACCTACAAACACCAGAAACTAGTTGCAACTCCTGGACAGAGATCTTGTTGATTAATAAGTTGAGAGGGGTCGAGTTACCGGAACCCAATGTGTGGTAGTAACTGTTCATGGATCACAAACACAGAACTCAGTTCCTAAGAGCAGCTTCAATGAGACAACCCACCATGTACTCCTACATGGCCTCTCACCAATACCTTTACCAAATCGTGTTCACAAACTTAGCTCACAACAGTAGGACATGTTCACACACCTCTAATTCATCCCCGATTAATCATACCTGACTCAACTCTAGGCAGTAGAAGGCATGACACACAAGCATGAATGAGTAGGCACATCAGGGCTCAAACAGCTCCTACTCATGCTAGTGGGTTTCATCTATTTACTGTGGCAATGACAGGTCATGCAGAGGAAAGGGGTTCAGATACCGCAACATGTAACAGTTGAAACGGTGTTGTCCTAATGCAATAAAAGAGAGCTTGAGTGAGAGAGTGGGTTTGTATTGAAATGAACAAGGGGGTTTGCTTGCCTGGCACTCCTGAAGATGATATAGGTCTTCATCGGTGTCATCGAAGTCAACGCAGGAACACGTCTATCGAGAGGGAACAACCACCGGCAAAAGAGAAAGAACACAATCAATGCAATGCATAATATGATGCATGATCATGACATGGCAATATGCTGTGATTTGTGCTAATGCAACAGAAAGTCATTTTGATTGAAGTGGAATTCGAAGCTAGATCAAATTCCAACTCCAAATCTATTACCAAATTTGTCCTAATCATGTTTCATCCTGAACAGTGTGGTTAGCTTGCTCACACATGCATGAAAATTGTGCAGATGAAAATATTTGATTTTTCTGATCATTTTTCATATATAAATTATTTCATTTGGAGTTACGGTTGATTTTCTATGAATTTTAGAAGTTTTGGCTATTTTCTGAAATAAATAAATCATTTCTGATTTATTTAAAATCCCAGAAAATGTTTACTGCATCAGCATGACCTCATGCTGATGTTAGCAGTCAACAGGGCCGGTCCAGGTCAAACCTGACCAGTTGGGCCCATTGGTCAGTGTCACATTGCTGGCCTGGGTCACTGACGTGTGGGTCCGGTCAAGGGCCACGTCAGCAAGGTCAACGCTGGCGCGTTGGGCCATGGTGATTAGTTAAAACTAAACAGGAACTAAATTGTGGTTAATTATGGGTGTGGGGCCCATATGTTAGTGGGCCAAGGGGGGTTAATTAGTGGGTGATTAGCCCTAACTAGGTGGCCATGTCGGCGGCTAACCGCCGGTGGCACACAGACGCGGCGGCGTCGCCCGTACTGGTGATTCCGGCGACGAGAGGAGGCGGGGTTGGCTCGTTGGAACGACCGCGAGGCGGCGCTTCCAACGGTGGTGGTGGCAGGTGCTGGGGTGGCCGGAGACGACGACAGCGAGCAGTGCGGCAGCGGCCGGAGCTCGGGGGTGCACGGGAACGCAGCTGAAGCATGTAAACGCTTGAACTGATGCGCTCGAGAAGCTCTACACGATGTGGCAGGCATAAAGAACACACACACGGGGCCGTTTGGTCACCGGAGCCACGCCAGCGATGAGCTCGTGCGGCAGGCGCTGCTGTTAGTGAGGGGGCGACGGCTACAGCGAGAGGTAGACCACAGGGTTAGGGGGGAAAGGATCGTGGCCTCACAACGAGTCTTCTGGTGCGGTAGTTGATCTCGGGGAGGCACAGACGGCGACGTAACGACGAAGGCGATCTGGCGGCCGTGCGTGAAGAAGACGGGTCAATGGTGAGGCGACAGGGCGTCCGGTGATGCTCGCGTTGAGGGGGAGCTTCAAGGCGTCGAGGCGGACGTATGGGACAGCACGGGGAGGCACTGGGATGGCTGTGACTGCGCGTACGGCGGTCGGCGTCGACGACCGCGCTCGGTGGACGCGCGTGAGAGAGATAGGGCAGGGGAGAGAGAGCGAGGAGAGAGAGAGAGAGAGAGAGACCGATCCAGACAGCTCCGGGGCTTATCCCCTCACCGACAAGGCAGGCAAGGAGGCAGGAGGTGGCGCGAGGAGGGCGCGTGTGCCGGCCATGCGCTCGGTATCCTACTGGCGAGAGGAAGACGACGACTGGCATGTAGGCTGCCTGCTGGGATGGGCCTCAGCTGCAGTGCTGGGCCACGGGGTGGGTTGCACGGGTGAGTTCACTGCCTCTCTTTGTTTTGCTATTTAAGTTTCTGTTTTCTATTGCTTTAACTCTGTTTTGATTTAGTATAATACTAAACCACATCTAAAAATCCTGAAATAAATTGTGGGGACATTTTGAATTATTTCCAACAACCCACATTTAGTTTCAAAATTATTTGAGCATTTAAAATAATTATAGCAATTAAATGCCCAAATTCAAATACACAATGATTTAATTCAAATGTCCAGAAATGGCCTAGAAATATGTGCATCATTTTTGGCAGAGGTTTTCACCTTTATCAAAAATCATGAACTTATCTAAAGGGCATTCTGGGATCATTGAAAATGTTTTTAAGTTGAACCTAGTTGAGTTCTTTTCGGTGCTAGGGATTGATCACCCCTATTTCAAATTCACTTAAACTTAGACATGATGCATCGATGCAAATGCAACTATTTACAACCAATTCTGGGGCTGTGACACAGTGGAGAAAGCTC
This sequence comes from Aegilops longissima, assembly GCA_021605205.1. Lineage (NCBI taxonomy): Eukaryota > Viridiplantae > Streptophyta > Magnoliopsida > Poales > Poaceae > Aegilops > Aegilops longissima. Next base: position 173,438,492 of record CM038679.1, read on the forward strand.
GATTTGGTGGCACTATGATATCCCAGTGATGGCGGAGGAGGTTTGTTATTAAGTCATATTATTTACTTCTCCACCATCACCAACATTATGAGCATATTAAACAAGAATGCAACAATGAACATGCAGCAAGAAAATGCATTAACAAATATCAAGCTACTTGAGTAAACAGTTATAGAATATGAAACATAACAATACTAGATACTAGCTTATTGACGGTGCAACAAAATCATCATAACATCAAGACTACTGGCATGAACTAAACTAGACAGAGGCATGATAATTATCAACAACAAAATAACTAGCATGGCAAAAGCTATCAAGAGAGGTAAGCAAGCAGTACTAACATATAGCACAACTGAAATAACGGCAAACGAAAAAGACAAAACTACTACAACTAAGCACACACACGAGGTACCAGCAAAGTCAACTTGCAAGTTTAGGGCTCATGACAAGAGGTTGGCTTTCCTAGGGGTCGAGGATTACTTCGGAAAAAGTGCGGAACGATCGCAGAAAGATTTGCTGGAAACAGTTCTCTCCCGGAGGGGGCTGTTTACGTGCAAGGGAAAAATGGTCATTTTCAGAATGTGCAAACATGGTGAAAATGATTCCATCATAACGGCTTGATGAAACAAAGACGTAGGCTTTGGAATCACCTGATTTGGAGGTACGGGTAAAAAGATACGGAGGATTGAAGCTCAGGGACCTATCGGTGAAATTTTTTCAGCAAACAGGCCCCTGGAGGAAAAACTGAACGTGCCTTTGGGCCGAATAAGTTTTCCGCACAGGGAAACGCATTTTGAGCCGAAGTGCCCAGGGAATACGTTTCCCAACTTGGAAAGCATATTCACGAGGAATACATTTCCAGAGCAGGGAAACGGCTTCGGGGGGCGGGCGCGTCCACTTATCCGACGTGGCCAGCGGGGCCACGCCCTCCTCTCGCCGACAGGCGGGTCCCGGAGGGTGGGGCCCGCCTGGCCTGGCTTCTTCTTCCTCCCGCGCGTACGCACGCCTGGCCGAGGGAGACACCCGCCTCAACAGCGATTGCCGGCGGCTCCGGCCGCCTCAGACGACGGCCAACCTATCCAGGAGCTCAGGAGCGAGAGGCTCATCCCGTGGTGGTGTCCGTTGCCGGCGAGGAACACGAGAGAAGGAGCAGCAGGGCTCACGGTGGAGGTGGTCTTCGGACTCCGGCGAACAGCGGGCTCCGGTGGGGGAACTGGGTGGGCAAGGCTACAGGGAGGTGCGCCGGACCTCGGGGAAGGCATAGGTGGTGAGGGAACGGGGAGAGGGGCACGGCATCGCCGAAATCAGGCAGAGCCCAAGGCGGCGGCCATGGTGGGGATGGGCGTCAGGGAACTCCTCGAGCTCGAGCTAGTGGTTCGGTGGCGTTGTGGATTGCAAGGAGGCTCGGGGTCGCTACTTATAGCCGTGGGGACGAGCTCTAGGGGGGAGGGGCGAGGCGACACGCGGCACGGCTACGTGTTCGCGCACCGGCGACGTGCATGCGTGGCAAAAGGCCACGGGAAGCGACTGGGACGCGACGAGGGGGATGTGGATGACGCGCAGGGGCTCACTGAGACGAGGGGCGCTCGCGGACGAGAGGGAGAAGGGGAGAAGAACGAGGAAGACGACGGTGCACAGGAGTGCACTGTGCTCGGCGACGGCGATGGCTCAACGAGGAAGCAAACGAAGGGGGAAACGGGCCAAGGCGCACGGCGACGATGAGGCTGAGCTGGTTGACAAGCTTGGACGAGCTAGAGCCAGCCGGAGATGCGCTACTGTGGCCAACACTGGCTAGACAACCGATTTGGCTGGCACTGCCCGTGGTCACCACCGACAACGCATGATCTAGTCATCTACTTGGTGCCAAATGATGTCTACAGCATAGGCCCTCCAACGCTCATTAAGACTGAAGTGATGGAACGAGCAAAGGTGTAGTGAGCAGAGGGAAGCAGGCTCGACAAGTTTTCTGTTGCAAACTTGGCAACATCCCGGTGATCAACACAGAGAGGTTAAGTGGCAAACTTGATGTCTAGGAGTTTTAGGATAGCATGGACTATGGTCCTGGAAGTTGGAAGGGATTTGGGCAAGGATTTAGCATAGTTGTAGTTCAAATGCCAAATCTGACCCAGAAAGCAAATGATGAAGAAGCACTCACTAGGAGTGATGGATTGGGCTAAAACTTCGCAAAGCTTCCTTATTTGGTCATACGTAGATGCTGCAAAAATATCATACCAAATGGACTTGCCAAATTGGTACTTGTTTCACAAGCATCAGATCTGACCAGAAACTTTGGAAAAATCCAGGAAATATTGGCTACATGAAATGAGCCAAAATTGGTTGGAGATAGGTTATATGGAGAGGAGAAGGCTTAGGAATATTTTCAGCCATAATGGAGCAAGATAAAGTAGACTTGCTTCACAAACTGAAAATTTGGACAGAAACGAAGAATTGCTCCTGTGCTCACATAGCTCAGTTAAATGACCTGAATGCTTTGGAATAATTGATAAGATGGAAAAGTTTCATCCCATTTGGAAACTCTATGAAGGTACTTCGTTCACAAAGTTACAATCTGGTCAGAAACTTTGGAAAATTGCACAGGGAGCTAGGATGAATGGATTGAGCTCATCTTTGGTATTCATGGGTGATTTATGAAGGTTAATAACCCTACCAAATTCCAGCTCAATTGGAATTAGGAATAAAGCACTTCCTTTGCAAAATTTCAGAGAAGGCAGAAACTTGCATTGGATCATGAGCCAAATTCTTGAACTAAGGATCATGTGGGAATTTTCTCTGCTATAAAAATAGTAGTTCCGTTAGGAAGTGGCAGAAATGCAATATTGGTATTAAATAGGAAAAGGCAATTTTCCATATTTAATTATGGCCAATATCTTTGCCAGAGCTTGGATTAGACATAAATATCAACTCCACCATTTCTCATGAATTTTGGAGATGGCTAGATATGCCTTTGGATTTTATCCCTCAGAAAGGCAAGAAAAGGAATAAATCCTAATTCAAAAATATTGCATGGGACTTGGCAATATTTTTGCATATCCAATGTTTACAAGGATAGGAGGGTCTCAAGGAACAGATGGGATGATAAACAGCTCAAGGAAAATGATAGCTCCTTTGTAATCACAAAGGCCATCTTTAAATTCCAACAATTTGGAGTTAGGGTTTGAGAGGGTTTGAGCTGAGGCAAATGAGGTCTTGCCCACTGAAAAAGACATGAGCAAGGTTTTGAAAGGTTGGAAATGACAAAATTTCTTAGAGTCAACCAGCAAACTCAGGAGAAAATTTTGAGAATGAGTGCCAGGAAGGAATAACAGCACAAAATTGATAACCCAATTTTGGGGCTGTTACAAACCTTCCCCCCTTAAAAGAATCTCGTCCTCGAGATTCCTAGGGTTACAGCACAATTGCAAAGATAACTACTCCAGGGAAAAACCTCTGAGTTAATTTTAACCCTTTGGTCAAATTCGAACGAGTTGGGGCACCGATAATTGGTACACCTAGGGAGAGATATGGGAAAAACACGGTTATATCCACGGCTATGGGCACTCGAGATCAGACTCCCAAAAAATGATGGATGCACCCCAATGAACAGTGGTTTCACTTGCTGACACGTGGGTCCAGGGCCCACTAGCAGCCTCCTTCTTCTTCCTCCGGCAGGTTGCTTCTCCAATGATGCTGCTCTGCGTGCGGCTTGGCGCAGCGCACATCTAGCTCCTAGGGTGATGAGGACCCTAGTGCCGTAGTGCGTGGTGTGCACGCTGCTGGTGCAGCGAGCACTCACGTCGCGGACCAGCACCTTATCGGCACAGCTCGCGGATTTGCCTCCTGGACGCCGGTGATCGAGCGACAAGCGGTTTTCCTGGACCTCGCTCATCGTACACCGGAGTTGGGCTATAAAAATGGCAGCGCAGCTCTCCTCCAATGCACAAACACAATGACGCTCTACTACCTATTCGGTTTGGACGAGATCGAGCCAAGATCCATTGGCGAGGCTGTGTTCCTGGTGGCGCTGCGGTGGTTCCTATTTGCACTGCTGGGCACGCTGATTGGCTCGTCGATCATCGTGCTGACGATCATCAAGTACGAGCGAGCTCGAGGCAATGCGCGGCCAGCTACGGTGGCTCGAGGTGTGGAAGAAGATGGTGCACGGGGTGGTCCTCAGCCACGCTTGATTCTCCGGCGCCTGCAATGCGGAATGTCGCGTCTTCGCGGGAGAGCGGTGGTGGCGATCTACCTGCGCCACGCAAGGCAGAGGCAAGGGTGGGATTCGGATGCGGGTGAGGTGGCTGTGCCAGCTCAGGAATCATGCCGGGGTATGGATAAATTTCGCGGATTGCTCCATGATATGTAGTTGTTGGGGTAGAATCGGAGTTGAAATCTATATCGAGGGGTTGTACTAGATCGAGTGAAATAAAACTGGCAGTATTTCTCCAGAAACGAAAGTGGAGCTAACGAAAAATAATAAGGGACTAGAAATGGCCAAATGAAAATGCCTCTTCGAGGCGCTGGGTTTGGAAAATCTGGCACAAGGGGTGTACACAGATAGAGATAGGGATGTGACTTTGCGTTTCCCCGAGTACTGCCCTAATTGTACTCGTGGGTGAATGCTACCTCTTGAGCACTGCATTGGATTTCCTTGTAGAGGAATGGATGATGCAGCAAAGTAACGTATGTATTTCCCTCAGTTTTTGAGAACCAAGGTATCAATCCAGTAGGAGGCTACACGCGAGTCCCTCGTACCTGCACAAAGCAAATAACTCCTCGCAACCAACGCGGTGAGGGGTTGTTAATCCCTTCACGGTCACTTACGAGAGTGAGATCTGATAGAGATGATAGATAATATTTTGGTATTTTTGTGATAAAGATGGAAAGTAAAATAAAAGCAAAGTAAAAAAGCAAAGGAAATATTAAAGTGATGGAAGATTAATATGATAAAGATAGACCCGGGGGCCATAGATTTCAATAGTGGCTTCTCTCAAGAGCATTAGTATTTTACGGTGGGTGAACCAATTAGTGTTGAGCAATTGACATAATTGAGCATAGTTATGAGAATATCTAGGTATGACCATGTATATAGGCATCACGTCCGAGACAAGTAGACCGACTCCTGCCTGCATCTACTACTATTGCTTCACTCATCGACCGCTATCCAGCATGCATCTACAATATTAAGTTCAAGAAAACAGAGTAACGCCTTAAGCAAGATGACATGATGTTGAGGGATAAATTAATGCAATATGATAAAACCCCCATCTTGTTATCCTCGATGGCAACAATAAAATACGTGCCTTGCTGCCCCTACTATCACTGGGAAAGGACACCGCAAGATTTAACCCAAAGCTAAGCACTTCTCCCATTGCAGCAAAAACCAATCTAGTAGGCCAAACCAAACTGATAATTCGAAGAGACTTGCAAAGATAACCAGTCATACATAAAATAATTCAGAGAAGATTCAAATATTGTTCATAGATAATCTTAATCATAAACCCACAGTCCATCGGTCTCAACAAACACACCGCAAAAATAAGATTACATCGAATAGATCTCCACGAGAGAGGGCGAGAACATTGTATTGAGATCCAAAAGGAGAGAAGAAGCCATCTAGCTACTAACTATGGACCCGAAGGTCTGAAGTAAACTACTCACACTTCATAGGAGGTGCTATGGTGATGATGTAGAAGCCCTCCGTGATGGATGCTCCCTCCGGTGGAGCTCCGGAACAGGCCCCAAGATGGGTCTCGGGGGTACAGAAGGTTCCGGCGGTGGAATTAGGTTTTTGGCTCCGTATCTGAGCGTTTGGGGGTACATAGGTATATATAGGAGGAAGAAGTACATCGGCGGAGCATCGTGGGGCCTGTCGCGGTTCTGAGTCTAACAGTAGAATAGGGGGGGTAGGAATGTAGAGGCAAGATCTTAGCTATGGAGGAGTTCTACACGCTAGTTTTACGAGTTCAGGCCCTTCTCGGAGGAAGTAATAGCCCTACGTCTCGGAGCCCGGAGGCGGTCGACTGGATTATAAGCATGTGAGTTACAGGGGATGCGAACCCTTGTCCCAGAGGAGGGGGTGGCTTATATAGTGTGCGCCAGGACCCCATCTCCCCTCCTTTACATAGGATTCAATGTACATAAATAGGTGGCGTTACAGGTAACACCTCTATTGAAGTGCTAAAAATGATCATTAAATATCTGAGTAAATGCCTGACCGTTGCTGCGCGGAGTGGCTTTAGGTCTTCTTATTGTCGAGTGGTTTGATGGTTGAGTGACCTGGATAAAGTGGGATCTCCGCGTGGATGGTAGGTCGAGTGGACTTCACTCAACGCCTTTGCTGGATCCCTTCTTCTGATTCTTGAACTTCTTTGTTCTTAGGACAAGGACCTTAGGTTGGACGTATAGGTCAGGCCTATTACCCTACCCTAGGTTTGTGTCCACATCATTAGCCCCCGAATGGATCGAGGTTTGAGTGAAAAATAAGGATGGAGTTGACCTTGCTTTTACTCTTGATTTTCTTGTCTTTATCTCCAAATGGAGGCCAATTGTTAGAACTTCAGCTTCATTTCAGTCGCCTTGATCGATTCAGAAATTGCCGACTGGTTTATACCACTACGTCCATCGAATGATATCTCTGACATGAAATCTTTGGCGTGATCGGTTGCGAAGGATCCCGGATTTCCTGGGATTCGAAATTTCAGTAGAAGCGCGCCAGGCGGAGCGCCCCGTCGTAAGTGGAGTAGATAAATAGGACTTTTCGATTTCCATGCCACCTTTTTCGCCACGTATCCCGTGCGCGACTGTTGGGGGGATTTGACAGGATCGCTCGGGCCCATGCGTCAGCCACTCGGAAGTAGGCCTTTAAAAGCGGCGAGGCCGAAGCGTTTGCACTGTGCGTGCCCATTCCCCTTCTTCTTCCTCTCGCAACTCCGCTTTGCCCAGACCAACCACTCTCGACGCGGTCGCTCCGCCGCCATGGGGAAGGACAAAACAGCGGCACTAGAGCGTGCGAAGAAGGCAACAGGGGCGGCGTAGAGCAAGAAAATGAATCGGGGGTCTTCGTCGCGCTCGGGGTTGCCGTCGGGGTTGGATCCAGGGAGAATGGATCCGATCTTCGCTCCGGCAAGAGGACTTGGACGATATGGCTGAGCTAGGGCTGATCGTTCATAAGTCTGCGCGCCTGCCGAGGGGAGAAACGGAGCCACAACCACGGCCGGGTGAGTGTGTCCTGCTCGCCACTCACGTCGACCGTGGCTTTTCGCTTCCCCCGCATCCTTTCTTTCGCGGTTTCCTGAATTTCTTTGGTGCCCAACGCCACCATTTCACTCCCAACACTATCACATATCTTGCTGCATTCGTCTCCATGTGTGAGAATTTCTTGGGGCGCCGAACGCACTGGGGTCTTTTCAAGCACATCTTTACCATCCGATCCCAAACTGTGAAAAAATCAAACTCGAAAGACGAGAAAACCCATGTTATTCAGATCTGTGGGGGTTTGGGCATTCAGAAGAGGAAGAGGAGCTCTTTTCCGCCGATAACTCTTCCTGAGTCGGTCAGGGGCTGGCAGTCGACCTGGTTCTACTGCCAGGACCTCGCGACCCCAGGCCAGTCGACCGGGCTTCCTCCTTTCTCTTTCGACCGTGTTCAAACTCCATCTTCCTTGAAAGTGACTGATGCGGAGAAGGCGGAGACAGGCATGCTAGTTGAGAGAGTAGTTCAGCTGATCAACCAAGGTGTCACTGGTATGGACCTGCTCGAGGTGTTCCTCAGTCGGCAGATCCAACCCCTCCAAGCTCGAGACCATTCCATGTGGATGTACTCTGGGGCCGGTGACACTGCTCGGGTTCATCTGGAGGAGGTGGAGGCCAAAACCATAGCCGAGTGGTTGATGCACTACTAGAAAAAGGGCTATAGATGGGATTGACACTAATGGCGCACCAGAAAGATGGTGCGCCATTAGTATATACTAATGGCGCACCACCTTCTGATGCGCCATTAGTGTTTAAACTACTAATGGTGCACCATGCAAAGGGTGCGCCATTAGTATCAAAAAAAATTTGAACTAGTGCGCCTATCCAAACATACTAATGGCGCATCCTGCCAAGTGCGCCATTAGTAGTTGTAACTACTAATGGCGCACCAAGCGCAGGTGCGCCATTAGTATAGAATTTTTTTGAACTAGTGCGCCTATCCAAACATACTAATGGCGCATCCTGCTTAAGTGCGCCATTAGTAGTTGTAACTACTAATGGCGCACTGTGCAGTGGGTGTGCCATTAGTATAGAAACTTTTTTTGAACTCTGCGCTGTCCAAACATACTAATGGCGCATCCGGATGAAGTCGCCATTAGTAGTTGTAACTACTAATGGCGCACCATGCAAGAGGTGCGCCATTAGTAAGTGGGCAGCAACAAGATATTTGGGACAGCCTCTCCTACCCACACTCACTTTCTCCCCACTTCATTCTCTCCACCTCCTCCTTGTCTCGGTGCCTCCTCTTTTCACCTCATTTCCACCATAGATTCATTCAAATTAAGTGGTTAAATTACCTTGTTTTAATAGGTAAGTAAGGGGGGAAGCTATATTTATGTTGTTCTCCCTACAACAATGTGCACGTGCACTTTTTACGGCCTAGCTAGATCTATGTATGTTCGTGGTGTTGCATATGTTTGTGGTGTTGCATATGTGTTTGGAGGTGTACCGGTATTTGAAATGCGATAGTTGCCAATATTTTGCGGAATGTTGATTCATTTCCGTTTGGCGAGAATTTTGGCATTAAGCATTCTTTTAGTCCTATTTTTAGGAAAGTCATGCCAAATTTTTGTTTGGTTCTAAAATAGTTTTGCTCTACCCATGACGACCATAGTCCATACGATGACCAAAGGCATCGTGAATAGGTTTTTGAGGTCGCGAAGGCGAGATGCTTCAAAAGAACGAGGCGGAGATAAGATGTCCGTGTCGAAGATGCAAGTGAAGAGCCTTATTGTGGACCCGGATTCGGGCAGGTCGGGACCACCTGCTCTTGCGTGGTTTCATGGATGGCTATCGGTGGCAAGGTGATGAAGATGACTACGAAGTCGTCCATGCGGGCGGGCAAGAAATGAGGAAGGGCAGCAAGACAACCACCGCGGCTCGGGCGGGCGAGAAGACGAAGAATCCCGGGAGATGATCACAGCGGTGATGCTGTACACGATCATCATGTAGAAGATGCAGGACATGATGATGAGGAAGATGCGAGCAGGCGGCGGGCATGATCATGAACATGATGATGCGGCGGAGCGACGACGCTGGACCATCGATGGGCTGGGTGCAGGACCCTCATATTCAAGAGCTGCTTCTCAAGCGGACGGATAACGCAAGAGCTGCCGCCGAGAGAAAGCCAAGATGGATCAACAGGTTAGGCGGTTACTCCATTGTATGAAGGATGCAGGCCGAGGATACCGCTTTGAAAGATGGGCGAAAGCAAGGGCAGACTTGAAATCAATGGGCATCGGGCAGGAGCTTCACGCTATATATGATGATGATGATGATGATGATGATGATGATGATGATGATGATGATGATGATGATGATGATGATGATGATGATGATGATGAGGTGAAGCGGGACACGAAAAGTCGTCGCCAAAGGCAAAAGGCCAAGAAGACCGGAAATGACTACCCTCCGCGTGCTTCACTCTAAGTCAAGAGGAGATCGAGCAGTTTTTCACCTGCCTCCTAGGAGTAAAACTTCCTTCTGATTCGCTGGGAAAATAAGCAGATACCTAGACCCAGTAAGCGAAGTTCAGCGGGCTGAAGTCTCACGACCATCACGTCTTGATGGCGCAGATACTTCCGGTTGCAATCCGTGGGATCATGGACGCGCGCGTCCGTGAAACGCTATTTGGCCTATGCAACTTCTTAGACGTCATCTCGGAAGTCGATTGGCGTGAGGCAACTCGAAGGCTACGAGGAAGAGATCGTGGTGATACTATGCGAGCTTGAGATGTACTTCCGCCCGCATTCTTGACGTTATGGTGCATCTGCTGGTCCATATAGTGGAGGATATCATCCAACTCGGGCGGCGTTCCTGCACAGCATGATGCCATTCGAAAGGATGAATGGTGTCATCAAAGGATACGTTCGCAACATGTCACGTCCGAAGGAAGCATAGCGGGGCTTTCGACGAAGAGTGCATCTCCTACTGCACGGATTATCTAGGCATCGAGAACCCGTTGGTCTGCCCGTCAGCGAGCACCTCGGCAGGCTCGCTGGATGGGGTCACCGTGAGGGTCGCCGCGAAATGCATGTCGACTTCGAGGGTCGACTCGCCGACTTTGAAAGAGCAAACCTAGTGGCGCTACAACACATAGGCGTGGTCGATCCTTGTGTGGTAGAGCACAAAACCTTTATTAAGAAGGCGTACAATGGCCGAGGCCAGCAGAGGGCGGACGGAGATACACTCAAAGAGCACAACTCATGTTTCACGCGTTGGTTCAAGCAGAAGCTTCATCGTACCCTTTACATGAGGATTCTTCCGCGGAAGAACAACTCATATTCGCCTTGTCACAGGCGCCGAGCACAACGATGACCTATGAGGCGTCACGATATCAACGACTACACATTCTACACGAGGCCAAGGACATGAAGAGCGATGGTTATCGAACTCCGGGTAGCGATGGAATCCTACACTGGTAACGACAAGGACAGATACTACGGAAGGATCGAGGAGATCTGGGAGCTGAGCTCTGTTGGAGAGAAGGTCCGATGTTCCGTGTCGATGGGCCAAAACGTCATAAAGAAGACCGCATTTCACCACCATGGTTATACGAAGCCAAATCCAAGAACGCGGTATAAGCGTCACCGAAAAATGAGCCATGGGTACTGGCTTCCCAAGTGGACCAATGCTTCTTCATTACCGACCGCCAAAGCCCGGTCGTGTTGTCGTGAGGAGAGGCAAAAGGAAGATCATCGGAATGGATGGAGTAGCCAATGAGCAAGACTTGACAAATCGGCGACCGAGGATCGAACATGGCGGCGATGATGAAGTAGCAGCATACACCACAAGAAGAAGCAGGACCACCCTACCTAAGGGCGTCCGTTCCACAGAAGAACTCCATTTGCGAAAAAGAAGGGCAAGAAGATTGTGAACAGATAGCTAGCTAAGATCGATTGTATTTAAATCGTAGCCTTCATTTCTCGATTGTATTTCATGGGTACTTTTTGAACTATCATGAATATTTTTAAATTTCATGGACACTCGATCTCGATCCCCCTCCATCTCGATCGCTATCCCACCTCGCACCCTCGATTCCCCTACTCAACCGCCGCCGCCGACCCCCCGCACCCCGCGCACCGTCTTATAAAAAAAATAAGTATCAAACAGCTTTTTAAATGCTACTGTCTTATAAAAAAATATTACTGTTATTATTTAAACAAGTTTGAACATATTTAAACACAAATAAGTATCAAACAGCTTTTTAAATGCTAAAAAAATTTTGTGGAGCCCACCTCGATCCCCCTCCATCTCGATCGCTATCCCACCTCGCCAGATCCGGTCCCCCTACGCCTTGAGCACCCCCAGTCCACGGCCGCCGCCATGACCCCCGCACCCTCGATTCCCCTACTCAACCGCCGCCGACCCCCGCACCCAAGCACCGTCTTATAAAAAATAAGTATCAAACAGCTTTTAAATACTCTTGTCTTATAAAAATATTACTGTTATTATTTAAACAAGTTTGAACATATTTAAACACAAATAAGTATCAAACAGCTTTTAAATGCTAAAAAATATTTGTGGAGCACAGGAGTCGAACCCAAGACCTCTGGTGTGAGCTGCTCTGACCGGTCGAGCTAGTAGAGTGGGCTTGATGTGGATCAGTTCTGGTGGTACATAACCTGTTGGCTCGACTTGAAATAAAAGAAAATACTAATGGCGCACCACGGTGAGGTGCGCCATTAGTATCAGACATGCAAATGGCGCACCATGGTGAGGTGCGCCATTAGTGTGTGCCCGATCCCCCTTCCCTCTCCCCTTCGCCCGATCCCCCTTCCCTCTCCCCGCCAGTTCCCTCTCCTCCCGATCCACCGCCGCCGCCGCTGCTGCCTCGACCCCCTTGCTCGCCCTCGCCCTCGCCCTCTCCTCCCTCGCCCTCTCCTCGTCTTCCCTCTCCCTCGCCCTCTCCCTCGCCCTAGATCCCTTCCCTCTCCTCTCCAGCCTTGCTGCCCGCCGCCTCGGCCTGCCCCCGCCCAGCCAGCGCCTCGGCCCGCCCGCCCGCCCAGCCCGCCTCGACCCTTGGCCCACGCTGCCCGCCACCTCGGCGCTGCCCGCTGCCTCGACGCGACCCGCCGCCCGGGCCGCCCGCCCACACCACCGTCGCCGAGCACCTTATCCTCTTTGACCGCCTCCTCCACCCGGCCCGCTCCTCCAAGGTAAGCTACCGCCCCGACCCCTATCCCCTTCCCTCCTCCCATGGATAAGAGGCTCTGGTAGCTCTCTACTATGCATCGACATCCGGGTACCGCAGCTCGGCATGGGCTGAATTACCAGAAAAATTTTTAAGCAATTATTGTCCTCAAAACAAGAAGAAAGCTGATGTACAAATTTTGTCCACAAATTATTTATTCGAAACAATTACAGTAGGGTAAGAAACAGAAAACAGTGTATTCTCTGTTAAGCTGAACTGATTTGGCTTTTGAGGTTCCGAATTTTACCACTAGCGGCATATAGCATTAAGCTGAAGAACTGGATTTCTCTTTGTGATTGTTATTTTCTTTCTTTCTGTTGTGATTGAAACAATTATGCTTGAACTATTTACTGGTCTGATTGTTAGTTTCTTTCTTTCTGCTGCATCTGGTTTGATATGCTCTTGCATTATACATTCCTAGCATTTTGAAATACATTGCATATTAGTTTTGTTCAAAAACCAAGCATTATTAATTCTGGACCAGGTTTTTTATAGGGAAATTATCATTGATGTTTCTCTATGAACCTGGTCATGTTTACAAAGTTTTGGCTTTGGTTGAAACTACTCCCTCGTATGATAATATAGGAGCGTTTTTCAAGCTATGTCAACTTGAAAAACGTTATTATATTACGGGATGGAGGAGTACTTTGCACTATTATGAAGAAATGCCATTTGAGGTTCTCAAATAGTCTTGGCAACTTCGGCTTTTTTTTGAGAAGTGGATATTATCTTGGCCTAGAGTTGTTGACACAAATGACAAATGGCAAACCCTTCAAAATAAAATTGACAAATGGCAAATGAATGAATCAAGTCAAAGTATATCACTCCTGCATCGAGAGTTTGAGACTCATCAATGATGATTTTTTAGTAGGCTTGTTGATCTCGGCAAATTCACAGGGCTCAACATTGGCGGTCACATGTTAGCAACCGTCGACCACTCAATCTTGAACTCGTTGCAGTCAATAGTCTGGGACTTTTCTATTGTGTGCGGAACTCTACAAGACTTTTTTTTGCGGGTGTGGAACTCTGCAAGACTTGACAGATGCTAGTTAATTTGTCCGGACTACATATATAGAGAAGCGACCAGTAGCTCCCTCATCGGCCTCTCTTCTTGCTTGCCATGGAATCTACCATATCTGTAGTCACGGGTGAACTAGTGGGCGTTTCATCTCCTTCTGAAGAACAAGTACTACTCATATTTGAGCGATGCAGTCGAGAGGAGAAGGTGGTGAGGAGATTGCAGCACCTCTGATGAAATCATTGAGCATGAAGGACAGAGGAGAGGCTCCTACAGTCTTGTATTAATAAAACAAAATTAAAGATACATGGTATGTATAAGGTATAGGGTCTTTGACCCTAACCAAAAGATAAGATACTAGTACAAGGTTTTTAGGTAATTTGTTGCACTAGGGAGCTTATGAAATCCTCAAGCTCAGACTTCCTCCTATATCTCAACAATGGCAAAATCATGATTAAATCTAGAGAGCCATGATGTGAGAGTGGGGAATTCTTTGGAAGACCATTTTGTTTCGTTCTTTCCACAAGTACCAAACAGCTCAAAGTACACACCTACATGAACATGGGTCTGTCCCGAGCCTGTTTGGCAGCGATTAACAATCCTCATATGAGATGAGAGGATTTTTTTAATTGGCTTCTTGTAGTTTTGAAAATTCAGTTTATTGATTCTTGAAAATTGAGTTAATTCAGTTAGGCACACAAATTTCAGAACTTTTGTGTGCCCTAGTACTTAGTGTTTGTAGAAAACCAGGAGTGTCAATGGGACTAGAATTCACTTGTTCTTATATGGGTGAAACTTCACTTGTTTTAGGCTAGTGTAGGGTGTTGCTTTATTCTGTCATCATTTGTAACTATGTCACAAGTAAATTGTTCCTTCTTACATATTTGACAAGTAATGTTGTTGATAAGTGAGGCATGGATTAAGCTGGTTCTTTGTTGTAACATACTGTATATAACTCCACAATGAAATACAATACATATTGATGTGCTTTGTAAAACTTGTTCATGTACTGAACTACTAATGCCTTGTGATGCTCTGAATTACTTGTGATGCCTCTGAATTACTTGTGATCACATTGAGAAAGACTTGTAAAGATGATGATCATCTTTAACGGAAAACAATTTGTGATGATTTTGCTAGTTTGCTGGGTTTTGTCTCCGACCATCGTGTTGTGATGATTTTGCAGGTACCCTGAGAGGCCCTTGAGTTTGCCGAAATGTCGATTAACTTCCGTTCCGGCAAATTCGGGTACTCCATATGTCCTATTTTCAGCAAAGGTCATGCTGAAATTTTCCGTGAATTTTAGCATGACTTTGCTAAAAATAGGACATATAAATACTTGTGACTAATGCATGGGCGGGGTATCTTAGTAGTTAATTAAGTAGGATCAAGTGCTTGGCGTACTTGTGACTAATGCATGGCTTTTAGGGTGCCTCGGTGTCGATAAAAACCGAAATGATGAAAGGTTAGGCTTTTAGGGTGCCTTGGCGTCAAAACACCCTCAATGATAAAAGCTTAGATTTTAGGATGCCTCGGTGTCGACAAACCCTAAATGATGAGACCATGATCTTGTTCCTTGACAATAACCAACTTTTGACCAAACTTTGTTTCTATTTAGAGAGAAACATGGCCCTAGCGATGAGGCCGGGGTTGAGGCGGCAAGGCATTTTGGGAGCTGTCCCGGAGATGGAGGAACAACCTCACTTGTATGAGGCCGCCGCCTTCCCACCGATCCCGAGACCACCGATGGTGCCGCCGAGGATGACCACACTGATGCCACCACCGATGGTGCGCCGAGGATGCCACCCGATGATGGCGGCGCCTTACGGATGGCAGCCAACCGAAGAGGCAGCGGAAGGACCGGCGCCCGATCGTGCTCCACACCCTCAAGGAGGAAGTTCTTGAAGTGGACTCAGCGGAATCCAGCGGCGCCCGAGCGAATAGTCAAAAATTACTCGCTTCAGCTCGGGTGCATTGTCCGGAGCACCGTCTCGATCAACACCGAGAAACCGAGGCATCTGACCGAGGGAATTTGCGCAACCTCCTCTTCACGAAGCTGCCTGAGCGATACAAGTTCCCGCTGAATTTGAAAACACAAGCCTCAAAGGGAATAAAGTGAACAATGCTGCCCTCACGAAGATGAGCAAGGCCCTGTCTACTTGGAAAAGCAATGTGAAGAGAATGATCGAGAAAGGTGAGAGTTATCGGAAGATCAAGGAGAAAAATCCTTCGATCACCGAAGATGACTACTAGCGACTTCAAGATCAATTGCTCGAGCTCCGCAAGCTCCCAATCAAGTGAGTGGGGAAACAAATGCGGGAGCTGAACATGGGGAACACACACTCGGTCCGGCGGTTCTGAGTGGTGGAGCCTATATGGGACAAGGAGGAGGCGGACCGTGCGAGCAAGGCCTACCGCCCTCTTGATACATCTGGTGACAAGCGGACCAGGAACTTTGTGGGGCCGGTACAAGAAGGACCGAAAACAAAGGAGCTTACCACGGATCCGAAGACCAGGCAGCTTGAGCTTGTTACGGTAAGGAATACACCCCGCGTAATTAGCTCCATATGGTTGCATTCTAATTAATGAAGCCAATTTCTAAATGGTTCACATTCCTTCCATGAGCGATTGAAAGCGATGGCTGGGTCGACTCGAGCAACCCTTGGGACACCACTCTAAATAGGGGTTGAATGTAATGAAGAACAAGGATAAGCTCGATGGCCGGCGTCGGCTGGTCGTGTGGCGGCAAAGGCTTGTCGACAAAATGGGGTCATACTATACGCTGGTGTGCGGAAGGAGAAAAAGACCAGCTCGAGAAAGCGGTAGCGAGAGGTTCAAGAACTCAAGGCACAGGTGGCGCGGATTCGGAGATTGTCCAAGAGCAAGTGGAACAACGACTCGGGCGGCGATCACCGCCCTTGTGCCTACCTTGATCTCGGGGTTGAGTCGTGGATTGCGGGCGACCAGCAGGGCCGCCCGATTCCTAGCTTCACGGCCAGCAACTTCGCATAATGCGATGGCGGGGCCATTGGTGCCTCCGGCGGGCGGCATTGGTGTCTCCGGCGCCGCACGGAGCTTAATGCACCGGGTGTCGCCGGCGGCACCTCTGCAGCAAGCGGCCCCTCCGTCAGCTGCCGCCCGCCGTTGGCGGTGCCTCTACATAGCCGAGCTCGGCGCCATCATCACGGTAACTAATTAAGCTCTCTCGGCCGAGGACTTCATCTCCTTGCCTTTGGTGGGCATCCACGGCGCCCTACATGTTTTCGCAGGGCGCCACCGGCGTTCGTGCACTCTCCTCCACCGTGAACAACGAGTTGGTCGATGTCGCCAAGGGCAAAATCGTTCAACGGGCAACCTTGTTCCACGGTACCAGATGCCACCCAACTTGTTTAGGGTTCAACTGGTTGGTGCTGCCAGGCTGCGATGACTTGTTACCCCGAATCGACCCGTCGGGGCCGGCGATGATGACGTGATGACCCTCGGCGCTTGCCTGAGCTGGCCCTGCTTTGGCGAAGAGCCGATTCGTTTGGGGCGGGGACACCACCCCAAAGACAACACCACCGGTCGTGCGGCGCCAAGTCGGCCCCATGGCAAGACCGCCGTAGCGGTGCGGACATCCCTATGCCCTGGATCCAAACATGCATATGGCACAGGATCGAACAGCGATGGCGGCGTCTATGATACATTTGGCAGCGTCGATCGATACTTTGCCGAGCATGGGTGCGATGGCGACTTCATGGGGCCTCCTTCTCAAGAACCAAACCCAACAAAAGGCGTGTGCGATCTAGCTCGTACCACGGAGAAGCCAAGTTACAACAGCGCCGTCGGCGTTCAGCTCTCGGGAGGCGCCTCCAGCTACCGACTTCACCGAGCCTCGGATAGGCGGGGTGCAAAATATTATCAGCCCCAACACACTCAAGAAGGCGGTGTGAGCAAAACTCGGTCCCATTACGGGAGAAGAAGAAGGCACGCAAAGAAAGACTAAGAAGGGTGCGAGCCAGCCGGCACAAAATGCGATCCGTGCTCGGGGCGGGCCACCTTCACCGCAGGATATCTCGAGGAGGTGCATGTGGCGGGTAGGGCGATGCTACCGACAAATATGCTCAATGCTGCAACGGTGCTATCGGAGTCTGCATGACAGTGTTCTTTCTTTGGAAGCGGCGTCTCGGGGAGAAGGATGTGGCATACCGGTTTCGCGGCCAAGGTGCAGAGGGCAAGGGCTTTGTGGATAACTCCATCAGGCGTCACGATCGTCCTGCGTTTTGATGACATCCATGCTATGTTGAACCTTCATCCGCTGCACTACACCTTCGTTCGGCTATTTTCGCTGAGTATGGAGATGCGGATCATTAGCGACAAGACCCGGACATCGTGATAGTCGACCCCTTCTACATGCGTGCCAAGATCTTGGGCAGCGCTGGGGACCGCAAGTCGCGAGTTCTTACCTCGAAGGCGTCATTACGGCAAACCAAGATAAGGATAACTTCCTCGTGCCTTACTTTCCGAGTAAGTCCTCCCTCAACCGCCCGTAACATATGAATTCTTACATTTCGATCGTTTTTCTTTTAACATTCCGTGTTTTCTGCGGTGACACCGTTGCGCTCATCCTCCTAAGCCCCAAATATTCCATGGCCACGTATTTCGACCGGACCGTCGATCGAACGTAGACTACACAAATGTCAAGAAGGTTCTTGATGATGTTCTCCCGGCTCGCCAAATCTGGAGGCACCTTCACCAGGCCTATTCGTAAATCACGGCAAGCACGTGTTCTCCCTGTCTGACGTTACGCTGCGTCAAGCAGCCGCTTTGGCGATCGAAGGGTGCCTACTCGCCATCCATCACATGCGAGGCGATCGTGCGGGACCATCATCAACTTCGCTACCGAGTAAACTCAAGATTGGGCGCGGCGTGTCGGCAATCCGGGCGCGGACCTCCGACAAGAATTCTTTCGCATCCGATCGGAGTTTGCGGAATCATCCATCAAGAAGTCGCCGTACCTCGGGGCAGTTCTACCTCGAAATCAACCGTCCAACGGTGACATCGACACAATGCTACAAATGCAGGATGACAACGCCCGTTCTTTCATGACTCCCACGATGAGCGGCGGCTTCATCACGCTCCGATCCCTTAGTCGAGTTGTCTAGTTCTGAAACATCGATTGGCTCATGTTGTAATTAAACTTTAATGAACTTGTAGTATGTCTCTTTGGTTTGAGAGTCGTTCAACTTAGATGTAATCGATGCTATTAATGTCTTGCTTTTCTCTTCCAATCGTTCTTTTGCATACTTATATATTGCTTATGTATTGTGCGTGAATTGGTACTAACGTTTACGTTTGGCTAGTGCATAGCGATGCCGGCGTATGTCGTGTACAAGGGTAAGGTTCGGAGTCTCGATGGTGGGAGGAGTGTCGGAGACAGGTTCACCGATTCAGCGGTAACAGTTACAAAGGTACACCACTAGGGCCAAGGCGAATCTAGATCGCCGCTATCTAGCGGGAGAGAGGGCGTTGGAGGAACCGGATGAAGGCGAGTTTCATCGTGATGATGCTCATCGTGATGACCGCAGCTCTCTTCTATGTGATGGTAGTTTAGATGATCGATATCGACTTGTAATGTGAAGACAAACTCGCTACTCGCGGTCTCGAGACTTGTAATATAATGTTCTATCTTTGTTCGGTCTTTTCAATTCGGAGACTAATATGATGAATTGTATTAGGAGACTAATATGATGAATTGTATTCAAAGACTAATCTTCTATTGTATTTGATGAATCTGTTGTTGATGTGTGCTGTTTATATTTTGTCAAATTATACATTTTGTAACCTGTGCAAAAACAGAAAATAAAAAATAAAAAAACCTAATATTCATACTAATGGCGCATCACGTGACGATGCGCCATTAGTATGACGATCATACTAATGGCGCATCACGGGTAGTGCGCCATTAGTATCTGTGATTACTAATGGCGCATCGAGGTGGTGCGCCATTAGTATCTTCAACACACTGGTATACATGGCCCCTGGGAGGCATACTAATGGCGCACCTGGCCTATACTAATGGCGCACCACAGTGCGCCATTAGTATCTGAATACTAATGGCGCACCGGTGGTGCGCCATTAGTAAAAATTACTAATGGCGTGCTGTTAATGGTGCACCACAGATGCGCCATTAATAGCCATACTAGGTGCGCCATTAGTAGGGGTTTTTCTAGTAGTGATGGGTATGACCGGGAACAAGGACAACCCCAGGGGCACTAGGAGAGTCAACCCTTTCAGCAATAGCAACCCGCCAGAGAAGGTCTGGTCATCATGACTGAATTTTTGAACATATTTTCCGACTGATTGTTGTTCTGACTGACTTAGGATCGGTCTCTTGTTTTGTATATCTACACGGAGATGTATTCGATGCCCAATGGTGAGCAAGCTCTGGAGCAAGACCAAGAGGGCGAGCACAGTGCTGAGGAGAGTGGTGAGTGGGAGTCCCCAGCTGATGATGATGAAGATGAGAGCGACGAGTCAGATGATGAGGAGGTAGCCGACTCACCGCCTCGCTCCAAACGTCGATCCAAGCAGCGGCATGATCCCGCGAATAGGCGCGGCAAGGCGTGGCATCGAGTGCTCCATCTCTGGCGCTCGGTCCCGACTCAGATTTGGTCGAGAAGGTCACCAAGCAGCCCAAAGCTAATCCTTGAAGGCTCGGAAGACCTTGCCTAGGATTAAGATGGACGTCCCTGTTGCCTCTGGGTAAAAGCTCTTCTCATATCTTTTTGTTCCGATCAATTTTTCTGTTCCGACCGTTTTCTTATTCTGACCGAGTGGACGATGAATATGTGTAGCCCAACCTCAGCTACGACCGACATGGATATCGACAAGACTCCAGCCGACGAGGAAGCTAACGACGCTGTCACCTCCAAAGCCAGTAAGTCTGGTCGATTCTAATTCGTCTGGTCGACTGAATGATTTGTCAGTTATCTTTATGGCTTTCTCTGTTCCTTGCAGATCCACGAGATGTTGTTGTGCTTCCGGACGATGACGAAGAGGTGCCGCTGAGAGGGAGGAGGAAGAAGGACAAGGAACTGGGCGGGAAGGCGCCTGAGGTCCAAGTTCCTCGGTCGACTGTGACGCCCGGGACGACGGTCGAGCGATCGATAGATCGGCTCGAACCAATGTCACCTTCGCTGTTCCGATGTCGGCTGATTGCCCCTCAGGATCAGCTACTCAGACTTTGGCTGCGCCGATACAACTCTCCGCTTCAGATCTGGCGGCAGCTTCAATTGCTCTGCCTCCATCACTTTTTACTGCATATCAAACTCCAGACGATCCGCTGGTTGCTGCCAAGGAGGCTCTTCTTCAGTTGAATCTTGTGATGGGACAGATGAAAATTGTGCATGAGGCTAGTCAGGTAGCCTTCAACGACGGAGCTGCTCTGCAAGCCAATGTCCACGTTACTTGACTTTCCAGTCGACCGTATTTCTTGTCTGATCACCCACTGGGGTGTGGCTGTTTGATGTTGTATGTCTCTTTTTGTCGATTCGAACTGAATCTTTGCATTAGTGGGGGCACGCTGAGTGCACCCACTGGGTGTAGTCCCCGAGACCGTAGGTGACTGCAGGCAGTCGACTGTGGTCTAAGAATGGGAACCCCTCTTTTATTTTTCTTTTTTTTGCCACTCGAGCTGGGCCGACCATGCCGAGCGGAATCGAAACCAGTGGGGGCACGCTGAGTGCACCCACTGGGTGTAGTCCCCGAGACCATAGGTGACTGCCGGCAGTCGACTGTGGTCTGAGTACCTTCTTTTTTTTGCAAAATCAGTGGGGGCACGCTAAGTGCACCCACTGGGTGTAGTCCCCGAGACTGCCATTGAATGTTTGATTCGGTGGTAGTCTTAGAGTAGCTAGCACTGTAATGTCTTTTTATATCTGTCGACTGAGATGGCTTGTGACTGTAGAAATCTTGTGATCTTGGGGCTCAGCTTTCTACTATGAACAAGCAGCAAATCAGCATCAACCTTGATCTGGAATTGGCCAAGAAGAATCTCCAGAGCGCTCGTGACGAAGTAGCTGCCATGGGAGGTAATCAAGCGCCGACTGTTTATCCCATTGCTGGCACTTTTCCTTTCCATTTTTTGAACCGAGTGACTCCACTCGAGCATATGTATGTAGTGAAAACCGCCAATTCCAAGCCCGTCTGAAGAATGTTATTTCTTTAGAGAAAATGAAGCAGGCTTTGGAGAAGAAGGATCTGGACCTAGCTGCAGCTCAGAAGGAGGCGCGCGAGAAGATAGCGCTTGCTGACAAGAAGCTTGCTTCAGTCGGCAAGTTAGAAGAAGAAAACTCCAAACTGAAGACTGATGTTTCTGACGCCAATCAAGAGGTCGAGCGAATGAAGAAGGACAAGGAGAAACTGACCGACGAACTTGGAAGTCTCAAGTTCAAGAATGGCGAGCTAGAGTTTTATCTGAGCCAACTTGCTGCAAAGCTTGTCTTGAAGCTTGAAGGTACTGATTAATCTGTCTTATTTCTATCGACTAACAATTCTAATTGTGCCGTCAACACATCATTCACTCGACTGTGCAGAATTTTGCCAAGACTTTGAAGCAGAAACTTGGTGGGTCGAGACGGGTCTTGATCCCATCAACTGTCCAGTCAAGGATGATGTTGCGATGAACGTGATGCGGTTGGAGTCTCGTATGGAAGGCGCGGTTGCTTATCTGGCCCGTCTGAAAGCTGCAATGACCCAGGTTGATGCGGAACTTTGGCCTCAGGCGGAACTGTCTCAAGATCTCGAGTCCTTGATGGCTCGACTGAATCAAATCCCTGAGCGCGTGCAAGAATGGAAGAAATCCTCTGCTCGCTGTGGTGCTGACGTCGCTCTGTCTCTGGTCCGAGTGCACTGCAAGGATGCCAAAGAAGACAAGCTGGAGGAGCTCAAGGTTGCTAACACGAAGAAGCACACTTTCCAGTTTTCATGGACACCTTCCTTGCCGCCGCCACTCGCATTGCAGACAGCATTGACCTGGACAGTTTCTGTGACCCAACCAGTCCTTCTCCTGATGAGTGACCGAAAAAACATTAAGCTTCACCTTTATTTGCCTCGGAATGCTGAGTGATTGTGTAACCGTTAAACTTCTTCGGGCTTGATGCTCGAATACTTTTGATCCGTCGTTCGGAACCTTAGGATTTATCCGAACTTGGTTTATTTCTGAATATGCTTGCGTTTGCCTTCAAGTGGAATTTGTTCCTCACTCGGAATAATCTTTGTGTTTGAGATGCAGCTCTGAGGTAGTGATTTCAATCGACCTACGCTTCATCATCCTTGCAGGTAGGGATGGGGCGCGCATTGCAGTCGACCTGCACCTCGGTGTCCTTGTGGATGGGGATGGCGTGCACATTGTACTTGTGGCGTAGTTCCAAAGGATAAGGTTGCTGTCGACCTGCACCTCGTCGTCCTTGCGGATAGGGATGGAGCGCATGTTGTACTTGTGGCGTGGCTCCGAAGGAGAAGGTTGCAGTTGACCTGCACCTCGTCGTCCTTGCGGATAGGGATGGGTTTCCAACTTAGGCGAGTCTTGGACTGCAGCTAAGCCCCAGTGGGAGGTTGCTCCTCACTCGGTGGGATTTTCAAACTTAGGTAGTCTTGGACTGCAGCTAAGCCCCAGTGGGAGGTTGCTCTCCACTTGGTAGGATTTCTCAAACTTAGGCGAGGACTTGGACTGCAGCTAAGCCCCAGTGGGAGGATTGCTCTCCACTCGGTGGGATTTTCAAACATGGTAGTCTTGGACTGCAGCTAAGCCCCAGTGGGAGGTTGCTCTCCACTCGGTGAGGATTTCTCAAACTTAGGAGAGTCTTGAACTGCAGCTAAGCCCCGAGTGGGAGGTTGCTCTCCACTCGGTGTAGGATTTCTCAAAGTTAGGCGAGTACTTGGACTGCAGCTAAGCCCCCGAGTGGGAGGGTTGCTCTCCACTCGGTAGGATTTTTTAAACTTAGGCGAGTACTGGACTGCAGCTAATCCCCCGAGTGGGAGGGTTGCTCTCCACTCGGTAGGATTTTTTAAACTTAGGAGAGTACTTGGAATGCAGCTAAGCCCCTGAGTGGGAGGGTTGTGTTGGGGAACGTAGCAGAAATTCAAAATTTTCCTACGTGTCACCAAGATCTATCTATGGAGAAACCAGCAACGAGGGGAAGGAGAGAGCATCTACATACCCTTGTAGATCGCTAAGCGGAAGCGTTCAAGAGAACGGGGTTGAAGGAGTCGTACTCGTCGTGATCCAAATCACCGGAGATCCTAGTGCCGAACGGACGGCACCTCCGCGTTCAACACACGTACAGCCGGTGGCGTCTCACGCCTTGATCCAGCAAGGAGAGAGGGAGAGGTTGAGAAGACTCCATCCAGCAGCAGCACTGGCGGCATGGTGGTGGTGGAGGCGTGGCAATCCTCAGGGGCCGCTAAGCACCAGGAGAGAGGAGGAGTAAGAGAGGTAGGGCTGCGCCAATAGAGGGAGAAACTCTTGTGTTGGGCAGCCCCCAGGCCTCAAGTATTTATAGGGGGAGGGGAGGGTCTGCGCCCCCTCTAGGGTTCCCTCCCCAAGGGTGGCGGCAGCCCCCAGATGCCATCTGGGTGGCGGCCAGAGGGGGAGAGAGGGGAGGCGCGCCTGGGGTGGGCCTTAGGGCCCATCTGCCCTAGGGTTTGCCCCCTCCCACTCTCCCTTGCGCCTTGGGCCCCTTGTGGGGGGCGCACCAGCCCACCTGGGGCTGGTTCCCTCCCACACTTGGCCCATGCAGCCCTCCGGGGTTGGTGGCCCCACTTGGTGGATCCCGGGACCCTCCCGGTGGTCCCGGTACGTTACCGGAAAAACCCGAAACTTTTCCGGTGACCAAAACAGGACTTCCCATATATAAATCTTTACCTCCGGACCATTCCGGAACTCCTCGTGACGTCCGGGATCTCATCCGGGACTCCGAACAACATTCAGTAACCACATACAAACTTCCTTTATAACCCTAGCGTCATCGAACCTTAAGTGTGTAGACCCTACGGGTTCGGGAGACATGTAGACATGACCGAGAGGTTCTCCGATCAATAACCATCAGCGGGATCTGGATACCCATGTTGGCTCCCACATGTTCCACGATGATCTCATCGGATGAACCACGATGTCCAGGACTCAATCGATCCCGTATACAATTCCCTTTGTCTAGCGGTATTATACTTGCCCGAGATTCGATCGTCGGTATCCCGATACCTTGTTCAATCTCGTTTCCGGCAAGTCTCTTTACTCGTTCCGTAACACATCATCCCGTGATCAACCCCTTGGTCACATTGTGCACATTACGATGATGTCCTACCGAGTGGGCCAGAGATACCTCTCCGTTTACGGGTGACAAATCGATCTCGGTTCGTGCCAACCGCAGACACTTTCGGAGATACCTGTAGTGCACCTTTATAGCCACCCGATTCACGTTGTGGACGTTTGGTGCACCAAAGCATTCCTCACGGTATCCGGGAGTTGCACAATCTCATGGTCTAAGGAAATGATACTTGACATTAGAAAAGCTTTAGCATACGAACTACGATCTTTGTGCTAGGCTTAGGATTGGGTCTTGTCCATCACATCATTCTCCAAATGATGTGATCCCGTTATCAACGACATCCAATGTCCATGGTCGGAAACCGTAACCATCTGTTGATCAACGAGCTAGTCAACTAGAGGCTTACTAGGGACATGGTGTTGTTTATGTACCCACACATGTATCTGAGTTTCCTATCAATACAATTATAGCATGGGTAATAAACGATATCATGAACAAGGAAATATAATAATAACTAATTTATTATTGCCTCTAGGGCATATTTCCAACATTCTCCCACTTGCACTAGAGTCAATAATCTAGTTCACATCGCCATGTGATTAACACTCACAGGTCACATCGCCATGTGACTAACATCCAAAGAGTTTACTAGTGTCACTAAACTAGTTCACATCATCATGTGATTAAGACTCAGTGAGTTATGGGGTTTGATCATGTTTTGCTTGTGAGAGAGATTTTAGTCAACGGGTCTACAACATTCAGATCCGTATGTACTTCGCAAATCTCTAGGTTATATTGTAAATGCTGCTTCCACGCTCCCCTTGGAGCTATTCCAAATGGTTGCTCAACTATACGTATCCGGTTTGCTACTCAGAGTCATTCAGATAGGTGTTAAAGCTTGCATCGACGTAACCCTTTACGCCGAACTCTTTATCACCTCCATAATCGAGAAACATGTCCTTATTTACTCCAAGGACAATTTTGACGCTGTCCAATGATCCATTCTGGATCATTCTTGTACCCCTTAGTGACTCATGGCAGGCACACTTCAGTGCGGTACACAGCATAGCATACTATAGAGCCTACGTCCGAAGCATAGGGACAACCTTCGTCCTTTCTCTCTTTTCTGCCGTGGTCGAGCTTTAAGTCTTAACTTCATACCTTACATCTCGGCAAGAACTCCTTCTTTGGTGATCCATCTTGAACACCTTCAAGATCATGTCAAGGTATGTGCTCATTTGAAAGTACCATTAAGCGTTTTGATCTATCCTTATAGATCTTGATGCTCAATGTTCAAGTAGCTTAATCCAGGTTTTCCATTGAAAACACTTTTCAAATAACCCTATATGCTTTCCGAATACTACATCATTTCGATCAACAATATGTCAACAACATATACTTATCGAAATTCTATAGTGCTCCCACTCACTTCTTTGGAAATACAAGTTTCTCATAAACTTTGTATAAACCCAAAATCTTTGATCATCTTATCAAAGTGCATATTCCAACTCGAGATGCTTACTCCGGTCCATGGAAGGATCGCTGGAGCTAGTATACTGTTAGCATCCTTAGGATCGACAAAACCTTACTGATTGTATCACATACAACCTTTCCTTACGAAAACTGGTAAGGAAACTCGTTTTGACATCCATCTTGCCAGATTTCATAAATGGAGCTAATGCTAACATGATTCCGACGGACTTAAGCATCGCTACGGATGAGAAAATCTCATCGTAGTCAACTCCTTGAACTTGTGAAAAACTCTTCGCCACAAGTCGAGCTTCATAGACGGTGACATTACCGTCCACGTCCGTCTTCTTCTTAAAGATCCATTTATCTCAATGGCTTGCCGATCATCGGGCAAGTCCACCAAAGTCCATGCTTTGTTCTGATACATGGATCCTATCTCGGTTTTCATGGCTTCTAACCATTTGTCGGAATTTGGGCCCACCATCGCTTCTCCATAGCTCGTAGGTTCATTGTTGTCTAGCAACATGACCTTCAAGATAGGATTACCGTACCACTCCGAAGCAGTACGCGTCCTTGTCGTCCTACGAGGTTCGGTAGTGACTTGATCCGAAGTTTCATGATCACTATCATAAGGTTCTACTTCAATTGGTTTAGGTGCCACAAGAACAACTTCTTGTGCCCTGGTACACTCTTGTTGAAGTGACGGTTCAATAACCTCATCAAGTCTCCACCATCCTCCCACTCAAACTTTTCGAGACAAACTTTTCCTCGAGAAAGGACCTGATTCAAGAAACAATTACTTTTGCTTCCGGATGTTGAGATAGGAGGTATACCCAACTGTTTTGGGTGTCCTATGAAGATGCATTTTATCCGCTTTGGGTTCGAGCTTATCAACCTAAAACTTTTTCACATAAGCGTCGCAACCCCAAACTTTCAAGAAATGACAGCTTAGGTTTCTCTAGACCACAGTTCATACGGTGTCATCTCAACGGAATTACGTGGTGCCCTATTTAAAGTGAGTGCGGTTGTCTCTAATGCCTAACCCATGAACGATAGTGGTAATTCCATAAGAGACATCATGGTACGCACCATATCCAATAGGGTGCAACTATGATGTCCGGACACACCATCACACTATGGTGTTCCAGGCGGTATTAATTGTGAAAAAATTTCCACAATGTCTTAATTGCGTGCCAAAGCTTGTAACTCAGATAATCATCTCTATGATCATATCATAGACATTTTATCCTCTTGTCATAATGATCTTCAACTTCACTCTGAAATTACTTGAACCATTCAATAATTCAGACTTGTGTTTCATCAAGTAAATATACTCAACATCTACTCGAATCATCGTGAAGTAAGAACATAACGATATTCATTTGCATGCCTCGGCACTCATTGGACTGCACACATCAAAATGTGTTACTTCCTACAAGTTGCTTTCTTGTTCCATTTTTTGAAAACAAGGCTTTTGGTCATCTTGCCCATGTGGTATGATTTGCATGTCTCAAGTGATTCAAAATCAAGTGAGTCCAAACGGTCCATCTGTATGGAGTTTCTTCATGCGTATACACCAATAGACATGGTTAGCATGTCTCAAACTTTTCAAAAACGAGTGAGTCCAAAGATCCATCAACATGGAACTTCTTCATGCGTTTTATACCAATATGACTCACATGGCAGTGCCACAAGTAAGTGGTACTATCATTACTATCTTATGTCTTTTGGCATGAAAATGTGTATCACTACGATCGAGATTCAATAAACCATTCCTTTAGGTGCAAGACCATTGAACGTATTATTCAAATAAACAGAGTAACCATTATTCACCTTAAATGAATAACCGTATTGCGATAGACATAATCCAATCATGTCCATGCTCAACGCAAACACCAAATGCAATTATTTAGGTTTAACACCAATCTCGTTGGTAGAGGGAGCGTCGATGCTTGATCACATCAAGCCTGGAAAAACTTCAACACATATCGTCACTCACCTTTAGCTAGTCTCCGTTTATTCCGTAGCTTTTATTTCGAGTTACTAACACTTAGCAACCGAATCGGTATCTTAATACCCTGGTGCTACTAGGAGTACTAGTAAAGTACACATTAACATAATGCATATCCAATATACTTCTATCGACCTTGCCAGCCTTCTCATCTACCAATTATCTAGGGTAAATCTGCTCCAATGGTTGTTCCCCTTATTACAGAAGCACTTAGTCTCGGGTTTGGGATTCAACCTCGGGTTTCTTCATTAAAGCAGCAGCTGATTTGCTGTTTCACGAAGTATCCCTTCTTGCCCTTGCCCTTCTTGAAACTAGTGGTTTCACCAACCATCAGCAATTGATGCTCCTTCTTGATTTCTACTTCGCATGTGTCAAACATCACGAATACCTCAAGGATCATCATATCTATCCCGATATGTTATAGTTCATCACGAGGCTCTAGCAGCTTGGTGGCAATGACTTTGGAGAAACATCACTATCTCATCTGGAAGATTAACTCCCACTCGATTCAAGTGATTGTTGCACTCAGACAATCTGAGCACAAGCTCAACGATTGAGCTTTTCTCCCTGAGTTTGCAGGCTAAGAAAATCGTCGGAGGTCTTATACCTCTTGACGTGGGCACGAGCATGAAATCCCAATTTCAGCCCTCGAAACATCTCATATGTTTCGCGACGTTTCGAAAACGTCTTTGGTGCCTCTACTCTAAACCATTTAACTGAACTATCACGTAGTTATCAAAATGTGTATGTCCGATGTTCGCAACATCCACAGGCGACGTTTGGGGTTTTGCACACTGAGCGGTGCATTAAGGACATAAGCTTTCTACTGATCGCATAATCGCTACTGTCAACTTTCAACTACATTTTCTCTAGGAACATATCTAAACAGTGGAACTAAAGCGCGAGCTCACGACATAATTTGCAAAGATCTTTTGACTATGTTCATGATAATTAAGTTCATCTTATGAACTCCCACTCAGATAGACATCCCTCTGGTCATCTAAGTGATTACATGATCCGAGTCAACTAGGCCGTGTCCGATCATCATGTGAGACGGACTAGTCATCATCGGTGAACATCTTCATGTTGATCGTATCTACTATCGACTCATGCTCGACCTTTCGGTCTCGTGTTCCGAGGCCATGTGCGTACATGCTAGGCTCGTCAAGTTAACCCTAAGTGTTTGGCGTGTGTAAATCTGTCTTACACCCGTTGTATGTGAGCGTAAGAATCCATCACACCCGATCATCACGTGGTGCTTAGAAGTGACGAACTTTAGCAGCGGTGCGCAGTTAGGGAGAACACTTCTTGAAATTGTTGTAAGGATCATCTTATTTACTACCGTCATTCTAAGTAAACAAGATGCATAAACATGATAAACATCACATGCAATCAAATAGTGACATGATATGGCCAATATCATTTTGCTCCTTTTGATCTCCATCTTCGGGGCTCCATGATCATCATCGTCACCGGCATGACACCATGATCTCCATCATCATGATCTCCATCATCGTGTCTCCATGAAGTTGTCTCGCCAACTATTAATTCTACTACTATGGCTACCGGTTAGCAATAAAGTAAAGTAATTACATGGCGTTGTTCAATGACACGCAGGTCATACAATAAATTAAGACAACTCCTATGGCTCCTGCCGGTTGTCATACTCATCGACATGCAAGTCGTGAATCCTATTACAAGAACATGATCAATCTCATACATCACATATCATTCATCACATTCTTCTTGGCCATATCACATCACATAGCATACCCTGCAAAAACAAGTTAGGCGTCCTCTAATTGTTGTTTGCATGTTTCTGATACGTGGCAGCTATGGGTTTCTAGCAAAACGTTTCTTACCACATAAAACCACAATGTGATATGCCAATTGCTATTTACCCTTCATAAGGACCCATTTCATCGAATCCGTTCCGACTAAAGTGGAGAGGCGGCACCCGCTAGCCACCTTATGCACCAAGTGCATGTCAGTCGGTGGAACCTGTCTCACGTAAGTGTACGTGTAAGGTCGGTCCGGGCCGCTTCATCCCACAATACCGTCGAAACAAGATTGGACTAGTAACGGTAAGCATATTGAACAAAATCAACGCCCACAACTACTTTGTGTTCACCTAGCTCATGATGCCACTGTTGGGGAACGTAGCAGAAATTCAAAATTTTCCTACGTGTCACCAAGATCTATCTATGGAGAAACCAGCAACGAGGGGAAGGAGAGTGCATCTACATACCCTTGTAGATCGCTAAGCGGAAGCGTTCAAGAGAACGGGGTTGAAGGAGTCGTACTCGTCGTGATCCAAATCACCGGAGATCCTAGTGCGAGCAGACGGCACCTCCGCGTTCAACACACGTACAGCCCGGTGATGTCTCCCACGCCTTGATCCAGCAAGGAGAGAGGGAGAGGTTGAGGAAGACTCCATCCAGCAGCAGCACAACGGCATGGTGGTGGTGGAGGAGCGTGGCAATCCTGCAGGGCTTCGCTAAGCACCGCGGGAGAGGAGGAGTAAGAGAGGTAGGGCTGAGCCAATAGAGGGAGAAACTCTTGTGTTGGGCAGCCCCCATGCCTCAAGTATTTATAGGGGGTGGGGAGGGGCTGCGCCCCCTATAGGGTTCCCTCCCCAAGGGTGGCGGCAGCCCCCAGATGCCATCTGGGTGGCGGCGGAGGGAGAGAGGGGGGCGTGCAGGGTGGGCCTTAGGGCCCATCTGCCCTAGGGTTTGCCCCCTCCCACTCTCCCTTGCGCCTTGGGCCCCTTGTGGGGGGCGCACCAGCCCACCTGGGGCTGGTTCCCTCCCACACATGGCCCATGCAGCCCTCCGGGGTTGGTGGCCCCACTTGGTGGATCCCCGGGACCCTCCCGGTGGTCCAGGTACGTTACCGAAAAAACCCGAAACTTTTCCGGTGACCAAAACAGGACTTCCCATATATAAATCTTTACCTCCGGACCATTCCGGAACTCCTGTGACGTCCGGGATCTCATCCGGGACTCCGAACAACATTCGTTAACCACATACAAACTTCCTTTATAACCCTAGCGTCATCGAACCTTAAGTGTGTAGACCCTACGGGTTCGGGAGACATGTAGACATGACCGAGACGTTCTCCGGTCAATAACCATCAGCGGGATCTGGATACCCATGTTGGCTCCCACATGTTCCACGATGATCTCATCGGATGAACCACGATGTCAAGGACTCAATCGATCCCGTATACAATTCCCTTTGTCTAGCGGTATTATACTTGCCCGAGATTCGGTCGTCGGTATCCCGATACCTTGTTCAATCTCGTTTCCGGCAAGTCTCTTTACTCGTTCCGTAACACATCATCCCGTGATCAACCCCTTGGTCACATTGTGCACATTATGATGATGTCCTACCGAGTGGGCCCAGAGATACCTCTCCGTTTACACGGGTGACAAATCCCGATCTCGATTCGTGCCAACCCATGAGACACTTTTGGAGATACCTGTAGTGCACCTTTATAGCCACCCGATTCGTTGTGGCGTTTGGTGCACCAAAGCATTCCTACGGTATCCGGAGTTGCACAATCTCATGGTCTAAGGAAATGATACTTGACATTAGAAAAGCTTTAGCATCTGAACTACGATCTTTGTGCTAGGCTTAGGATTGGGTCTTGTCCATCACATCATTCTCCAAATGATGTGATCCCGTTATCAACGACATCCAATGTCCATGGTCAGAAACCGTAACCATCTATTGATCAACGAGCTAGTCAACTAGAGGCTTACTAGGGACATGGTGTTGTTTATGTACCCACACATGTATCTGAGTTTCCTATCAATACAATTATAGCATGGGTAATAAAAGATATCATGAACAAGGAAATATAATAATAACTAATTTATTATTGCCTCTAGGGCATATTTCCAACAGGTTGCTCTCCACTCGGTAGGATTTTTCAAACTTAGGCGAGTACTGGACTGCAGCTAAGCCCCCGAGTGGGAGGGTTGCTCTCCACTCGGTAGGAGTTTTTAAACTTAGGCGAGTACTATACTGCAGCTAAGCCCGGGAGTGGGAGGATTTCTCTCCAGTCGGTAGGATTTTTCAAACTTAGGCGAAGACGGATTCGCAGCTAAGCCCCCGAGTGAGAGGCTTGCTCACCACTCGATAGGATTTTTCGAACTTAGGCGAAACGGATTCGCAGCTAAGCCCCCGAGTGAGATGCTTGCTCACCACTCGGTAGGATTTTTCAGACTTGGGCGAAACGGATTCGCAGTGAAGTCACCCACTGGGGGATTTCAAATGGAAACAAAAGCAACAACAATCGTTTAGGAAGATTATAAAGCTCTTGTCTTCGATAAATAAACTGCAAAGGTATGTCTTCTTACATCTCATCCGAGTGAGTACTTAAGTATAAAAGGGGCGGAGCAGCTCCGCATTCCAAGCTCGTGGCTCGTCTTTCTGATGCTCGACATTGTAAAGATGGTATGCTCCATTGTGGAGAAGTCTGGTGATAATGAAGGGACCTTCCCAAGGAGGGGCAAGCTTGTGTGGCTTCTGTTGATCCACTCGAAGAACCAAGTCTCCCTCTTGAAAGGCTTGAACCCTCACATTTCTAGCGTGGAATCAACGCAAGTCTTGCTGATAGATGGTCGACCGGATCAATGCCATCTCTCTTTCCTCTTCTAAGAGATCGACTGAATCCTGCGGGGCCTGTTCTACTTCCTCTTTAGAGAAGAGCTCGACTCGGGGTGCGTTGTGGAGCAGGTCAATTGGCAGAACAGCTTCGGCTCCATAGACTAAAAAGAAAGGAGTTCGTCCGGTCGATCGATTGGGAGTTGTCCTCAATCCCCAAAGAATTGACAGAAGTTCATCGACCCAGGCGCCTGCTGCGTGTTTGAGATCACGCATCAGTCGGGGTTTCAGTCCTTTGAGAATTAGGCCATTTGCCCTTTCTGCTTGTCCATTCGACTACGGGTGAGCGACTGAAGCATAGTCGACTCGCGTGCCTTGAGAAGCGCAGAAAGCTCTAAACTCACCAGAATCGAAGTTTAACCAGTTGTCAGTGATGATGCTGTGTGGAACTCCATATCTGAATGTGAATTCTCTGATGAGGCTGACATCGGTGCTGGCTTCAAGATTCTTGATTGGTTTAGCTTCAATCCATTTGGTAAACTTGTCGACTGCTACCAACACATGAGTGAAGACGCTTCTACCAGTTCTCAGTGGTCCAATCATATCCAATCCCCAAACAGCAAAGGGCCAGACGAGGGGAATGGTCTTCAGGGCTGATGTTGTCTTGTGAGACACATCAGAGTAAAACTGGCAGCCCTTCACATCTATCGACTATATCTTTCGCCATTTCATTTGCTCGTGGCCAATAAAATCCGGCTCGGTATGCTTTAGCCACAATGGACCGAGAGGACGCATGGTGACCACTGGTCCCCGAGTGGATGTCGTTGAGGATCATTCGACCTTCTTCTGGCGTTATGCATTTCTGACTGACCCCAGTCACACTTTCCTTGAACAATTGTCCCCTTATCACCGTAAAGGCCTTGGATCGACGGACGATCTGTCGAGCCTCTTCTTCATCCTCTGGGAGTTCCTTCCTAAGGATGTACGCGATGTAAAACCTTTGTCGGTCGGGAGTGATGACCGGAACCTCCATGATTAGGTCGACAACGGCTGGGACCTCGACTTCAGTCGGATCTGTGGCGCTCTTAGGTTCCGGGGGCTCTTCTGTAAAAGGATCTTCTTGAACTGACGGTGTGTGAATCTGTTCCAGAAACACATTGCTGGGAATGGCTTCTCTCTTGGACCCTATCTTCGCCAAATCATCGGATGCTTGATTTTTCAGTCGGGGTATATGATGGAGCTCTAATCCCTCAAACTTCTTTTCCAATTTTCTCACCGCATTGCAGTAGCCAGTCATGGCTGGGCTTCTGACGTCCCACTCTTTCATCACTTGATTGACTAGCAAATCTGAGTCGCCATAGACCATGAGGCGACGGACGCCGAGTGAAATGGCCATGGGTAACCCATATATGAGTGCTTCATATTCTGCTTCGTTATTGGAGGAATCAAAGTGAATCTGTAGTACATATCTGAGCTTGTCTCCTCGGGGGGATACTAGTACCACCCCGGCACAAGAACCATTCAGCATCTTGGAACCATCAAAGAACATGGTCCAGTGCTCCGAGTGAACTTGAGTCAGTAGTTGCTGTTCGATCCACTCGGCGAGGAAATCAGCTATTGCTTGGGACTTGATAGCTTTCTTTGCCTCAAACTTAATATCTAAGGGAAGGAGTTCAATCGCCCATTTTGCCACTCGACCAGTTGCATCTCTATTGTGCAGAATCTCTGATAAAGGAGCGTGCTGACGACCGTAACAGAGTGGTCAGAGAAGTAGTGTGCAACCTTCTTCGAGGTCATGTAAATCCCATAAACAAGTTTCTGATAGTGTGGATATATCTATTTCGACGGAGTTAGAACTTCAGAAACATAATAAACCGGGCGCTGAACTTTATAGGCTTTTACCTCTTCTTCTCGCTCGACCATAAGTACTGTGCTGACGACTTGTCCAGTGGCTGCTATATAAAGCAGTAAAGGCTCTTTGCTGATCGGGGCAGCAAGCACCGGCTGGGTGGAAAGCAAGGCTTTTAGCTCTGTGAAAGCTGCATCAGCTTTGGGAGTCCACTCGAACTTATCTGACTTCTTCATCAGTCGGTAGAGAGGCAGCGCGTTCTCACCATGTCTGGAAATGAATCGACTTAGGGCGGCCAAACAACCAGTAAGCTTCTGGACATCATGCACACGCACAGGGCGTTTCATTCGGAGTATGGCACCAACTTTCTCGGGGTTAGCATCGATCCCTCGTTCGGAAACGAGAAGACCGAGTAACTTTCCTCCTGGAACTCCGAATGTGCACTTTGATGGATTAAGCTTGATATCGTACCTTCTGAGGTTGGCAAAGGTTTCAGCAAGGTCAGCCAGTAGGTCAGAACCTTTACGTGACTTGACCACAATGTCATCCATGTACGCTTCTACATTCCGACTGATTTGAGTGAGTAAACACTTCTGAATCATCTGCATGAATGTGGCTCCAGCGTTCTTCAGACCGAATGGCATAGTGACATAACAGAAGCATCCGAATGGGGTGATGAAAGCCGTTTTAATTTCATCGGGACCATATAGACGGATCTGATGATTCCCGGAATAGGCGTCCAAAAAGGTCAAACGCTCACACCCCGCAGTCGAATCGACTATCTGATCGATGCGAGGGAGAGGAAAGTGATCCTCCGGGCAGGCCCGATTGATATGCTTGAAGTCTATGCACATGCGAAGTGGATCATCCTTCTTAGGGACCATGACAACATTAGCTAACCACTCGGAGTGGTAAATCTCTCGAATAAACTCATCTGCCAGGAGCCGAGCCACTTCTTCACCGATTGCTTTTCTCTTCTGTACGGCAGACCGTCGAAGATGTTCCTTGACTGGTTTTACCTTTGGTTCGACTCACAAACGAAGCTCAGCCAGTTCCCTGGGAACACCCGGCATGTCAGAAGGTTTCCATGCAAAGATGTCCCAGTTCTCAAAGAGGAACTGGATGAGCGCTTCTTCCTATTTGGAGTCGAGTGTTGTTGAAATGTGGGTCGGAGCAGCATTGGGGTCAGTCGGGTGGATATGAATCGGTTTCATTTCACCGGACGACTGAAATGTTGAATCTGTTGCAGGCTTCTTAGCTCGCAGCAAATCACGAGGATCTGCATTTTTCTGATACTCTTGCAATTCCACTACTGCCATCTGCGCATCAGCGATCTTCGAGCCCTTCTGGAAGCACTCTTCTGCTTTCTTTCGATTGCCAGTGATAGTGATCACACCTTTGGGACCAGGCATCTTAAATTTGAGGTACACATAGCATGGTCGAGCCATAAAACATGCATAAGTCGGCCTGCCCATAATGTTGTGATAAGCACTCTGGAAATCCACAACTTCAAATGTCAACTTTTCTTGGCGGTAATTCTTGTAATCACCGAAAACCACGTCAAGAGCAATCTGGCCGAGTGATTCAGCCTTCTTGCCTGGAATGACTCCATGGAAACTCATACTGCTTTCACTCAGTCTGGACATCGGAATGCCCATCCCTTTTAACGTTTCTACATACAGAATGTTCAGTCCACTGCCACCATCCATCAGAACTTTAGTCAGTCGAGTGCCTTCGACAACTAGATCTACTACCAAAGCTTGCCTCCCAGGGGTGGCTATGTGCATCGGAGGATCGGACTGGTTGAATGTGATGGCAGTCTGAGACCATTTCAAATAATTGGGTGTCGCTTTCAGTCGACTCTTGCTCTCCACATCAGCAAAAATCGTCATAGTTGAATTGACGTGAGGGCAACCATCATCACTCTCCTCCTTGTCCTAAACCTTGTCTGACTCTTTTTCCTTATCTTTTTTTATGACCAGGAACAGTAGGAAAGGCTCCTACTGTGTTACTATATTATAATAATAAGTAAGCTGTACAATGGGTATTTACATGATGGGGGAGATACAAGTTGCCAACTTTGTGGCAAGTAGCACTAAGAAAAACAAAGAGAAACCACTAAAGGGAGTGCACAAGGTTCAGCACAAGGAGCCTATGCTCCTCCTTGACTCTATGTTGAAGAAGCCCAAAATCTCTCTTGAATCTGTCCAACCAGGAGGTTAATGAGGGTGTTATTGCTCGAAAGTGCTTGTTATTCCTCTCCTTCCAAATACTCCAGGCTGCCACAATGAATTTCTCAAGGAACAGTGGGGTGGGATGAGAGTTTCTGTGATCTTCAACAGCTTGTATTCGGCCAAGGAAAGGTTCCCAATGAAGCCCAAGTTTGGCCCAACAAAGTTTACTGAAAGTGCATGTGAAGATCATGTGTTCCACTGTTTCCTCAATGTTCAAACCACATAGGAGGCAATTGTGGTCATATCCTATGTTGTAGCGCCTCAGTTTCAACATGTTCCTCGTATTGAGCCTGTCATGGAAGAGCAACCAAGCAAAGACTTTCAACTTCATCGTGCATTTTGAATCCCAAATCCATCCAAATATCTGCTGCACTTGGACATCTTTGAAGAAGAATTTGTAGTAGTCCGTTGATTTGTAGATGGTTTTACCCCACGTGTAGTGCCAAATATCCGTGGATGACGAGGATGGTTGTAGATGAGCCGTAATTGTCTGCAAGTCTCTAACCTCCCCAAGGGCTTGAGAGGTCAAGGGCAGGTGGAACGTTTCTTCCAGCGAAGTTATTCCCAGGAACTTTTTGACCGAAACATCCTCATCGAGAGAGTGAGAGAAGGCCCTAGGATGGGAGTCTTGAAGAATTGCCCTGACCATAGATCTTTCCAAAACAAAGCCGTGGTGCCACACACAATATTGATTTGAGAAATCCCACGAAACTTAGGTGTGATCTTGAGTACGTCCTTCCACCAGAATGAGCCGACTGGATCTGAGGCATGAGGAATTTTTTGGGTGTAATAGGAGTCCCATGTGAGCTGCACCCAGGGTATATCCAACTTGTTATAGAACTTGTGTAGGAACTTCAGAAGCAAAGCTTCATTCTGTACACGAAGGTTAAGCACTCCCAGCCCTCCCTTCTTTTTAGGTTTACATACCATGTCCCAAGCCGCCAGAGAGTTACACTTATCACCTTGTTCAGTATTTTTAATCCATAGGCATCGACGCCTAATTTTGTCTAAGAGTTCAATGAGTCTTGGTGGAAAATGTAGCA
Source organism: Aegilops longissima (assembly GCA_021605205.1). Classification (NCBI taxonomy): domain Eukaryota; kingdom Viridiplantae; phylum Streptophyta; class Magnoliopsida; order Poales; family Poaceae; genus Aegilops; species Aegilops longissima. The sequence goes on from CM038679.1 coordinate 173,476,483, forward strand.
TGCACATGGCATGGATGAGTAGTGAGGTAACTGTGGAGTTGAGAAGGGTCAGCTTGCCAGCTTGGGACATTAGGGACAACGTTGACGACAAGCTTCTTTCAACCGTGCGGACAAGGGGCATAAAGTCGTGAAGTGTAGGTCGAGACGTGCCCAGCGGCAGACCTAAGTAGGTGAAAGGCATGGATCCAATTGTACACTCAAAGATAGCTGCAAGTTGGGCAGCTAGATCATCCTCCAAGTTTATGGGAATTAGTGTGGACTTGTGGAAATTGATTTTAAGGCCGATGGACTGTGCATATTTGGTGAGGATGTCTTTAATGATCATTGCTTGTTGAGGGTAGGCCTTTTTCCTTATCTTTGGGTTGTTTCTCTCGGAACTACTGGATTAGGAGCCGACACTGTCGAGTGGTATGCTTCGGATAAATGATTTTACCCTCTTCATCTTTCTTTGTGTGGATGTGGCATGGACAAACCAAGCACATCATTTGCATCTTGATCTTTTATCTTCTAAAGGTTCCATGGCCCCTTGGGCTTCCCTTTGGATTTTCCTTGAGTCACGGCTAAGGTTTCTCCAGGAGCAGCTGGCTCGGCTTTGCGCTTTTGCTTCTGACTGGAGTTTCCTCCTCCGGTTTCATGGGCGACTGATTTATGCTTGCCACTCTGGAGCCGATCCTCTTCTTCACCATTAGCATACTTGGTGGCAATGTCCAACATTCGACTCAGAGACATGTCTCCGGTCCGACCGAACTTCAAGTTTAACTCTCGATATTTGACGCCTTCCTCGAAGGCACAAACTGCTTGGTGATCAGACACGTTTTCCACTATGTGACGTAGTGTGATCCATCTCTGGATGTAATCTCTCAAAGTTTCATTTGTCTTCTGCACACAAGATTGCAGCTCTGTCAACCCTGCTGGTCATTTGCATGTCCCTTCAAACGTTCTGACAAACACTCGAGCAAGATCTTCCCAAGTGTAAACTCTGCTGGGTGCTAATTGATTCAGCCATGCTCTGGCCAAACCCTCCAACATCAGAGGCAGGTGTTTCATGGCCCCTTAATCATTGCCGCCCCCAATCTGAACAGCCACTCGGTAGTCCTCAAGCCAAGTTCAAGCTTGGACTCACAAATGAACTTACTGAATCCAGTCACCAACCTGAAGTTGGGAGGAATCACCGCGGCCCTGATGGCTCTGCTGAAGCACTCTGGACCTGAGATGTGCGCTCTGCTGATGGTGGGTACATCTCTGCCATGACCTTCTCGGTGAGCTCTGTTCCTGTCGACCAAACCCTGAACGAGAATGGATCTCGCATCAAAGCACGGCTCCACAGGGTCATTGGAATCCTTCGCCCAACACTATGAGGGCGTCTGTCATCCTGCTGTCGAGGCACGTATGATCCACTCCTTGGGGGAGGTGTGGGAACTCGACGACGATCATCATGGTCGATTCGGTGATCATACTGCTCACGGTTTCTGTACTGATCATGCCGGTCACCATGTCCCTCACGCCTCGGGGGCGATCTTGGGCTATGAGCCATTGGGATCAGATCTGCAGCACGGACCTGCTATGGATCCTATTCCGTGACTGTGACACAGCTGTATTCTGCTCTCCCGCTGCCCAGAGTAAAGCTCTGATCTGCATTAAACCTCTGCCAGCTTCTGACTGGGAGGGCTGAATTGACTCTGCTATTAGAGCTGTAGCTGTAAGATTTTGGATCGGAGTTCGATATACTGAGTCGGAGGTGGAAAAACTTGGTGTCGACTAGATTCTAGAACCCTTTGCGCAAGACGTGCCGAGTACTCATTGGAGATTTTCTAGTCAGTCGCTCAGCCAGATTAGCTGGTCTTGGCGTCCTGCAAGGCCCGGGCCTCGGGGGTTTCTCCAATGATAGGAGTGTGAAGAGCATCCATGTTCAGGTGGCGAAGTTCTTCCCTCTGCTCCGAAGAGAGGGGCTCGAGGAGGTACTCCTCATGGGCATGCGACGGATCGCCCCTGCCGTCGTCACCGTCGGTGCGAGGGAAGCCGGGAGGACTACGGGGTCCAGCGACCATCAGGACCTCCACCGCTGGATCACTGCTGTCGCACTCGGATGCGGTCTCTGCGGAGCCAGTCGAACAGGCCGTAGAGAGATTCATCGGGCTTGATCGCCGTGACTTGGGGGGTGGCCGACTGGCGAGCCACCGCGTGCGTCACCCACCGCTGAAGCCTTGACCGACCTGAGCGCTTGCGCCGGCGAGCGACGGGGCGGGAGTACGCCACAGGTACCGACCGATATTTGATCGACGGCTGCCTCAGGAGGACACCCCGGACGCACGCGCGAAAGTGCGTCGCCCCGCGGACGGGGACTGCATCGACATCGAGTGGAGCCTCCTGAAGCCAAGCGGAGTCGTCGGCGACGAACACGAGCACGCCGAGATGGATCTCGCGGCCCTCAGCCAAACCTCCGCCTGAAACCAGGATGAAGGGGATCGAAAAGATTGCAACTTCTCCAACAAGTCGCTAAGACACCTGCCCCAATGTGGGTGCCAACTGTCGTGGTTCTGAGTCTGACAGTAGAGTAGGGGGGTAGGAATGTAGAGGCAAGATCTTAGCTATGGAGGAGTTGTACACGCTAGTTTTACGAGTTCAGGCCCTTCTTGGAGGAAGTAACAGCCCTACGTCTCGGAGCCCGGAGGCGGTCGACTAGATTATAAGCGTGTGAGTTCTGAGAGGATCACGAACCCTTGTCCTGCAGGAGGAGGGGTGGCTTATATAGTGTGCGCCAGGACCCCAGCTCCCCTCTATTACATAGGATTCAATGTACATAAAGAGGTGGCGTTACAGGTAACGCCTGTATTGAAGTGCTACAAATGATCATTAAATATCTGAGTAAATGCCCGACCGTTGCTGCACAGAGTGGCTTTAGGTCTTCTTATTGTCGAGTGGTTTGATGGTCGAGTGACCTGGATAAAGTGGGATCTCCGAGTGGATGGTAGGTCGAGTGGACTTCACGGCGCCTTTCTTTGGATCCTTCTTCTGATTCTTGAACTTCTTTGTTCTTAGGACAAGGACCTTAGGTAGGACGTATAGGTCAGGCCTATTACCCTACCCTAGGTTTATGTCCACATGAGGGCCCACGAGGGTGGAGAGCGCGCCCTGGGGGGTGGGCTCGCCCCCCTACCTCATGCCCTCCTCGAAGCTTCCTTGACGTAGGGTCCAAGTCTCCTGGATCATGTTCGGTGAGAAAATCATGTTCCCGAAGGTTTCATTCCGTTTGGACACCATTTGATATTCCGTTTCTTCAAAACTCTTAAATAGGCAAAAAACAGCAATTCTGGGCTGGGCCTCCGGTTAATAGGTTAGTCCCAAAAATAATATAAAAGTTGAAAATAAAGCCCAATATTGTCCAAAACAATAGATAATATAGCATGGAGCAATCAAAAATTATAGATACGTTGGAGACGTATCAGTGAACCGGGTATATGTGCAGTATGCAATGCAGTCTAAACTAACAACACACAGGTGCAATAAACATGCAATGAAAAACACATCAGACAAATAATACTAAGGTGTTTTAATGCTAGTGGGTATATGCACTCCTGGCATACATATACCTACACCAGCGCGCATTTTATTAAAGGCTCGGAACGAGCCAACATTGTTTTTAGTGTATGTGTCGTACTGATTAAAATCTTGTTAGCACACATTGCCAACCGTGTCAAACATCTCTGTTTGACGGGGAGACAAACAAAAACAAGCACAAAAATTTAAAAGCAAGCAAGCATACACAAACACATTACAGGTTACAAACAGTACAACAAAGCACGAACGCTCTACACGCTAAATGAAACTACTCACTCCAGGATACATAGTTCTATTCCATATCGGGGATGAACCGACTGACTGACCTACTCGCAGAATCATCTCACTGCGTGACTGAGGTCATGCAGAGGACTAGCCTTCTTTGGGGCTCTCCAGAGGATTTAAGACTGAGCCAATCTCCATCTTCATCGTCCGACACTACTATTGGTTGGGGTTAGACTGCTGGAGGTGTGGCTGAAATTGATCCAAGCAAATGCTGGTGGTGGATCCGTAAAAGAGCCTTATCGAGGGTGATGATGTTGGGTCTAGGCCACAACACAAGCTGAGAGGGTAGCACTGGTTTGGATGGCATGGGGTGGATGGCTTGAGATGCGAATTTACGAGCCTGACGGTAAGCTTCCTTGACGACTCATACCACATCACTGTCCATGGCTCTAAACTCGGCAAGCATCTTGGCAATCATCATCCCCTGGGCAGTGATATATTGCACCAGGCGAGCGATTGCGGGGTCATCTCCTTGGATAGCGGGAGAAGGCTGCATTCCTACTTCTGTCACAATGGGGTAAAAGCAGAAATCCCGCCTCATTGCCATATGCGGGTACCTGGTTCGGAGGTGAAGCATAGCCTCCATAGTAGCAGCCTGAATGGCTAAATCGGTGGTAGGCATGGCTCTACCCTGAAAAACCAACGGCTGGCCATCTACTGCGGGACCTAGGCTGATGTGCACTCTTGCATCAAAGCGATGCAGGTGAGGGACGGGTGCCGATTGGAACACCAGGTAATCGGGGCTAGCCTTACAACCAAAGCCTTTGGTGAGCATCTCGGTAAGAAGGGGGTGGAAAGCCAGTGTGGTTGACGGCACAGGTGCGGGTGTAAAACTTAGGAGCTTTGAAGGTGCTAGTCATGGATGGGGAGCTACTAGCTAAGCTTTTCTGTAGGGACATGCCTGACTGAGGGGTGAGCGATACGGCTAGCAGAAAGGGGGCTTTTATAGGCGGCTATGCGGGACATGCCCGCATGGCGTGGCCCCTTTTCCTTAATGGCGAAGGGTACGCGGTGCGGCTGACCAGAAAGGATAGGGTTGCTATTCAATCCACAGATAACTAGGCGGGGACAGCGGGGTGAGGACGTGTCGGTCCCGACTACGCCACCGGTTGATTAACAGTGGTCATGTCGGCTGCCAGGGATGGGTCAAATACCATGGGGCCATTAGGGTTTGATGGTAGCGGTGATTTAGTGCTAGGATAACCTATGCCAGCCTGGCTGCTCTGATACCATCTCCTGTGGCACCCTGATCCGCATGGAGCAAGGGGCCTTGGCACGTCAGCCCAGGATTACGCCTGACGCACGACATGTCCATGATACAGCATTCCAGGTACAATAATATTCATCAAATACATGTGTATAAGATTACATCATTGATGAATACAATTTTCTGGCATAGCCCTAAGGCTATTTACATGGCAGTCGAAGTCCATATAAATGGTGGCGGAAGTCTTGGTTTGGCAGCGTCTCACTAAGGCAGGGCTCCAGTACACACAGGACTGGCAAGATTACGGCCTAGCACGACGGAACAAGCAAACGACCTACAAAACTGGCATGACACGCCAGGTCAGTACATTGAATGTACTTGCAAGACAACCAAATACATAGCATCCAAACAAATGGATGACAAAGCAAGAACCAAGCATATGCAACAATCTACTCCAACACAACTTCTAAGCATGGCATGATATTAACTAGAATCATAAATCCAACTAGGCATGAACAACAGCATAGCATCAACTATCATGGCATATCAAACTTACTTCTATCATAACAACAGCAAAGCATAACATATCAAAACAGGGCATGGCATCATGAAACTATGCTGAAAATAAACTACCAGTTACCTCCCGTGAAGACATGTTGTAATAACCTTATGCCACAATCACTTACTCTGCCACGGCTCCTCGGAGCACAATCATGACTTACCGAGACCTCGTCTTGGGGTCATATCAACACATCATCGTGACTTCTCAGGATTATTTCATAGTCCAAGCCATCACATTAGTTATCACATAATTTATTAGCTGATCTATCCTTCATTATGACCGAGACCCGATAGTTCGACCTACTACGAACCTGTGCCCATGACCGAGGACGCGGCTATCGATAGATTGAATACACTCTGCAGAGGTAGCGCACTTTACCCACACTACGGAACCCTGGTCTCACACTCCCATACGTGAGGACCAAAGCGTTCCGACAAACCCGATCTACTGCCATGACGCCCTCCCGGCCACTCCGACCAACACCCGTCAAGGGTTCAGTCCTGGGTGGCCCCGTACCTACCAAAGGTACCAACGGCCACCGTCATGGAAAAATGGTCCCAAATGGGGACATGAGCTCAAAACCAAACCCGGGCACACAAGGCTTATGTCCGCCTACCTGATCAGGGTAAGCGCACCCATAACCTTCCCTCGCGGGAGGCGCCGGCGAGAGGCATGACAATAGACCCAGCTAGGACCTTCCCACAAGGTAAATGTGGTTGCACTGGAGAAAGCTCGATTTGGTGGCACTATGATATCCCAGTGATGGCAGAGTAGGTTTGTTATTAAGTAATGTTATTTACTTCTCCACCATCACCAACATTATGAGCATATTAAACAAGAATGCAACAATGAACATGCAGCAAACAAATGCATTAACAAATATCAAGCTACTCTAGTGAACAGTTATAGCATAACAATACTAGATACTAGCTTATTGACGGTGCAACAAAATCATCATAACATCAAGACTACTGGCATGAACTAAACTAGAGAGAGGCATGATATTATCAACAACAATATAACTAGCATGGCAAAAGCTATCAAGACAGGTAAGCAAGCAGTACTAACATATAGCACAATTGAAATAACGGCAGACGAAACAAACAAAACTACTGCAACTAAGCACACACACGAGGTACCGGAAAAGTCATAGTGCAAGTTCGGGGCTCATGATAAGAGGTTGGCTTGCCTGGGGGTCGAGGATTACTCTGGAAAAAGTGCGAAACGATCGCGGAAAGATTTGTCGGAAATAGTTCTCTCCCGGAGGGGGCTTTTTACATGCAAGGGGAAAATGGTCATTTTAAAAATGTACAAACATGGAGAAAGTTATTACATCAGAACGGGCTCGACGAAACAAAGACGTGAGCTTTGGAATCACCTAATTTGGAGCTACGGGTAAAAAGATATGGAGGATTGAAGCGCAGGGACCTATCGGTGAATTTTTTTCAGCAAACAGGCCCCTGGAGGAAAAACTAAACGTGCCTTTGGGCCGAATACGTTTTCCGCATAGGGAAACGCATTTTGAGCCGAACTGCCCAGGGAATACGTTTTCTGACTTGGAAAGCGTATTCAAGAGGAATACGTTTCCAGAGCGGGGAAACGGCTTCGGGTGGCGGGTGTGTCCACTTATCCAACGTGGCGGTAGGGCCCCCTCCTCTCGCGAGCATGTGGGTCCCGCAGGTGGGGCCCGCCTGGCCTGGCTTCTCCTTCCTCCAGCAGCGCTCTGGCCGAGGGAGACGCCCGCCTCGACGACGACATCGGCGGCTCCGGCCGCCTGCACGGACGGCCGACCTATCCATGAGCTCAGAGCGAGAGGCGATCCGTGGTGGTGTCCATAGCAGTGAGGAGCACGGGAGAAGGAGCAGCGAGGGCTCATGGCGGAGGTGGTCTTGGACTCCGGTGAGCAGGGGGCTCTGGTGGGGAACTGGGTGGGCAAGGCTACGGGAGGTGCACGGACACTCGGGAACGATAGGTGGTGAAGGAACAGGGAGAGGGGCACGGCATCGCCGGAATCGGGCAGAGCCCAAGGCGGCGGCCATGGTGGGGATGGGCGTTAGGGAGCTCCTCGAGCTCGAGCTAGTGGTTCGGGGGCGTTGTGGACTGCGAGGAGACTCGGGGTCGCTACTTATAGCCGCGGGGACGAGCTCTAGGGGGAGGGGCGAGGCGACACGCGGCATGGCTACGTGTCCGCGTGCTGGCAATGTGCATGCGTGGCCAAAGGCCACGGGAAGCGACGGGGATGCGATGAGGGGGATGCGGACGACACGCAGGGGCTCACGGAGATGAGGGGCGCTCGCGGACGAGAGGGAGAAAGGGACAAGAACGAGGAAGATGACGGTGCACGGGCGTGCACTGTGCTCGGTGACAGCGATGGCTCAACAAGGAAGCAAACAAAGTGGGAAACGGGCCAAGGCGCACGGCGACGATGAGGCCGAGCTGGTTGACAAGCTTGGACGAGCCAGAGCCAGCCGGAGATGTGCTACTGTGGCCAATAGTGGCTAGACTACTGATTTAGCTGGCACTGCCCGTGGTCACCACCGATAAGGCATGCTCTGGTCGTCTACATGGTGCCAAATGATGTCTACAGCATAGTCCCTCCAACGCTCATTAAGATTGAAGTGATGGAACGTCCAAAGGTGTAGTGAGCAGAGGGAAACAGACTCGACAAGTTTGCTGTTGCAAACTTGGCAACATCCTGGTGATCAACACAGAGAGGTTAAGTGGCAAACTTGATGTCTAGGAGGTTTAGGATAGCAAGGACTACGGTCCTGGGAAGTTGGAAGGGATTTGGGCAAGGATTTAGCATAGTTGCAGTTCAAATGCCAAATCTGACCCAGAAAGCAAATGATGAAGAATCACTCACTAGGAGTGATGGATTGGGCTAAAACTTGGCAAAGCTTCCTTATTTGGTCAGATGTAGACGCTACAAAAATATCATACCAAATGGACTTGCCAAATTGGTACTTGTTTCCCAAGCATCAGATCTGACAAGAAACTTTGGAAAAATCCAGGAAAATACTGGCTACATGAAATGAGCCAAAATTGGTTGGAGATAGGTTATATGGAGAGGAGAAGGCTTAGGAATATCTTCAACCATAATGGAGCAAGATAAAATAGACTTGCTTCACAAACTGAAAATTTGGACAGAAACCAAGAATTGCTCATGTGCTCACATAGCTCAATTAAATGAGCTGAATTTAGGTGGAGGCTAATGATTTGGAATAATTGAGAAGATGGAAAAGTTTCATCCCATTTGGAAACTCTATGAAGGTACTTCCTTCACAAAGTTACAATCTGTCAGAAACTTTGGAAAATTGCACAGGGAGCTAGGATGAATGGATTGAGCTCATCTTTGCTATTCACGGGTGATTTATGAAGGTTAATCACCCTACCAAATTGCAACTCAATTGGAATTAGGAATAAAGCACTTCCTTTGCAAAATTTCAGAGAAGGCAGAAACTTGCATTGGATCATGTGCCAAATTTTTGAACTAAGGATCATGAGATAAGGATGGACCTAGTGATTATATAGCAAGGACAAGCTCCTCAATTTATGTGGGAATTTTCTCTGCTATAAAAATAGTAGTTCCTTTAGGAAGTGGCAAAAATGCAATATTGGTATTAAATAGGAAAAAGGCAATTTTACATATTTAATTATGGCCAATGTCTTTGCCAGAGCTTGGATTAGACATAAATATCAACTCCACCAATTCTCATGAATTTTGGAGATTGTTAGATATGCCTTTGGATTTTATCCCTCAGAAAGGCAAGAAAAGGAATAAATCCTAATTCAAAAATATTGCATGGGACATGGCAATATTTTTGCATATCCAAGATTTAGAAGGATAGGAGGGTCTCAGGGAACAGATGGGATGATCAACAACTCAAGGAAAATGGATAGCTCCTTTGTAATCACAAAGGCCATCTTTAAATTCCAATAATTTGGAGTTAGGGTTTGAGAGGGTTTGAGCTGAGGCAAATGAGGTCTTGCCCACTGAAAAAGACATGAGCAAGGTTTTGAAAGGTTGGAAATGACGAAATTTCTCAGAGTCATCCAGGAAACTCAGGAGAAAATCTTGAGAATGAGTGCCAGGAAGGATTAACAGCACAAAAGTTGATAACCCAATTTTGGGGTTGTTACATAATTACCCCGCTAAACACCCCTAGTGCCACTGCCATGTAGGCCCTGTGCCTGTTTAGCTTAATTAATTTTTTGTTTAGATTAGTTCATAATCCAGTGGGACCCACACGTCAGCATTGACTTTGCTGACGTGGCCGTTGACCGGTCCCACCTGTTTGTGACTCGAGCCAGCACCGTGAGACTGACCAGTGGGACCCACTGGTTAGGTTTGACCTGGATTACCCTAGTTGACCTGCTGACGCAGTTAATCATTTTCTGGATTTATTCTTATTCAGAAATTCCAGGAAATAGTGCTAACTTCTAAAAATCATAGAAATTAATCTGTAACTCCAAATGCAAAGTGTTATATATGAAAAATGATCAGAAAAGTCCAGTCTATCCAACTCCACTGGTTTCATGCATGTTTAAACAAGTTAACTTGCTGTTTAGTGCAAAACATGATAAAGCACTATTTAAGATCACAAGTGAGTTTGAACTTTGAATCTTTGGTTCAAAATGGCTCAAACCCATCTGGTTGTAGTTGCATTAGCCCAACACACTCATATTTCCATGTCATGATCATGGATCATATTGTGCATTGCATTGATCGTGTTTCTTCTCTGTTGCCGTTGTTGTCCCCTCTCAGTAGATGACGTTCCATGATAAGTTCGATGACACCGATGAAGAACTATACCATCTTCAGAAGTACCAGGCAAGCAAAACCCCCTTGTTCATTCCGATACAATCCCATTATCTCGCTTCTGCTCTCTTTTACTGCATTAGGACAACAACGATTCAACTGTTAGATGCTGCGGTAGTTGAACCCCTTTTCCTCTGCATGACCTGTCATTGCCACAGTAAATAGATGAAACCCACTAGCATGAGTAGGAGTTGTTTGAGCCCTGATGTGCCTACTCATTCATGCTTGTTTGTCATGCCTGCTAATGCTTAGAGTTGAGTCAGGTCTGATTCATCGGGGATGAATTGGAGGTGTGTGAACATGTCTTACTATTGAGAGCTAAGTGTGTGAACACAATTTGGTAAAGGTAGCGGTGAGAGGCCATGTAGGAGTACATGGTGGGTTGTCTCATTGAAGCCATCCTCAGGAACTGAGTTCTGTGTTTGTGATCCATGAACAGCTACTACCATACATTGGGATCCTTAATTGACTCTCTCGGCTTCTTGACCACCCTTGTCCTCTGTCCAGGAGTTGCTAGTAGTTTTTGGTGTTTGTAGTATGCTGGAGGTCGTGCGCAGCGCTGACCCGAGGGGTGGGCTATGATGCGGTAGGCACGTGTCCAGGTACGTCGGGCGCCCGTTTAGTGTCGCGGAACCCTGTACACATCGTGCGGGGCCGTATGTGGAAACCTCGGCCGGACTCCCTGCGGATAGAACCTGAATAGGCGATAAACCTGGACTAGAGACTTGAGTGTTTAGGTAGGCCGTGGCTGACACCCTCGTTGGGCTTCCGCTTGAAGGTTGCCGAGTACATATCGTGTAAACGGTGGTAAGTGGTGAGAGCGTGTGTGAAGAAGTACACCCCTACAGGGTTAACATCATCTATTCGAATAGCCGCGTCCAAGGTAAATGACCTCTTGGTTGCCTATACAGTTCATAGACAAGTGAAAGTGGATATTGTAAAATGCCCAAGATAAGCGTGAGTGTTATGGATGGCATTCTCGTAGGGAGACGGGAGCGGATCCATAGTGGTGTATTGAAATGGTGAATATGTGGACTCGTGTGCGCCACCTCAAAAGAGTTACTTGTAGTAGTAGTTCAGATTATCCACTAAGTCAAAGGTGGCTTGCTGCGGTTAAACCCTACCATCCCTTTGTTGATAATGATGCATATGTAGTTAGTTCTCATGTAAGTCTTGCTGGGTACATTTGTACTCACGATTTGCTTAATTTATGTTTTTGCAGAGAGACTTCAGTCTCGCTAGTAGTTCCGTGTGGACTTCGACGTTTAGCTTGATACCTCAGCTACGATCTTGTGCCCTCGGCAGGATCTGGTAGATAGTCAGACTTCTCAGCCTTTTTCATTTGTAGATGTCTGTACTCAGACATGTTAAGCTTCCGCATGTTCTTTGACTTGTATGCTCTGAATTTTGGGTCATGAGACCCATGTTTGTAATATCTCGCTCCCTGGAGCCTATTGAATAAATACTTGAGTTGTCGAGTCATGTTGTGATGCCATGTTGTATTTGCACATATCGAGCATATTGTGTGTATGATTGAAATGCTTGGTATGTGTGGGATCCGACAACCTAGTTGTCTATCCTTGGTAGCCTCTCTTATGGGGAAATGTAGTCTAGTGCTTCCACTGAGCCATGGTCGTCTGCTACAGCCCGGTTTACCTGAGTCTTGCTAGCCCAGTTGCTACTGCTCCGGAACACTTAGACTGGTCGGCATGTGATCCACTTAGTTCCTGTGTATGTCCCTTCGGGGAAATGTCACGAGGTGACTTCCGGAGTCCTGCTAGCCTGCTACAGCTTGGGTTCCCGGAGTCCTGTTAGCCTAGTTGCTACAGCCCGGATTCACACGCTGATGACCGAAACGTTCGATGTTGGTTCATGTATGCATGTCCCCGTAAGTTAGTTCCACTTTGGGTTCACGACTAGTCATGCCAGCCCTAGTTCTCTGTCATATGGATGCTAGCGACACTATCATATACGTGAGCCAAAAGGCGCTAACGGTCCCAGGCCAGGTAAGGCGACACCCGTGGGAATATCGTGCGTGAGGCCGCAAAGTGATATGATGTGTTACATACTAGATCATTGTGGCTTAGGATTGGTGTCCTGACAAAAACATTTTGGGAGGTGTATCCTTCCCACCAACGAAAACGACTTAGAATTCCCAACACTTACCATGCTAGATATATCATAGGTGGTGTCGGCATCATGGGAATGGGCGTGCCCAGACTTTCCTGCCTGCGGCCCATGGCGTGGCTCCATCAATGGCCCGGTACAGCCCAGCTTCAGCAGCAATGACTCAAGACCCTCGTGAGGGGCCAAGCCCCACGAGTCGGATGACACCAAGACCTCCCTGGGGGCGGCCTCACTAGGCTGGCTCCCGAGGAGCGGAGATATCTTTGCAGGGCGCACCTCGCGAGGTTCACATGACGTGAGCCATGACGACCAAGGCCAAGCGGGCGCCAGCGGGTGCAGTGTACTAGTTTCCTCTTTGGTGAAAGGAGGCAAGCGCATGCGCGGAGTCCCGAGGAATCAAGCAAAGGTTTCCATTTCGGTGCAATAAGACCAAGACCGCCAGGATAGAGGTCACTACAGAGCCCACTGCAGCGTCAACTCCAGAGCCTTCTGCAGGCAAAGACTACTTTTGTCAGGATAGCTTGTACGAGTTGTCTCCCTTCAAACTTGGCCGTTGTGGGATCCCTTCCAACCGACATTTGGGAAGAGGACCAAGACCACTATAAATAGGACTTAGCCACCACGATGGCGGGGCATCGGAGGCATTCCACCCACACCAGCTCATTGAGCCCAAGAACACCTCACCTCCTGAGGCTGTTCCACCACTGTATTAGTTCATGCTCAGCCCCTCGAGGCAATCCACGACAAAGCTGGAGTAGGGTATTACACTGCAAGGTGGCCTGAACCAGGATAAATCTTTGTGTCTCTCATTCTTTGGGTTTGTGGAGCTAGGCCGTGGGATCATTGAGCGGGCAGGCTGGGTAGAGAGTGTTCTTCGTGCGCACCCCAGAGTTCGAACCTCTCAAGGGTTTGCGGAACCCATAATGCGACATTTGGCGCGCCAGGTAGGGGTGCGCCGAAACCTCTCTTCCGTCGATTGACGCACCACCGCTCCGCTACTTCCATGGCTGACGCTCGTCGAGCCTATGCTGAGCGCCGAGCCGCTCTCGCCGCCCGCATCGCCCAAACGGCGGGCCTCCTCATCGTTCTCCGTCACCCGCCGCCAACACCGCCACCGCCCCGACGGGGAACGATCAGCAAGCTTCATCGCTGCACCCCTCCGTGCGGAGGGACAGACGCACCGCCACCCCGTCGCTGACTCCGACCGGCTCGTCCTTTCACGCTCGTCGCGGGCCTGCAGACGTGCAGGCTGCCCTGCTCATGGCGCGCGAGCTCCTGCGCTACCGCCCCGTCGACGATCTCTACGAGGACTGGTTGGACCGCATCGCCGAGCTCGTGAGCGCCGCTTGGGGCTCTCTAGCACCGTCCCTCTCGCTACCTTGCCCGCCTCCCGCCACGGGCGACACAGCCCATGGAGCGCCTCCACCACCTCCCCGTAAAGATGTCGTCCTCGGACCGAGACGTGCGGCCACACGGCGTGACCCACCGCACAGGGCGCCCGCGCATGAAGAAGAAAGTTGCTAGGAGGTCCAGCGGCCGCAAGAGGACACTCCTGCACTCCTGGCACCACCACGTCAAGACCGCGCGCCGCCTGCTGAGGGAGTCCTGGATTAGGGGGTCCTCGGACAGCCGGACTGTTGGGCTATGAAGATACAAGATTGAAGACTTCGTCCTGTGTCTGGATGGGACTCTCCTTGGCGTTGAAGGCAAGCTTGGCAATACGGATATGTAGATCTCCTCCCTTGTAACCGACTCTGTGTAACACTAGCCCCCTCCGGTGTCTATATAAACTGGAGGGTTTAGTCCGTAGGACGACAACATTCATACCATAGGCTAGCTTCTAGGGTTTAGCCTCTACAATCTCGTGGTAGATAAACTCTTGTAATAATCATATCATCAAGATCAATCAAGCAGGAAGTAGGGTATTACCTCCATCGAGAGGGCCCGAACCTGGGTAAACATCGTGTCCCCCGCCTCCTGTTACCATCCGCCTTAGACGCACAGTTCGGGACCCCCTACCCGAGATCCGCCGGTTCTAACAACGACATTGGTGCTTTCATTGAGAGTTCCACTATGCCGTCACCGTAAGGCTAGATGGCTCCTTCGATCATCGGCAACGATGTGATCCAGGGTGAGGTTTTCCTCCCCGGACAGATCTTCATATTCGGCGGCTTCGTACTGCGGGCCAACTCGCTTGGCCATCTGGAGCAGATCGAGAGCTATGCCCCTGCCCATCAGGTCAGGTTTGGATACTTGAACTATACTGCCGACATCCATGGAGACTTGATCTTCGACGGATTTGAGCCCATGTCAGGTGCGCCGCACGATCACGACGAGCATGACTTAGCTTTGCCGTCGGACAATGTTCGGGAGATCACACCTGCGACTACTGCGGCCCTCAATCCGGAACAAATTGCGCCATCTGAGGACGGGTGGATGGACCCCGCCACGGAGTCCGCACACTCAGTGGCGATAGAGCCGAATACTGACTTCACCTCCTACGAGACCCGTGTTGCCAAACTGTTGGATTCATCCCCGGCCATGCGCTCTGAGCTACCTGCGTCCGTGCCTATTGAATCCGATTGGGCACCGATCATGGAGTTTACCTCCGCGGATATCTTTCAGCACTCGCCCTTTGGCGACGTGCTAAACTCGTTGAGGTCTCTCTCCCTGTCAGGAGACCCTTGGCCGAACTATGTCCGGCTAGAATGGGATGTGGACGACGAAGAAATTCTCTCCCCACCAACCACCCACTTAGTAGCCACTGTCGACGATTTAACCGACATGCTTGACTTTGGCTCTGAAGACATCGACGCTATGGACGACGATGCAGGAGACGAACAAGAACCACCGCCCACAGGGCGTTGGACTGCCACCTCATCATATTACATATACATGGTGGACACCTCCAAAGAAGGCGATGGCGATAAGACAATGGAGGATAATCCCTCCAAGAAGCAAACCAAGCACCGACGTCAGCGGCGCCGCTCTAAGTCCCGCCATAGCAAAAGCAGCGATACCGGCACAAGAGACAATAATGCTCCGGATAGTGCCGAAGACGACGACAATCCCCTCCAGCTAGACCTAGAGCGGGAGGATGAACAAGCTAGCCCTCCGGAACAGACAGAAGACGGAGAATAAGAGGATGACAATTACATGCCTCTCTCCGAAGACGAGGTGATCCTCGGCGACGAAGAATTTATCGTGCCTGAGGATCCAGTCGAGTAGGAGTGCTTCAAGCGCCAGCTTATAGCCACAACAAACAGCCTGAAGAAAAAGCAACAACAGCTTCGAGCTGATCAAGATCTGCTAGCGGATAGATGGACTGAAGTCCTTGCGGCCAAGGAATACGAACTCGAACGCCCAACTAAGTGTTACCCAAAGCGCAGGTTGCTACCCCAACTCGAGGAGGAAGCATTAAAACCTACATCTCCAGCGTATAATGCGGCTGATCGGCCACCTCGTGGCCGAGACAGAGGGGCATATCAGCCTGAAGTCCAGCCCACACCCCGTCGCCAGACAAACAAAAACATCAAGGCCCGGGGCAACACGCGGGACCTGCGAGACGTATTGGAAAACAAAGCAGGACATACAAGATCGATCTATGGATCACGGGGTCGCGACCCAACGCATGATGATGATCGTCACGCCGACTACACTAAAAGCAAATACGGCCGGGCCGAATACAGTAGACAAGACTCGTATGAACTGCGTCGTGACATAGCCCGGCACAGAGGTGCCTCACACCCCCTATGCTTCACCGATGAAGTAATGGATCATGAATGCCCAGAAGGGTTTAAACCCGTGAACATTGCATCATATGATGGTACTACAGACCCCGCGGTATGGATAGAAGACTTCTTCCTCCACATTCACATGGCTCGCGGGGATGATCTACACGCCATCGAGTACCTCCCGCTAAAACTCAAAGGGCCGGCTCGGCATTGGCTGAATAGCTTGCCGACAAACTCCATCAGAAGTTGGGAGAGCCTAGCAGATGCATTCCTGGACAATTTCCAGGGCACTTATGTGCGACCGCCGGATGCTGATGATTTAAGTCATATAACTCAGCAGCCAGGGGAATCGGCCAGAAAATTCTGGACCCGGTTCCTAACTAAGAAGAACCAAATTGTCGACTGTCCAGATGCAGAGGCCTTAGCGGCATTTAAGCATAACATTCATGACCAGTGGCTCGCCCGGCACCTCGGTCAAGAGAAGCCAAATCCATGGCAGCCCTCATGACACTTATGACCCACTTTTGTGCGGGCGAAGATAGCTTGTTGGCTCATAGTAACAACACAACAAGCAAACCTGGCACATCAGAGGCCAGGGATAGCGACGGCAAACCACGACGCAACAAACACAAGCGTCGCAAATATGGTGAAAACGCCGAAGATACGGCAGTTAATGTCGGGTTTAGTGGCTCAAAGTCCGGTCAGCATAAAGGGACCCTCAAAAATAGCAATTCGGGTCCATCCAGTCTGGACCGCATACTCGATCGTCAATGCCAAATTCATGGCACCCCAAGGACGCCAGCCACACATACCAACAGAGAATGCTAGGTCTTCAAACAAGCCGATAGGGCAGGTGCCAAAAACAGTGAAGGAGGGTCTCAAAGCGATGATGGCGACGAAGAGCCCAGATTACCGGACACAGGAGGGCAAAAGAAATTTCCCCCGCAAATCCAAACGGTGAACGTGGTAAACACCACCCAAATTCCCAAAACGGACCGGATACGCACCCCTAGGGATGCCAAGTTAACGGAACTAGTCGTCCCACAATATAAACTAAGGCCGGTCACCTCCAACCGCACGGATCGTCCAGTTAACGCCAATCAGGGCAACCCAGCCACACTAGTCCTCGACCCAATAATTGACGGGTTCCACCTCACACGAGTCCTTATGGACAGAGGCAGCAGTTTAAACCTGCTTTACCAGGACACAGTGCGCAAGATGGGCATCGATCTTTCGGTGATCAAACCCACTAAAGCAACTTTCAGAGGCATTATACCAGGTTTGGAAGCCATCTATACAGGCTCCATCGCCCTTGAGGTAGTCTTTGGATCACCTGACACTTACCGTACCGAAGAGTTAATCTTTGAAATCGTCCCCCTCCGCAGTGATTATCAGGCACTGCTCGGAGGACCCGCGTTTGCTCGATTCAATGCGATGCCACATTATGCCTACCTTAAGCTCAAAATGCCCGGCCCACGCGGCTTCATCACGGTTAATGACAAGGACGAACTTTACTTCGGCATCAACGAGTACACCACTGCATTAACAGCAGAAGCAACGATCAACACTTTGCAGCCGAACCCCGAGTCGACGGCCAGGCTCCCGGACACCGTCAAAGGACTACGAACTAATTCGCGGAAGGATAGCCTGGCTCGTCCGGAGCTCAGTTAAACACTCCGGCGAAGGCCAGGACAGGCCACACTCAGCGGCTCAACCGCTCTCCAGCACGCAAACATTTCTTACATTTCCTTCGCAGGTTCACCTTTGCGCCGACCAGGACGGGTGATACGGAGGCAGCCCGAACGCGCAAGGGAATCCTTCGATATTCCCCGTGATGACCATCCGACTATACTCCGGATCCGCACGCAGATTCTTCTTCCCTGGTCTCAGCAGGTTCCGCGGCCGTATTTATTTTCCATTATTACCTGTCTTATACGCATCGACGTACTATTCAAATAAAATATGTGGATTTGTATGACGCTTTTCTGCTGTCATTTCTTATTAAAACTCTTTTGTCAAGTGGCATCCGTACACCGCGATAGGCCTTTAAACGTGCCAGGGGCTTCGTTTTACCCACAGTACGGCAATAAAGTCCAAACACCTTCGTGGA
The DNA here is from genome assembly GCA_021605205.1 of Aegilops longissima. NCBI lineage: Eukaryota > Viridiplantae > Streptophyta > Magnoliopsida > Poales > Poaceae > Aegilops > Aegilops longissima. The sequence goes on from CM038679.1 coordinate 173,494,885, forward strand.
AGTTCGGCACCCCGAACTTATAGCACCATATGCATCAGCTCCGAATCATCTCTTGGGTCAATAGTTGGGTTTGCCTGGCTCCCACGTTTTGGTACCTTACGTTCCGCTATATCGACTAAGGTAGCACTGGGAGAACTACTGCGATTGTGTCTCGGTTCTTCCGGATGAGCACCTCAGTAGAGAAAGCCGAAAACTGACTGTCATGATACGGCGAGAGCTGATCAGCTGTTCGAGAGGTCGTAAAATCTTTAAGGATTTCTCCCGCATAATTCCATAACCAATGCAGCGTGCGATGGATCGCTTTTTCCTCCGATCAGGTGCTTATAGAGCCCCTAGTACGGTCTTCCGAACACCAGGGGCTGCGCCTACCTCACTAAAGCTCCTATGTCTAAGTGAGAGTGATAAAGCCATATAGTCTGATTGCCTGGTTCGTTGTGCTGAGCACCTCCTTCGAAGGACCCAAAACTGGGATAAAGAGTGCTTAGGTTTATCCCGAACACCCCCGTACTTCTTACGTGGGGGGCAGAAGCAGACGACTGGCTAACTCTCAGGTTTAACACATAAAACGGCCGCACAGGAGGGTAAACTTTTATATAACAGGCAATAAATAAATTACCTTGTTCAAACATTACAAAGGACAACACGATTGGCATTCATGGAAATATAATGTCCTGGGTGCATAGATCTGCTGCAAGGTAGGATCCTTTCAGGACACTTTCATAATATAATTCATGCTTGCGGTGCTCCTCCCCCTCTAGAGGCCCTTCCGTCATCAGCTTCTCAGCATACATCTTCCCCAAGTGCACCTTTGCGCGGGTGAGGGCCATTCGCGCACCCTCTATGCAGACCGACCGCTTGATGACGTCGAGTCAAGGGCAAGCGCTTACAAGCCGCTTCACGAGCCCGAAGTAGCTGCTTGGAATCGGCTAGGCAGGCCATAGTCGGATAATCAAATCCTTCATGGCTAGTTCCGCCGCCTTATGCAGTTCGATCAGCTATTTTAGTTGATCAGCAAAAGGCACGGGATAATTCGGTGCCAAATACTGCGACCAGAAGAGCTTATCCGCAGTGTTCCTTTCTTCGGCCCGGTAGAATTGGGCGGCATCTGATATGCTGCGGGGCAGCTCCGCAAATACCCCTGGAGAAATCCAAATTCAAAATTAGAAACATAATCTTCTCCTCAAATACTTGCTTTACAAGGAAAAAGCCTTACCCGCCGCGATCTTCCTCACCTCTTGGATCCCCTGCAGGGTGCTCTGGGTTTCCCCCCGGGCATCGCTCGTGGCCTGATGCTCCTTGGTGAGTTCAGATTCTTTCTCCGTTAAAGTCTGCTCCAAGGTCTCGCATTTCTTCACGACCTCTTGCAGCTCCTGCTCAGCTTTAATAACCCTGGCCTCGTACTTCTCACGAAGAGCCTGCTCTGTGGTTGCCTTTTTCTCGGCCTCGACCACAACCTTCTTAAGGGCCTCGACTTCGGTCACCATCCCTAGTGCAAATCATGAAGCCTATTTCATTATACTGAAAATTCATTCGCAACAAACGCGAAAAAGACTTGTGCATACCTTGTTTATCTCCCAACTGCATTTTCAACTGGCCAAGTTCTTCTTTGGCCCGCTCCAGACTTTGATTCAGTCCGGAGATCTCCGCAATATGAGAGGCAGCAGCCGCTACTGACGCCTGCTTATAACATAAGAGACATAGATGTCATTCAATGAGTCTTCCTGCAAACATAAAATTTGATCCTCTGTCAGGCTTTTTCTTTCACCGAACAGTGTATCAGGGGCTACTATCCATACCATGGCACTCTTTGAAAAACTTACCTCAAAACCTTTTATAAGGCTGATACAGGCTCCATTCAGTCCACTCTCAGCAGACTGAATATTCTCAATTACCGCACCCATAAGGGCACGGTGTTCATCAACGATGGAGGCGCTCTTCAGCACCACCAACAAAGCATCCGACACCTTTGGTTGGACAAAGGTTGCCGGTATGCCCCCTCCAGCTGAGAGGGGCTGCCTTCCTGATTCTGGAGCCGTATTGGTCTCCGGAACTGCATCCAGCTGGGAGCCGAATTTAAGATGGCCCCCGTCGTCAGCCCCCATGGGAATTTCCTCCCCCATGTGTTCAGCCCTTGATGTTTGACCTCCAGGCGCCGTCTTCATGGTCTTTTCCTCTCCCCCTTGGCCGGGGTCCCTCTGGGACGAAGTCTCGGTGGTATTCACCTGTTTGATGGAAGGGGCCTTCGGGGGCGTCCCGCTTTCCATAGCATCCGAGCTCAGTGAATCCTCTGATGAGGATTGTTCGGTACGGGACATCGCCGGACTACAAAAAATATGGCTCAGGTTAAAATATTATGCCATGATGAGTCTGGATGCATAAACATATTCGGCCTGTATATACTCACGAGTTCACCAGGGGCTGGGCCCTGGGATCCCACGCCGGGCCGCTGTCAGCGGCGGCAGTGGACATCTCCGGAAGAGGAGCTTTTCCCCTTTTAGGCGACTCGGCCTCCATGTGTGCGGAGGCTGTCCTCTTCATCCTTTCCCCCGCAGGGATTCATCTTCCTCCTCGTCCTCTTCGGAGGTGGAATGGGCATCAGAGCCTTCGGATATTGTGTCCGAAATGCCGCGGCGACGAAGGCCGCCCCGGGTATTTTTGGCCTCCTTCTCGGCCGTCTTCTTCAGCACCTTGAAAGGCACTGTGACAAGCATCTTCGTCAGAAGTGGGACGGCCGATTCTTCGGGCAGCGGGGCCGGACAATGGATCCACTCCGCCTTCTTTGTCCAGCCCTAAGAGATTTGTGGAAATCACATTAAGCGCTTCCGTTGGGTTATGCGGACAAAAAGTAGGATTACTTACCAAACTTGCAGGGAGGGACAGTTGGTACCCGCGGTCTTCGGCGAAGTCCGGCCATGATTTGCTAGACTTGAAAAGCACCTTCTAGATGTCCTTGTGCGAGGAGCCGAAAAGCTCTCGCAAGGTTTGGTGCTTGGCCGGATCGAATTCCCATAGATTGCAAGTCCGGTGTTGACAGGGCAGGATCCGGCAAACTAACATCACCTGGACCACGTTGACAAGTTCAACGTTCTTGTCTCTCATATCTTTAACGCGCGTCTGGAGCACCGACAATTCATTGGACGAGGACCAGTTCAGGCCCTTCTTGACCCAGGATGTAAGCCGCAGGGGGGCACCGGATCGAAATTCGGGAGTGGCGGCCCATTCCGCGCCGCGCGGCTCGGTGATGTAAAACCACTTCTGTTGCCACTCCTTGACGGAATCGTTAAAGGTGCATGTTGGCCATGTAACGTTGGGCATCTTGCTCACCATAGTGCCCCCGCACTCGGCCTGCTCGCCACCCACTACCTTGGGCTTCACATTAAAAACCTTCAGCCATAAGCCGAAATGTGGCGAGATGCAGAGAAAAGCCTCGCACACAACAATAAACTTCGAGATGTCGAGGAAGGAATTAGGGGACAGATCATGAAGATCGATCCCATAATAATGCATGATTCCGCGAACGAACGGATGGAGAGGAAGCCCTAACCCGCGGACAAAGTGAGGGAGGAATACAACCCTCTCGTGGGGTTCCGGAGTAGGGATGATATGTCCCGCCGTCGGGAGACGATGGCTGATTTTCTTGGCCAGATACCCGGCCTCCCGAAGCTTTTTGATATCCTTCTCCCAGACGGTAGAGGCCATCCATTTGCCTCCTGCTCCGGATTCAGACATTTTCGGAAGGCCTTTGTTGGCATATAAGATGAACGCTTGGGCGCTGGAGCTTGGGCGAAAGGGAATGGATCGGGAAGTAGAAAGCATGGGTGCGAAAGGGAGTCCTAATCCCTTTATAAATGCAGCAGGGATTCTGCGCCTCCCCGCTTGCCTAGTAAAACCGCTTATTCCCCAACTGCCGTAATTGATGGTGCGGTTGGTTTACTCACACCGTATTGATGAGAATCTCGTGATAAGGGGGACATGATCTCTGCTTCGACAAGACGTGCCAAGAAAACCGCCTCGCAATATGTGCAATGGCTGGTTGAGGAAAACGGTTCGAATAATGACCATGCCATGGTGTGATGTCATGTGTCAACAGATTAGATTTGTGGAAATATTATTATTCTCTCTACGGTGGTATGTGGAATTTGTTTTGCAGAGCCGGACACTATCCGCGTGTTCAAAACCTTCTATGGAGTATTCGGAGGAAGAACCCGCCTTGCAATGCCGAAGACAATCTGCGCGCCGGACTCATCGTCATTGAAGCCTGGTTCAAGGGTTACTGAGGGAGTCCTGGATTAGGGGGTCCTCGAACAGCCGGACTATATACTTTGGCCGGACTGTTGGGCTATGAAGATACAAGATTGAAGACTTCGTCCCGTGTCCGGATGGGACTCTCCTTGGCGTGGAAGGCAAGCTAGGCAATACGAATATGTAGATCTCCTCCCTTGTAACCAACTCTGTGTAACCCTAGCCCCCTCCGGTGTCTATATAAATGTCACACCCTACATTTTGTAACATTTCATTTGCATTAATAAAGCATAAAAATTTGGACCAACAAAAACTTTTGCATTATTTGGCTTTTTATGTTGGAGTTGGTTTTCTCTCTATGATTTTCAAGTGCTCTTTAAAGTCAACTACTCAACCTTATGTACTTCATCTCTTTGCCCCAAACTTCTTCCCAATGATCATGCCATGTGTATAGTGCAATATAGTATTTTCTTACAAAAATAATTTGGCCAAATAGTATTTTCAAAAATTAGTTTTCCAAAAACCCCTGAATTGAGGCTTGCACTAGAAGTACTTGATTTGGGGTATGAAAAATATTTCAAAAGGTATATTTGAAACCTATTAGATATACGATTCCCATAAACCACAAAAAATATAATTTTAAAAGTTATTTTCCTATTTTATTTAAAAGCTTTTTCTTAAGGCCAGAAATGGTCTTTAATAGGGAAAAATTATTTTATTGTTTTAAAAATATTTGACAAAAATCAGGGAAACTCAGTGGGCATATATTTCCCATATATAAGAGTTTCAACACATGGTCATGTTCAAAATATTGGACAAAACCTCCCAAAACCATTTGTGCCCATTTCAAGGATTTGAAATATTTCTACAGGAAATATTTTCATTAAAATCCAAGGAAAATCCAGCAAGTCACAAATGCATATTGTGATCACCTTGCAAAGCCTGATGTCAATTAAAGTCATTTTGGTTCACCAAAATGCCCCAAAACCCTCTCTGACCAGAATCAAATTTGAACAACTTTGTACTACCAACTTTCTCTCCTTGACCCTAACTTTTGTGAGCATGTTCACATGACCAAATGAGGCCACTACATCAAGTGGTTCATCAAGGGGAAGTGATTTGCTCAACTAGATCTACACAAGTTCATTTCTGCTAATTTCTAGGGTTTGCCAAAGTTTCATTAGCGAACTCTTCCAAATGAGCTCATCTTACTTTTACCCTGTCATTTTGTCATGACAAACGCCCCTGCCAAGTGCCACAAGAAGTAAATTAGTGAAAGTACCCCAAAACCATATTAAACACCTTCTGCCACTTCTCAAAAATCACCATTTTGACCCCTAACACTATTTTCCTTGAACTCAACTTTTTACCACAGCTCCTCCTAGTCCTCTCCTACCTCGAGTAACTCTCCCCTGGCCATTGCTCAATGATTAAGGGCTGAAACACCCCCATTTACCTCCCTGGACAGCAACTTCTCTCTCCTTTCTCACCTCCCTCCTCACTCCAGTGGCCACCCAGGGCATCCAATGCCCCTCCCCCATTCTTTACTCCCCCCTAGGGCTACCAGACACCTTTGGCCGTGCCCGCATTGCATAGAAAATGGCCATGTCGGCCTTTTGGGCGCTCTAGAGCGCCCTACAGTGCGCTTCCGCACTGTAGCCGCCCCCTGCCAAGCACCTCCGGCCACCTCGGGCCTCCCGAGCGCGCCCGACGATGCTCCTTGACGTCCGCAACACGCCACAGCCAGGTCTCCCTCCTCCTTCTCCCTCCTCTCGCCCCAGCTCACACGCGCGCCGGCCGCCCAAGCGCACCAGTGAGCCCGCTCACATGCGTGGTGCCCTGGCCCCCCTGCTTTCCCTCTCTTCTCTCCCCTCGCCCTAGACCAACCCCACAAAAGCCTGAGACACGCCCCGACAAGCCCTCGTGACCCGCTTCGACCGCAACAGGCTCGCTGGTGCACGGGTCCTCGGTTGACCGTCGCCGGCCTATTTAAGGGCCTCCCCGAGCTCTCCGCTCCTCATCACTCGCTCTCTGCAACACCAAATCATCCCCCTGCACCCCCAGTTCCTCTCCAGAGCTGCCCGAGCTCGAGATCGAGCTCGAGCTCCGCCGCTTCGGCTCGCCGAAGTTCACGAGGTACAGGCCTCCCCCGCTCCTCCTCTACCTTGATCTCGAACCCCCGAGCAGCCCTAATCATTTCCCCTTTCTCCCCCGCTTCTTTTGCAGCCGGAAACGGCCGGAACCAACGACGCCCGAAACTCCTCCGCCGCAAGACCTCGTCGCCGGTGAACCAGGCCACCCCGGCGACCGCAACCACCTCCACCCGAATGGCGACTTGACGCTGAGTTCAGCCGTACACTCGCCCGACCTCGCCGTGCCCTGCATCAACACTGGTGAGCCCGTCGGCCCTCTGTCGCAGGGTTAGGGATGACAGGCGGGCCCCGCCTATCAGCCTCTCCTCTCCATCGCCCTTCTCTCTCGCTGACGCCTGGGCCCCGCCCGTCAGGTTTAAACCTGGCGCGCGCGCGTCCACCAGTCTGCTGGGCCGCCCTTCTAGCTGGGCCTGCTGCGTTGCGGCTGTTCTAGCCCAGCAGGCACAGAGCCCTTCTCCTTTTTATTTTCTGTCGAACTTGCAAAAATTCCTCTGGACTAAATATTAATCCAAATGAAATAATTCCAGTTCCTAAATTCTTGTAAAAATCCCACCTATTTAATGGTATAACTTTCATTCATGACCAACCAACTTTTATGTACTATACAAATTCAAATTTGAATATATTTAAACCCCTCTGAAAATCCATTTCTCCTATTCTGCTACTCCAAATCCAAAACTAGGAATTTTCCCCTTCTTAGTTTTCACCCTAGTATTTAACAAAAATGAGTCGACATTTTTCTGAGCACTTTGGTTTTTTTGTTTTATTATTGCCTTATTTTTCTCGTTATTATTTTGCAACGATAGATTGCGTTGCTGACGAAGGAGTTGGACCAGAAGACTTTGAAGACCTAGAAGACTTTGTTTAGCCAGGCAAGTAGCCCTTTGACCATGTCTAGGAAACCCTTTTTATGCATGTCATATAGCACCATATTGTTGTTGCTACGAAATCATGATGAGGTGGTAACCACTTTGTTGGTTTGCCACCGTACTTCCTCGTTGATACTTGCATTGTGCAGGACCCTACCTTCTTATGAGGGTTATGCCGGTGGGGGTAGATAGGATGCTAAAGTAGTGCTACGCAAAAAGGGACGGGAATACGCATGGTGATGGAGACAAAGTATTTTCAAAAGACTTATCGGAAACCCCATCGGGTGCCACTTATCCCCATGGGAGATGATGAGTTGGGTAGTCACTTGATGACGAAGTGGTGTACCGAGGCAAGTGTGTGATGTTTTCAAAATGGATTAGTTTAAGTTGCAACCGTTATTCCAACCTTACATGCGCAACCACTCTACCCTTGTATGGGAAAGGGCATTATTGATTACCTAGGCCGATACTAGCTTGGAGCCCGCATTACTAGTGACGGGGGAGAGTTGGTGCTCTCTCTCGGGACGGGGTCGTGCCAGGTAGGGCGGCCATGACTGTTTTCACAGGGCACCGGATACACCGTTGTGTCCCCTCTCGGATTTTACGATCTCGAGTGAGTCTCGTATGATGTACATCGTGAGGATACGAAACAACGAGTGGACTCCTTGTTAGTGTGGTCTAGGGAAAGATAGTGATCGGGTGCTTACCCCGGGTACTTGAGGTATCGCGGGTCGTGGATGACACGGAAGTTCCCCGGATCTTGTGGGTAAAGTGTGCAACCTCTGCAGAGTGTAAAACTATTCAAATAGCCGTGTCCACGGTCAAGGACAGTTGGGTAACTGCTCTTGGGCTACGTCCACATGTTTACAAACCAGTGTATGTGTTTGGATAAGTGGGAAGATCTACGTGGGTCAAGTCAAAGGACTTGACATGATTGAGTTGGGTTGATGCCCACTCTATTTATGTTGATATATGTAACCTATCCTCATGGTTACTTGAATTCTCTTGATGCATGTCTTACAAGTTGTTAAACATGTCATTGCACCCAAAACTAGCTTTCTGCAAAAATTTACCTATATCATGCATTGTTGTGTCTTGAACCAAAGCATGGGTTGCTTGCGAGTACATTCAAAGTACTCATTGGCTTGCCACTGGTTATTTAATTGGCCAGGTATGGAAGAACAGGAGTTCGAAGAAGAGTTCTTTGGAGACGAACATGCGAACTAGGACGTTTCCCAGTCAGAATGCCTGTAGGGTTAAGGCAGATGGCATGGGTTCTACTTATGGACGAAGATTTCCGCTGCTTAAGTTTATTTGGTATTCAGCCCTTGTGGCTTTATCTATGTAAGACTTGACCATAATGGTCATAATTTGTGTAAGAAGGTATGTATGGATGTAAGACTCTTGTTATTCAGCTTTTGTGTGTCCAGTGAGCATTGATCTATGGGATCACTGTACACTTGCATTCGGTGATCACGACTTATGGGTCGGGGTCCCCACAGAGCTGGTATCAGAGCCATCCGGACTGTAGGAAGCCTTAGTTAGCATGGGCGTTAGATAGGGTAAAACCCATTTTGCAAAACCCTCTATTCTCCTCTTCTTTTCTAAGCTTACCAAACCCAAGATATATTTCCATATTGACCTCTCCCATTAAACCTTTGTAGATGGTTGTCGTACCCGAAGACTTCCTGACCACCGGGTTTCCCGTCCTTCTCGAGGATAGCCTCATGAAGCGCCAGTTTTACCGAGCCCCCAATTTCACCTACCATGAGCATTGGATCAATGACATCGAGACGGAGTATCAAGTGGAAGTGATCGTGAAGGCTAATGACCCTCCAACAAGCTGGTTCTTCGAGGGACCCCAGATGGCAACACTGGTTCTTGCCGTCGAGACGGCAACCCTCAAGGCACTCACCCGCCTCCGAGACCTTCTTCCAAAGATGGCAGACGAGTTAGCAACCCGCTTCTTGCCTTATAGGAAGGAAGGTGAGGATGAGAGCAGTGCACCAGCTCCACCATTAGAAGAAGGACTTCCACTCTGATTCCAGACCTACTTCAGCCTTTGTGCCGATAGTTTGGCACAACACTTGGCCTTGGAATCAATGGAACTCCGAAAGGAACTTCATGAGACCAAGGCACTTCTTCTCCAAGCACAAGAGAAGACGGATAGGATCAAGAAGGAAGGTGCTCCCCCTGGACTACCCGCAATCGCATACCGAGGCGGAAGACCCCCAAAGGATGGAGAACCACCATAGCAACACCGCATGAGCGCAACGGATTACCGCAAGCTCTTCACCCCACCAGCAAAGCAACGCCGTGTTGAGCTCCTCCACTCCCCCACTCCTCCGAGCAATAAAGGAAGTCATGCTACTGATGACGAGGAGGAAGACTCGGAAGAGCCAGACTATGCGACCGAGCATTCCACCACTTAGGCATCATTCGCAACTTGGATATGCCCGTTAGTAACCCCTATGGTAGGATAGGTTGTGTACCCCTATGCGAAGTCGAGTCCTTGTAATGGTTCATATGAAACCATATAGTGTTGTGTTTGCTTTGATGTGTTTGATGGACGTCGTGCTTTCCTTCGGGAACTTGTAAGCGACTACATCACCCATTTGGACTTTAATGAATGTGTTTGGCCTTTTGGCCCTTGCATGAAAACAATTAGTGTCATACCAACCCCCTTACCAGGCGTCCCATCTATATTGCTTTCCCCATCTTTCCCAATCATGAGACCTTGACCGCTCCAACAGGATGGCTGTTGTAACACGTACTAGTACCTCTACCCAGCAGCAAGAAGCCGGTGCAAGAGCCAGTCAGGACCAAACCCAACGACAAGCTCCACCACCGCCACCACCTCCAAACATGGACATGGCTCAGCTTCTCCAAGCCTACCGAGAGGAACGACAAGCCAACACTGCAGCCCTCTAGATGATTGCTCAAGCTGTCAATCGCCAGCCGGCGGGAAACGATAATGGACGTTCCACGTTGATGGAGTTCAAGAAGCATGCACCACCCACCTTCATCGAGACTGTTGAACCCCTGGATGCAGACGAGTGGGTCCGCACCATTGAGGATCTGCTGGAACTAGTCGGATGCATTGAGGATCATGCGAAGGTGGCGTATGCTGCTCACTGTCTCTGGGGCACTGCTAGAGCTTGGTGGGATGGATTCAAGGCCATGCATGCAGAGCAAAACATCACTTGGAATGACTTCAAAGCAGAATTCCGCAAGGCTCACATTCCTTCCGGAATCGTGGCCATCAAGAAGCGTGAGTTCCGAGCCCTGAAGCAAGGAAGTAGCACTGTCAAGGAGTACATGCAGAAGTTCAGTGTTCTCTCAAGGTATTCTCCTAAGGATGTCAGCACTGATGCTGCCAAAAGGGAGCGCTTCATGGAAGGCCTTAACCAGACTCTGCAGTACTCGCTTGTTGTGTGTGACTGCCCGAACTTTCCTGATCAGGTGAACAAGGCACTCATGCTTGAGGACAAGCGACGTGCTTTGATTGATACCCGTAAGTGCAAGATGATCAGCAAGGGTAGCTCCAGCAACCAGAAGCCTCGCCCGTGGCAGCCAGCCCCGGTCAAGCCAACCTATCAGCAGCCAAGAGCCCTTGCGCCGCACCAACTATCGGCCTCAAGAATATGCCAACCCCAGGCCAGCTTACAACAACCCCAATAACAATGCCGGCAAGAGCAGCAACCCCAATCAAGTCACTTGCATTGGATGTGGTCAGCCAGGACACTACTCCAAGAATTGCCCCAACAAGAAGCCCGACGCCCCGCGCCCCAATGCGCAAAACCCAGGACAAGGCCGTGGATTGCCACCAAGGAACCAAGCTCCCCTCAACCCTCCCAACAACGGCAAGGGTCGTGTGAATTATGTCACTGCAGAAGAAGCCTAGGAAGACCCGGACGTCGTGCTGGGTATGTTCCTTGTCAACTCAGAACCTGCAACTGTCTTGTTTGATTCTGGAGCCATGCATTCATTTGTCACCCAAAAGTTTGCATTAAAAAGTAGCATGACTCCTACTCCCCTGAATAACCCTATGGTGGTACAAACCCCAGGAGCAGAGATGAGAGCCAAGATAGGATGTAAAGGAGTCGGGATTGTCATTAATGGGGTAGACTTCCTAGCAGACATTATCATCTTAAGATCGCAAGGCTTGGATGTGATCTTAGGAATGGATTGGCTCATCAAGCACCAAGGCTTATTAGATTGTGCCAACCGGACTGTCACTGTGACCAATGACCCAGGAGTCGAAGTTAAATTTGCCTCAACCCTCCTCTGCTCAAGCCAACCAAGTCAAGCTGTCGTGAAGTTGGATTGGAGCAAATGCCGATAGTATCTGAATACCCGATGTCTTTCCCGATGAGCTACGGGAATGCCTCTGACCGAGACATTGAGTTCATCATCGAGCTCATACCGGGCAGGACCCATCTATAAGAAGCCGTATAGAATGGGATCGGAAGAGTTAGCAGAGTTGAAGAAGCAACTAGAAGAGCAGTTGAGGAAGGGATTCATCCGCCCTAGTGCCTCCCCTTGGGGATCACCTGTTCTGTTTGTGGCAAAGAAGGATGGTACCATCCGCTTGTGCATTGACTACCGCTCCCTCAATGAAGTTACAATCAAGAACAAGTATCCACTTCCCAAGATTGAACATCTGTTTGATCAACTCAATGGGGCCAAGGTGTTCTCCAGGATCGACCTTAGATCTGGGTACTACCAGCTGAAAATCAGACCCCAAGATATTCCGAAGACGACATTTGTAACCAGATATGGCATCTATGAGTGCACGGTCATGTCCTTTGGATTGACCAATGCCCCAGCTTACTTCATGTATCTCATGAATAAGGTCTTCATGGAATATTTGGACAAGTTTGTCGTTGTATTCATTGATGACATTCTTGTCTTCTCGAAGACGGAAGAAGAGCACGAGCAACACTTGAGGATGGTCCTAGACAAGCTTCGAGAGCACCAACTGTATGCCAAGTTCAGCAAGTGCGAATTTCGGCTGCGTAAAGTTGGATTCTTGGGTCATGTTTTGACCGAAGAAGGATTGTCGGTCGATCCCGCTAAGATTGAAGCCGTGACTGAATGGCAATCCCCAAGCAATGTGAAGGAAGTCAGAAGCTTCCTCGGACTCGCAGGATATTACCGCAAGTTCGTTGAAGGATTCTCAAGCATTGCTCGACCCATGACTCAGCTCTTGAAGAAGGACAAGAAGTTTGAATGGATGCCGAAGTGCGAAGAGAGCTTCCAGGAGCTGAAGAAGAGACTGACCACCGCCCTAGTTCTGGCCACACCAGATATACACAAGGAGTTTGTGATATATTGTGATGCGTCAAGAACCGGACTAGGAGGTGTTCTGATGCAAGAGGGCAGAGTCGTAGCTTACCTTTCAAGGCAACTACGGCCTCATGAAGAGAACTATGCTACTCATGACCTCGAGTTGGCAGCTGTAGTTCATGCCCTGAAAACATGGTGACATTACCTCCTAGGGTAGCGGTGTGAGATATACACGGATCACAAAAGTCTGAAGTATATTTTCACTCAGAAGGAATTGAACATGAGGTAGAGAAGGTGGCTAGAGCTGATCAAGGATTATGACCTTAGTGTTCAATACCACCCTGGAAAGGCAAATGTGGTAGCAGATGCATTAAGCAGAAAGGCTTGTTCCTTGAATGCTATGCTTAAGCACAGGCTACCCGCCTTGTATGAAGAACTTGAAAGCTTCGGGTTGGAACTGGTGGCCCCAAGATTCTTGGCCAACCTCGAAGTTAGGCCTACCTTGATGGATGATGTTAAGGAAGCTCAGAAGGGACACGAAAGTATTGAAGGCATCAAGAGGAAGATCAAGGCAGGCAAGGCCCCAGGATTCTCAGAGGATGAGCAAGGAATTGTGTGGTTTGGGAATCGCATTTGCGTACCCAACAAGATTGAGCCCAAGAATTTGATCTTGCAAGAAGCTCATGACACCCCGTATTCCATACACCCCGGAGGAACCAAGATGTACCAAGACCTAAAGGAAAGATTCTGGTGGCATGCCATGAAGAGAGAGATAGCCACTTTCGTCGCTAAGTGTGACATATGCCAAAGGGTCAAAGCTGAACATCGGCGACCCATTTGGATTATTACTGACCTCTCAAGGTGCCTGAATGGAAATGGGATAAAGTCGGAATGGACTTCATCACTGGATTACCCAGGTCAAATAAGGGGCATGACTCCATCTGGGTCATAGTCGACCATTTGACCAAAGTAGCACATTTCATTCCTGTCAAAACGACTTACAAGGGAAACCAGCTAGCCAGCCTCTACATCAACAGAATCATAAGCCTTCATGGTGTTCCCAAGGAGATTGTGTTAGATCGAGGAACCCAGTTCACCTCAAGGTTCTGGAAGAAGTTCCAAGAGGCCATGGGGACCAAGTTGTCCTTTAGCACTGCCTTCCACCCACAGACCGGAGGTTAGACAGAACGAGTGAATCAGATACTCGAAGACATGCTCCGAGCCTGTGTCTTAGCATATGTAGCTAGGTGGGAAGATTGCCTCCCTTTCACTGAGTTCTCCTACAACAACAGTTATCAGTCAAGCCTTCAGATGGCACCATTTGAGGTGTTATACAGACGGAAGTGCTGCACACCCCTCAATTGGTCAGAGACCAGAGAAGGACTAGTCTTTGGGCCCGATATCCTCCGTGAAGCAGAAGAGCAAGTCCATCTTGTCAGAGAGCATTTGAAGACTGCCAAGTCAAGGCAGAAGAGCTACGCTGACTCACGTCGTAGAGACATGAACTTCCGAGTTGGAGACCATGTCTATCTCCGGGTCACACATCTCAAGGGAACCCAGTGTTTCCATGTCAAAGGAAAGCTCGCCCCAAGATACATCGGCCCCTTCAAGATCACTGACCGACGAGGAGAAGTGGCTTACCAGTTGGAACTGCCACCTGAACTATCCAATGTGCTCAACGTATTCCACGTGTCACAACTCCGGAAGTGTCTCCAAGTTCTAGACAAGCATGATCTTTACAAGGACGTCAATCACCAAGCCATTGACCTTCAGCCTGATTTGACTTACCGTGAGAGGCCCATCTGCATTCTGGATGAGGTTGAGCGACACACTGAAGCAGAAGCAACTTGGGAACATGAAGACTACCTTAGATCCGAGTTTCCGTGTCTCTTTAAAGCCTAGTTTGGGAATCTCGGGGACGAGATTCTTGTAAGGGGGTAGGTCTGTCATACCCTGCATTTTGTAACATCTCATTTGCATTAATAAAGCATAAAAATTTGGACCAACAAAAGCTTTTGCGTTATTTGGCTTTTTATGTTGGAGTTGGTTTTCTCTCTGTGATTTTCAAGTGTTCTTTAAAGTCAACTACTCCACCTTCTGTACTTCATCTCTTTGCCCCAAACTTCTGCCCAATGATCATCCCATGTCTATAGTGCAATATAGTATTTTCTTACAAAAATAATTTGGCCAAATAGTATTTTCAAAACTTAGTTTTCCAAAAACCCTTGAATTGAGGCTTGCACCACAAGTACTTGATTTGGGGTATCAAAAATATTTCAAAAGGTATATTTGAAACCTATTAGATATAGGATTACCATAAACCACAAAAAATATAATTTTAAAAGTTATTTTCCTATTTTATTTGAAAGCTTTTTCTTAAGGCCGGAAATGGTCTTTAATAGGGAAAAATTATTTTATTGTTTTCAAAATATTTGACAAAAATCAGGGAAACTCGGTGGGCATATATTTCCCATATATAAGAGTTTCAACACATGGTCAAGTTCAAAATATTGGACAAAACCTCCCAAAACCATTTCTGCCCATTTCAAGGATTTGAAATATTTCTACAGGAAATATTTTCATAAAAATCCAAGGAAAATCCAGCAAGTCACAAATGCATATTGTGATCATCTTGCAAAGCCTCATGTCAATTAAATTCATTTTGGTTCACCAAAATGCCCCAAAACCCTCTCTGACCAGAATCAAATTTGAACAACTTTGTACTACCAACTTTCTCTCCTTGACCCTAACTTTTGTGAGCATGTTCACATGACCAAATGAGGCCACTACACCAAGTGGTTCATCAAGGGGAAGTGATTTTCTCAACTAGATCTACACAAGTTCATTTCTGCTAATTTATAGGGTTTGCCAAAGTTTCATTAGCAAACTCTTCCGAATGAGCTCATCTTCCTTTTACCCTGTCATTTTGTCATAACAAACGCCCCTACCAAGTGCCACAAGAAGTAAATTAGTGCAAGTACCCCAAAACCATATTAAACACCTTCTGCCACTTTTCAAAAATCACCATTTTGACCACTAACACTATTTTCCTTGAAGTCAACTTTTTACCACAACTCCTCCTAGTCCTCTTCTACCTCCAGTAACTCTCCCCTGGCCATTGCTCAATGATTAAGGGGTGAAACACCCCCATTTACCTCCCTGGACAGCAACTTCTCTCTCCTTTCTCACCTCCCTCCTCACTCCAGTGGCCACCCAGGGCATCCAATGCCCCTCCCCCATTCTTTACTCCCTCTAGAGCTACCAGACACCTTTGGTCGTGCCCACATTGCATATAAAATGGCCATGCTGGCCATTTGGGTGCTCTGGAGCGTGCTACAATGCGCTCACACACTGTAGCCGCCCCCTGCCAAGCACCTTGGGCCTCCCCAGCGCGCCCGACGATGCACCTCGATGTCCGCAACACGCCACAGCCTGGTCCCCCTCCTCCTTCTCCCTCCTCTCGCCCCAGCTTGCACGCGCGCCGGCCGCCCGAGCACACCAGTGAGCGCGCTCACACGCGTGGTGCCCTGGCCCCCTGCTTTCCCTCTCTTCTCTCCCCTCGCCCTAGACCAACCCCACAAACGCCTAAGACACGCCCCGACGAGCCCACGTGACCCGCTTCAACCGCAACAGGCTCGCCGGCGCACGGGTCCTCGGTGGACCATCGCCCGCCTATTTAAGGGCCTCCCCGGGCTCTCCTCTTCTCACCACTCGCTCTCTGCACCACCAAATCATCCCCATGCACCCCCAGTTCCTCTCCAGAGCCGCCCGAGCTTGAGATCAATCTCGAGCTCCGCCGCTTCGGCTCGCCAGAGTTCGCGAGGTATAGGCCTCCCCCGCTCCTCCTCTACCTTGATCTGGAACCCCTGAGCACCCCTGATCATTTCCCCTTTCTCCCCACTTCTTTCGCAGCCGGAAACGGCCGGAACCGATGCCGCCTGAAGCTCCTCCGCCGCGAGACCTGGTCGCCGGCGAACCAGGCCACCCCGGCGACCGCAACCACCTCCACCCAAATGGCGACTCGACGCTGAGTCCAGCCGTACCGTCGCCCGACCTCGCGGTGCTCTGCATCAGCGCCGGTGAGCACGCCAGCCCTCTGTCGCAGGGTTAGGGATGACAGGCAGGCCCCGCCTGTCAGCCTCTCCTCTCCATCGCCCCTCTCTCTCTCGCTGACGCCTAGGCCCCGCCCGTCAGGTTTAAACCTGGCGCGCGCGCGTGCACCAGTGCGCTGGGCCGCCCCTTTGGCTGGGCTTGCTGCGCTGCGGCTGTTCTGGCCCAGCAGGCACAGAGCCCTTCTCCTTTTTCTTTTCTATCAAACTTGCAAAAATTCCACTGGACTAAATATTAATCCAAATGAAATAATTCCAGTTCCTAAATTCTTGTAAAAATCCCACCTATTTAATGGTATAACTTTCATTCATGACCAACCAACTTTTATGTACTGTTCATATTCAAATTCAAATTTGAATATATTTAAACCCCTCTAAAAATCCATTTCTCCTATTTTGCTACTCCAAATCCAAAACTAGGAATTTCCCCTTCTTAGTTTTCACCCTAGTATTTAACAAAAATGAGTTGAGATTTTTCTGAGCACTTTGGTTTTTCTGTTTTATTATTGCCTTATTTTTCTCATTATTATTTTGTGACGATAGATTGCGTTGCTGACGAAGGAGTTGGACCAGAAGACTTTGAAGACCCAGAAGACTTTGTTGAGCCAGGCAAGCAACCCTTTGACCATGTCTATGAAACCCTTTTTATTCATGTCATATAGCACCATATTGTTCTTGCAACGGAATCATGATGAGGTGGTAACCACTTTGATGGTTTGCCACCGTACTTCCTCGTTGATACTGGCATTGTGCATGACCCTACCTTCTTATAAGGGTTATGCCGGTGGGGGTAGATAGGATGCTAAAGTAGTGCTACGCAAAAAGGGACGGGAATATGCATGGTGATGGAGACAAAGTATTTTCAAAAGACTTTTCGAAAACCCCATCGGATGCCATTTATGCCCGGGGGAGATGATGAGTTGGGTAGCCACTTGATGACGAAGTGGTGTACCGAGGCAAATGTGTGTTGTTTTTAGAACGGATTGGTTTTAGTTGCGACCATTATTCCAACCTTATATGCGCAACCACTCTACCCTTCTATGGGAAAGGGCATTATTGATTACCTAGGCTGATACTAGCTTGGAGCCCACATTACTAGTGACGGGGGAGAGTTGATGCTCTCTCTCGGGACGGGGTAGTGCCAGGTAGGGCGGCTATGACTGTTTCCACAGGGCACCGGATACGCCGTTGTGTCCCCTCTCGGATGTTACGATCTCGAGTGAGTCTCGTATGATGTACATCATGAGGATACAGAACAACGAGTGGACTCCTTGTTAGTGTCGTATAGGGAAATATAGTGATCGGGTGCTTACCACAGGTACTTGAGGTATCATGGTCGTGGATGACACGAAGTTCCCGGATCTTGTGGGTAAAGTGTGCAACCTCTGCAGAGTGTAAAACTATTGAATAGCCGTGTCCACGGTCAAGGACAGTTAGGTAACCGCTCTTGGGCTCGTCCACATGTTTACAAACCGGTGTGTGTGTTTGGATAAGTGGGAAGATCTACGTGGGTCAAGTCAAAGGACTTGACATGATTGAGTTGGGTTGATGCCCACACTATTTATGTTGATATCTGTAACCTATCCTCATGGTTACTTGAATTCTCCTGAAGCATGTCTTACAAGTTGTTGAACATGTCATTGCACCCAAAACTAGCTTTCTGCAAAAATTTACCTATATCATGCATTGTTGTATCTTGAACCAAAGCATGGGTTGCTTGCGAGTACATTCAAAGTACTCATTGGCTTGCCTTGGTTATTTAATTGGCGGGCATGGAAGAACAGGAGTTGAAGAAGATCTCTTTGGAGCGAACATGCGAACTAGGGCGTTTCAGTCAGAATGCTGTAAGGTTAAGGCAGATGGCATGGGTTCTACTTATCGATTTAAGATTTCCGCTGCTTAAGTTTATTTGGTATTCAGCCCTTGTGGCTTTATCTTTGTAAGACTTGACCATAATGGTCATAATTTGTGTAAGACGGTATGTATGGATGTAAGACTCTTGTTATTCAGCTTTTGTGTGTCCAGTGAGCATTGATCTCTGGGATCACTATACACGTGCATTCGATGATCACGACTTATGGGTCGGGGTCCCCACAGAGCTGGTATCAGAGCCATCCTGACTGTAGGAAGCCTTAGTTAGCATGGACGTTAGATAGGGTAAAACCCATTTTACAAAACCCTCTATTCTCCTCTTCTTTTCTAAGCTTACCAAACCCAAGATATATTTCCATATTGACCTCTCCTATTAAACCTTTGTAGATGGCTTCCGTACCCGAAGACTTCCTGACCATCGGGTTTCCCGTGCTTCTCGAGGATAGCCTCAAGAAGTGCCAGTTTTACCGAGCCCCCATTTTCACCTACCATGAGCATTGGATCAATGACACCGAGACAGAGTATCATGTGGAAGTGATTGTGAAGGCTAATTCAAGCCCGACCTGCCCCGCGGTACGACGGCACCCCCGAACCTTCTGAGTTCCTGCAACTCTATGAGCTGAGCATTGAGGCGGCCAATGGTGATGAAAAGGACATGACGAATTGGTTTCCCATGGCTCTCAAGGACGGCGCGCTCGTGGCTCCTGAGCCTGCCCGCGGGATCGATCTCCTCCTAGGGTGAGATGCGCGAGCGCTTCATCGTCAACTTCCAAGGTACTCGCCGCCCGCCTGCCCGCCGTCCGCGGGTAACCTGTGGTGCATCAAGCAGCAGCTGGGAGAAACCCTGCAGAAGTACATCCAACGCTTCAACAACGTACACAGCCACAACACAAACGACTGTCAGGAGCTCAGGGCCATCCGCGACGGGCGCTTCGGTTGATGCCTCGAGTGCAACGACCGAGGCTACGACCACGGAGGAGGCAGAAGTGGAGGGCGCTGGGACGACCGCGGCCCCCGCCAGGAGTGGCGCGACCAGCCTCATGAGGACCGCTTGCAGGACCAGCCTCACGAGGGAGCCTGGAGGGACTACCCTCATGAGGACCGTCCTCAGGGCAAGGCCGGGCTCCCTCTGCTGCCGCGACCACCTAGGAGGAACGAAGACCACCACTAGGACGAGGGGGCTGGGGGCTTCCAGGAACCTTGCACCATCGCCTGCATCTTGGGTGGCGCACAGGCTCCAGCCTCCCAGCGCATCTTCAAGAAGTTTGCTCGCGAGGTGAACGCGGCCCTCCCCAGGCTCAAGGCCATGCGCTCGCTCAGGTGGTCCAAGTGCACCATCACCTTCAGCTCGTCCGACAAGCTCAAGTGCGTGGCAACTGCCGGCGCCCTCCCGATGCTCTGCTCGCCCGTCATCAGCAATATCCTTGTCACCAAGACCCTCATTGATGGCAGTGCGGGACTCACAGCTGCAGCCCACCAAGCCTTTCTCAGGAGTGACCGACGGCTCCACCACTCCGACAGGGTAGATCCGCCTCCCTGTCACCTTCGGCCAGTGTGACAACTACCATACCAAGCTCATCGACTTCGACGTCAACCACATCCGCCTGCCCTAAAATGCCATCCTTGGATATCCGGCCCTGCCCAAGTTCATGGCGGTGACACACCACGGCTACAACGTCCTCAAGATGCCAGGGAACCACGACATCATCACGATCATTTGTGAGGAGAAGGACGTGGTGTGCTCCTTCGAGCGGGCCTGCCAAGCTACGTCGATTGAAGACCCCGACAACGAAGGCGCCATCTGCCCTCCTGAGGCAGTCCCCAAGAACAAGAAGAAGCTGCATCGCCAAGAGCCTCACGAGAGCGGTGTCTCCAGCGGCACCACCTCAGGACCTGCGCCCACGGATGGGGTGCCTCCCTCTCTCGCATAGGAAGGCGCGCCCAGCGCCCTCCTCAGGCTCGGCTCGGGGGCTCTCTTCTGGAGGGCCTCTAACTTAGCCAAAGTCACGAGCGAGGCGCTTGGGCACCACACGGAGGCATGCTTCATCGCACGCTTCCCTCATGAGGGCACAAGGCACGGGGTGCCTGGTGCCCAGGAGTTCATAACCAAGACGACCGTGGAGCTTCGAGAGGCAAGATCCATGCGCGGCGACCGCCGCCCACTACCTGGCGCAGCTCCTTGTCCTGGCGAGGACGACGAGCTGCGCGTCTGCGTCAACGTCCCAGGGCTCAACAGGGCCGCAGCCCAGGAGCGCTTCTGGACTTCGCACGTTGGTCGGTGCGAGGGTCACCCTCACAGCTATGTTTGCATGCCATTCGGCTTGCCGAATGCGACTGTTACCTTCCAACGTTGCCTGCGGAGTGTTCTGGCAGCTCAGGAGGCCAGGCATTAGGCGATCCAGGCGGAGATGGCGACGGTTCCTCGCGAGCCTACGGGACCTCTAGAGCCTCCCGAGGTTCAGGACCCATGCGGCTCATGAGGAGCAACTCCTCCAGTGCATGTCTTCAGCTGCTTCAACACTCCTCCAGCAACGGTGCCAGGTGACATTTTCCGGTTCATTCAGTTGGGACGCCCCTCGGGCTGCATTATCCCCAGGTCGCGTGGGCCTATCCCTGCGATGTGTATCACTTGCACCTTTAATTTACTCTGTTGGGGGCGCCCCTCGGGCTGCATCATCCCCAGGCCGCACGGGTCCGTCCCTGCAGCATGTATTCTTCTTATATTTCTCTGAGCTAGTTGCCTTCGTCCATGAGTTTCTTCGCGATTATTGTACGCCTTTTTGGTACTTCGATACCATGAATGTTGTTCTCCCTTGCAAGCACACCCACGACCGCCTCATGATTAAGGACTGGCATGGCGTCTGTGCTCAGGTTCGTCCCTGCAGCGTCGCTAAACCCAAGCGGCTGAGCTCTGGCTCGCGGGCCAGCTCCCGTGTACGTCACCTCCCATGGCCCTTGGTGCCTTGTTCTTGCATGAGCTAATCGCGGGCGGATGAGCCAGGGTGCGCGACCCGGTGTCTCTCCACCAAGGGATCCACGTGCCGTTTGTCTTTCTTCAGGATTTTTCGCATGAGAAGACTGGACACGGCGTCTGTGCTCGGGTCCATCACTGCAGCGTCGATAAACCCAACGAATGAGCTCTGTCTCGCTAGCCGGCCCCGTTCATGTCACCTTGAAAGTGCAACAGTCCCTAGGTGGTTTTGGTAATTCATAACAACATATAGCTCATTGAGCTAATGCTATTCCAAGACTATTGTTTCAGGAAAGCTCAATGAATGCCATGGCATGGATGATGAAAGTGGATCCTTCAAAATACTAAGGACAAAGGATTGGCTCAAGCTCAAAAGCTCAAGACTCTTCATTTTACATTTTAGTGATCCAAGATCACATTGAGTCTATAGGAAAAGCCAATACTATCAAGAAGGGATGAGGTGTTGCTTAATGAGCCTCTTGCTTCATGTGCTTAGTGATATGCTCCAAAACCCTCAACTACTTTCCCACATCCACAAATGACCTAAACCTAAAGCCAAAATCGGTCACACCGATTCTTTCTATCCGGCGCCACCGATTCCAAAAGTTATAGCCACTGCCACAAACCCTAGGCAAATCGGTCTTACCGATAGGGATCTCGGTCTCACCGAGATGGGGTTGCAATCTCTCTGTTTCCCTTCGTACGCGTTTGGTCCAACCGAAGTGAGCGTCGTTCCCACCGAGATTGCAATGTAAACTCTCTGTTTCCTTTTGTAACATTTCGGTCTCACCGAAAAGAGCAAATCGGTCCCACCGGGTTTACCTGACCAACTCTCTGGAAAGCTTATTACCAAATCGGTCTCACCGAGTTTGTGTAATTGGTGTCACCGAGATTACGTTATGCCCTAACCCTAACCGAATCGGCCTCACTGAGATGCATGTCAGTCCCACCGACAATCACTAACGGTCACTAGGTTTACTAAATCGGTCAGACCGAGTTTAACGATTCGGTCCCACCAAGTTTGGTAAATTGTGTGTAACTGTTAGATTTTGTGTGGAGGCTATATATACCCCTCCACCTCCTCTTCATTCGTGGAGAGAGCCATCAGAACGAACCCACACTTCCAACTTACCATTTCTGAGAGAGAACCACCTACTCATGTGTTGAGGCCAAGATATTCCATTCCTACCATAAGAATCTTGATCTCTAGCCTTCCCCAAGTTGCTTTCCACTCAAACCCTCTTTCCACCAGATCCAAATCCTATGAGAGAGAGTTGAGTGTTGGGGAGACTATCATTTGAAGCACAGAGCAAGGAGTTCATCATCAACGCACCATTTGTTACTTCTTGGAGAGTGGTGTCTCCTAGATTGGCTAGGTGTCACTTGGGAGCCTCCGACAAGATTGTGGAGTTGAACCAAGGAGTTTGTAAGGGCAAGGAGATCGCCTACTTCGTGAAGATCTACCGCTAGTGAGGCAAGTCCTTCGTGGGCGACGGCCATCGTGGACCCTTCGTGGGTGGAGCCGTCCGTGAACTCGCGCAGCCGTTACCCTTCGTGGGTTTAAGTCTCCATCAACATGGATATACGATAGCACCACCTATCGGAACCACGCCAAAAACATCCGTGTCTCCAATTGCGTTTGAATCCTCCAAACCCTTCCCTTTACTTTCTTGCAAGTTGCATGCTTTAATTTCCGTTGCCTATACACTCTTTCCATGCTTGCTTGAATTGTGTGATGATTGCTTGACTTGTCCTAAAATAGCTAAAATCTGCCAAACTCTAAAATTGGGAAAAGGTTAAGTTTTTATTGGTCAAGTAGTCTAATCACCCCCCCCCCTCTAGACATACTTCAAGGTCCTACAAGTTGTATCAGAGCCTTGGTCTCCATTTGCTTTGATTTCCATAGCTTTTGATGGTCATAGCCTTGGTTTCACAACCTAGGAGAGTATGGCGTCTACCGAGGGAAATTATCACCGTAGAGGTCCTTACTTTGATGGTAGTAATTTTGCTAGTTGGAAGCATAAGATGAAAATGCATATTCTTGGACATAACCCCGCCGTTTGGGCAATTATTTGTATTGGCTTGCAAGGTGAATTCTTCGATGGGAGAGAACCGAACCGTGAAGCTAATGCGGAAGAATTGAAGATGCTGCAATACAACGCTCAAGCATGTGACATCATCTTCAACGGATTGTGCCCCGAAGAATTCAACAAAATCAGCCGTCTTGAGAATGCAAAGGAAATTTGGGATACTTTGATTGATATGCATGAAGGTACTGAGTCCGTCAAGGAATCTAAGTTGGATGTGCTCCAAAGTCAGCTTGACAAGTTCAAAATGAAGGATGGTGAAGGTGTCGCTTAAATGTACTCTAGGCTTGCTCTTATCACAAATGAGATTACCGGCTTAGGGAGTGAAGAGATGACCGACAAATTCATCATCAAGAAAATCCTAAGAGCATTGGATGGAAAGTATGATACCGTGTGCACATTGATCCAAATGATGCCAAACTACAAAGATCTCAAGCCAGCGGAAGTCATTGGAAGGATTGTTGCTCATGAGATGTCACTCAAGGATAAGGAGGAACTTCACAACAAGTCAAGTGGTGCTTACAAAGCCTCAAGTGAAGCCCCACATCATCAAGTGAGAAACCAACCTTCAATGAAGAATTGAGCTTAATGGTGAAGAACTTCAACAAATTCTACAAAAGTAGAAGCAAAGAAAGAAGCTCCAAGTCAAGGTCTTACAATGACAAGAGATCTTCTAGTCGAGGCGCAATTGCTACAATTGTGGGAGACCGGACACTACTCCAATGAGTGTACGGCACCCTACAAAAGAAGATAAGATTCTCCAAGAAGAAGGAGCAAAGAGAAGAATCACCACCAAGAGAGAGGAGTAGAGATGATCGTTATGAGCGAAGACCCTCACGAGAAGTAAGAATTCAGAAAGAAAGGACAAGTCATCAAGGAGCTACACAAAGCGAAGACATCAAGCTCATGTTGGTGAATGGGTTTCGGCTCCGACTCGACAATCACTCCGAGAGAAGCTATCACTCGACTCGAATATACTCAAGATGAAGGTGTTGCGGTCTAGCACTTGTGTCAACCAACTCCTATGACATATTTGACTCACCAAATGTAGGTGTTGGAAGATGCTTCATGGCCAAAGGTCCAAAGGTAACACATCCAGTATGTTGATTTTAATAGTGATGAAGATGACTTTCTTGTGGATGATGATTTACTTGTTGACAACTCTAGTGATGAATACTATGATGAAACGTCAATTAATCATGCTAATCAAACGAATGACAATGATAAGGAGAAAATTGAGCTTCTAACTAAAGAACTAAACACTCTTAAGTTGGCTCATGAAACTATCTTCGAAGATCATCGAGAACTTTTAAGGGCTCATGAGAAGTTACGCTTTGAAAATCTCAATCTTGAGCAAGATCATGAGTTCTTAAAGGCAATCAATGATGATCTTCGCAAGAAAAGTTCTTCTTACATTGCCAAGCGTTTACTCTTATCTACTTACATGCCTCAAGTCAAGTCTAGTAACAAGTACAAGAAAGATACTTCCTCTAGTAGTAACAATAATAATGTCAAATCCAATGTTGTTGCTTCTAGTAGTTTTCTTGATTCCACTAATGATTCTCTTAGCCAAGTTACACTTGAGCAAGAAAATAGTTTATTGAAGGAATTATAGAAAGGTGTTTACAAGAGCCTTTAGGGAGTAAGCAATTCGAGGAAATTCTACGCAAGCAAGGAAGGCACGGAAGAATCAAGGTGTTGGTTTTGAGCGAAAGTTCAACACCAATGGAGTTGAGTGGGAAGAAGATCAATACCCCAAGACAAAGTTTGTTCCTCAACAAGAAAAGTATGATCCTACTTCCTTCAAGGGGACACAAGCTCAAGATGATCTTCCACCACAAGACCATAAGAACAAAGGCAAGGACAAGCTTCAAGAAGAGATTCATGCATTTGAAGAAGCACCTAAAGCCTCGTTCATGTGGGTTCCCAAGACTACGTCAAGTTCTACTTCATCAAGTACAACTACAACTCCAAGGATTCCCATCAAGATGATGTGGATCCAGAAGAAGAAGAACTAGAGAGTTCTTGAGGGTGACTCCGCCAACATTTTTCACTCATATCATTTTGGCAAGAACAAGTGCAATCAACAGTCACATCTTGCACTAGTTCAAGGAGTCAAAAACCCTCATGTTGGTAAGGGAAGGGACAAGGTAACCTAATGTTTTCATGGACATCATCTTGTGTGTGCATCACTCTATGTCTATGGATATTCTTGGTTGTTCCTTGTGGGACTAACCCATGTAGGCAAGTTGAAAGTGCAACTCACTCCAAAGGATTGCTCCAAAAGATCTACATCAACATTGAGCATCTACATCTTCAACACCTACATGAAGTCATCATCGAGAAAACCCAAGGTTAGTTCATCCCTCTAAGGGGGGATCTCACATATAGGGGGAGCTTAACTCTAAGAATTGAGCCAAAGCAACTCTAATGGTGTGAACACATTAATGCATTATGTAAAAATGGTAACCCCACTTGAGCTTAAACGATGAGTATGACCTATGATCAAATGTTCTCATTTGACTCCTAAGTCAATATACTCATATATAGATGACATAGTCATCGCCAATTGCTTGATAGTTGCTAAAATTGGTTGTGCATGCTTTGCCACATATTTCAATTGCCATCTTATTGTGTGAGCATGTTGGTGCATATTTTACTCATTCAAGGACATCCACTTGTTGTTTTGTTTCTTTGGTTTCTTTTCTTTGTGCCAAGTGGATTGACAAGAATGCCTAAGAACCTTCTTTAGCTATCTATGCTTTTCTCGTCTCAAACTCTATTCATGCTACATCACAAAATTTGATCAAGTCAGATTCGAACCACCCTGTGTTAGGAGCACTCGGAGTCCCCGATTCGTCATAGACTTAAACTTCCAAAACCTCTTAGTGATTCTCGGTCTGACCGATCCATCCATTTCGGTCCTACCGAGATCATCAAGTTGATCTGAGTTTTCAATCTCGGTACAACCGATTTTTACTTTTCGGTCTCACCGATTTGCTGTAACTGAACACAGTTATGCATCTCGGTGCCACCGAGTTGTTCCACTCGGTCACACCGACAGGGTCGAGCTATATATAGCCACGGGCAAAATTTTGGAAATTTCTCCGAAACCCTTCGCCCGTGCAACAGCTCGCTCTGCCATCGTGGTCTCCGGATCGTCTCCTCGTCGCCAGCAGCCTCCTGTCGCTGGTCTCCGCCACCGTCAACGGATTTCGTCCCCGCCGTTGCCGCCGTAGCAAGTCCACCGCCATGTTAGGGTATGGAATTAATCTTTGTGCTATCCACATCTGATTCCTGGCACATTTTTTTCATATTGATTCTTGCC
The DNA here is from genome assembly GCA_021605205.1 of Aegilops longissima. Classification (NCBI taxonomy): domain Eukaryota; kingdom Viridiplantae; phylum Streptophyta; class Magnoliopsida; order Poales; family Poaceae; genus Aegilops; species Aegilops longissima. Next base: position 173,521,805 of record CM038679.1, read on the forward strand.
ACGATTGAAACTCTTCTATCCAGCCAAAGTAGTTCATAGATTAGATGTGATTCAAATTTTTAGGGTTAGGTTTCCGCCTAAACCATCTCGGACCCACCGAGTTGAAAAACTCGGTCTCACCGATTTGGCTTATGCCATTGCACTAGTGACTCTCGGTCTGACCGAGAATTACTAATCGGTGCAAACGATTAGAGGATTCTGTGAAACCCTAGCAGTCTCGGTACCATCGAACTGAAACTCGGTCCAACCGAGATCATCAGTTTAGGTTCCAAAACTGCTACGGTATCACCGAGTTTGAAAATCGGTGGATCCGAAATGCTTTCTGTGGAAAACTAAGACTGAACTTTTGAGTCATTCTTTTGCAAAAAACCTCTGCATTTTGTGATGCTCATCTTTTCTATCTCATCTATAACTCTTCACGAGGGTCGCGATCAGCTTTTGCGGTATGTCCGATCAAAGTGACAGCGAGCAGTCAGTCAAGAGCAGATGGACTTGAGTGAGGGCACTAGTCCCTCAACTTCAGATGAAGGGAGCAGAAGTACTCCTAGCAATTTGCCTAAGGCTGCAACTAGGCAAAGGAGGAAAAGAACTTCAGATTCAGAGGATGAAGACTACAAAGATGAGGAAGATGAGGCTACTTCCAAGAAAGTGGTGCTCAAGAAGGAATATGGCTCAGCAAAGAATACAAAGCCAGGCATGAAGACCAAAAGGCCTGCAGGAAGACAACCAATGTCCAAAGCCAGAGTGTCTACACAAGCTTCTTTGGAAACCCAACCCAAAGAACCAGCTGCTGAAGGAAAGAAGAGGAAGGAAAGGGTCAAGAAGACCATGGCCAGAGTTGTTGGTCAACCTTCCATGATGGAAGAGGAAGAGCTTGCTGCACCAGCTCCAAAGGCACCAATGCTTATGGGTGATGCTATTAGATCAGGGGCTGCCACATCTAAGCCCAAGGAAGCATCCAAAGCTGCCTCCAAGGCTAAGTCTGCACCAAAGAGGAATACCAGGAGTATTCCAGCTGATGAGAAGAACAAGGCCCAAAGTGCTCGAGGATCTTGATGAGGAAGATGAAGAAGGACAAGTTACGAGGAAGCTCAAGCCCAAGATACTGACCACAATGATGCCCATCCTGTGGTGAGGACATGAGAATCAGGAAGGATTCAGGGCTGAGGCTGTGGAGAATGGAAGATCCATATGCTTCAAGAAGAAGAACTACTGTTGACTACAGGTTCCACACAAAGGAACAGCAGGACTTCTATGAAACAATTCTGTTGGACAAGAAGCCCATAGTCTTTGACATGAGGTGGGTTGACTGGAAATTCATCAAGGAAAATGAATAGCACTATCCTGGAGTGCAAGACAGCTTTATTGCTTGTGGAGTTGCAGATTTTGTTGGACAGAAGTTCACCAACTGGAATGATGAGCTTATCATGCAGTTCTACTCCACAACACACTTTTACCCAGATGGAAGAATAGTTTGGATGTCTGAAGGTACAAGGTACCAGTCCACTATTGAAGAATGGGCAAGTCTGATCAATGCCCCCAAGGAGAATGAGGATGACCTAGACATTTATGCAAAGAAGAAGATGGGTCACAATTCAATGGCTCGCATGTACAAGGAGATTCCAGACAAGGCATGAGAGACTCACAAGTTTGGATCAGTTCACTTTCTGCTGTCAGGGTTGCCAACCATAAATTGGATTCTGAGGCACACTTTGTTGCCCAAGTCAGTGACCATAACATGATCGGAGGGCATGCCATCAACATGTTGCATGTGTTTGATGTGCCACGAAGTTTAAAGTCATGAGCCTGATCATTGAAACAATCAAGAGGACTGCAGCAGATCAGAAGAGGAGCTGTGGATATGCACCTCAGATTCAAGAATTGATAAACTCAAAGATGGGCACATGAAAATATCAGTTGGATAAGGAACACTTTCCACTTTATCCAGACTTTGAGGACAATGAGGTTGTCATGAATGAAGATGATCCACAATCAGTACAAGCTCAGGAGAAGAAGGAGAAGGCAAAGAGGGAGAAGGCTGCCAAGATGCCAACTCAAGAGGAGGCATCTATGTATTTCTTGAAGAACAAGCAGGAGCAGCTCGGATACTTAATAGCATCAACCATGAGGATTGAGAAGGGATTGGCCACCCTCACTCAAAATCAGGAGAGCTTGGAGAACCATAGAACAAAAGTTCTATAACTTAGATGTGAAAGTGGCGAGATTGATCTGCGGTGGAGGAACTACAAGATGACGTGCAGGAGAGGAAGGGCAAAACAACAACTGATGCATTTGCCAGAGTGCCTAGAACCCAGAGGTCATCTGCTGTGCCAGTTCCTGACACAAGAGCAACTTCATCTGCACCACCTACAGCCTCAGTGCCACCAGCTCCAGCATCTACATCAGCTCCAGCTCCATCTACTTCAACTGAAGCTTTCGTCCTCGGCGTTATCCGGACTCCACCACCTGAAGATCAAGCCTGAGAGTCGATCTAGCACTATGCATTTTCTATGAACTTTTTGGTAACTTGTTGCCAAAGGGGGAGAAAAATGTATAGATCATAGACTTCGAGAGAGAGAGAGTGTTGCTTTTGTTCTCTCTTGCTTTATTTGGTGGTTTTTCAATCTTTGTTTGCTTTTGGTTGAGATACTATGCTTGTGAGACATTGATGATCATGTGTTTGATCATAAGCTACACTTATGCATGCTTGATATTATCCTATCTATCTTATGTGATCACTCACTATGCTTGGTGATGAGTGCATGTATTCATTGTTTATTATTTTGAGCGCTCAACCAAGATGTATGTGACATGGAAGAGTAACCCATGAGCCTAATTCATTGTGCATTTGCAGTCCAAACCAAATCTTAAACTATGCACAAATTTAGGGGTAGCTCTTGCTTATCACATACTTCTCAAAGGGACGATGTTATTTAAATTTTATTATCATTTGTTGAAGCTTTGATCTATATGTTGTCATCAATTACCAAAAAGGGGGAGATTGAAAGTGCAACTATCCCTAGGTGGTTTTGGTAATTCATAACAACATATAGCTCATTGAGCTAATGCTATTCCAAAACTATTGTTTCAGGAAAGCTCAATGAATGGCATCGCATGGACGATGAAAGTGGATCCCTCAAAATACTAAGGACAAAGGATTGGCTCAAGCTCAAAAGCTCAAGACTCTTCATTTTACATTTTAGTGATCCAAGAACACATTGAGTCTATAGGAAAAGCCAATACTATCAAGAAGGGATGAGGTGTTGCTTAATGAGCCTCTTGCTTCATGTGCTTAGTGATATGCTCCAAAACCCTCAACTACTTTCCCACATCCACAAATGACCTAAACCTAAAGCCAAAATTGGTCACACCGATTCTTTCTATCCGGCGCCACCGATTCCAAAAGTCATAGCCACTGCCACAAACCCTAAGCAAATCGGTCTTACCGATAGGGATCTCGGTCTCACCGAGATGGGTTTACAATCTCTGTTTCCCTTCGTAACGTTTGGTCCAACCGAAGTGAGCGATCGGTCCCATCGAGATTGCAATGTAAACTCTCTGTTTCCTTTTTGTAACATTTCGGTCTCACCGAAAAGAGAAAATCGGTCCCACCGAGTTTACCTGACCAACTCTCTGGAAAGCTTATTACCAAATCGTTCTCACCGAGTTTGTGTAATCGGTCTCACCGAGATTACGTTATGCCCTAACCGTAACCGAATCGGCCTCACCGAGATGCATGTAAGTCCCACCAAAAATCACTAACGGTCACTAGGTTTACTAAATCGGTCCGACTGATTTTAATGATTCGGTCCCACCGAGTTTGGTAAATTGTGTGTAACAGTTAGATTTTGTGTGGAGGCTATATATACCCCTCCACCTCCTCTTCATTCGTGGAGAGAGCCATCAGAATGAACCCACACTTCCAACTTACCATTTCTGAGAGAGAACCACCTACTCATGTGTTGAGGCCAAGATATTCCATTCCTACCATATGACTCTTGATCTCTAGCCTTCCCCAAGTTGCTTTCCACTCAAACCCTCTTTCCACCAGATCCGAATCCTATGAGAGAGAGTTGAGTGTTGGGGAGACTATCATTTGAAGCACAAGAGCAAGGAGTTCATCATCAACGCACCATTTGTTACTTCTTGGAGAGTTGTGTCTCCTAGATTGGCCAGGTGTCACTTGGGAGCCTCCGACAAGATTGTGGAGTTGAACCAAGGAGTTTGTAAGGGCAAGGAGATCGCCTACTTCGTGAAGATCTACCGCTAGTGAGGCAAGTCCTTCGTGGGCGACGGCCATGGTGGGATAGACAAGGTTGCTTCTTCATGGGTGGAGCCCTCCGTGGACTCGCGCAGCCGTTACCCTTCGTGGGTTGAAGTTTCCATCAACGTGGATGTACGTTAGCACCACCTATCGGAACCTCGCCAAAAACATCCGTGTCTCCAATTGCGTTTGAATCCTCCAAACCCTTCCCTTTACTTTCTTGCAAGTTGCATGCTTTAGTTTCCGCTGCCTATACACTCTTTGCATGCTTGCTTGAATTGTGTGATGATTGCTTGACTTGTCCTAAAATAGCTAAAATCTGCCAAACTCTAAAATTGGGAAAAGGTTAAGTTTTTATTGGTCAAGTAGTCTAATCACCCCCCCCCCCTCTAGACATACTTCAAGGTCCTACACACATCTTGGGGTGGGTTGTGTTTGGGCTTCTCATTTGATCACCTCATGAGATTCATTCAGTGCAGGTTGTCTAAGCATCTCGCAGGTCCACTACAGCTGTCAAGAATCAATTTCAGGCGCAACCCACCTTGAGGTAGGGCCTCGTGAGTCCCGCGCTGGGTCACGAGTGCCCAGACACACCTCGTCTAGCCCTTCGTGCAAGCCACCTGTTATGGCGGGGCTGTATATGCCCCCGGGGCTCCACTCAGAGGGAGCCCCCACCCACACACCAGTGGAAGCACCATGCTCTGTGCTGCCAGTCGACTCGGTCGAGGAGCGGCTATGCCCGTGCAAGTATGGAAGTGCTATGCTCTGCGCTAGTGATAAACCACTGGGGGTGGCCCCATGGCTGCATCAACCTCAGGGAGCCACCAGGCTCAGTGTCCAACCTCATCGCAACACTTTCCCATCGGGAGAGTCGCCCGAGGGGGCTGGGAACGGAGGGCTACGCTCAGGTCACGCCTAGCGTACGCCACCCTTCCATGTCCCTCGGACATGGTCGTCGCGCGCCCCTCCTGAGCGGGACCTCGGCGAGGACAGGTATGGGGGTCTGTTTGTACGTCAAGGGGGACTCCTGAGCATCGCGACTTAGGAGCCTAACTAGTCATGTAGCCCCTCACCCCTTGGTCTCATCCTGGTGACCCGGACAACCCAACGGCGGGTGAGGCATGCGCGGGGCCGGGCCATGCCGACGCATAACGCTAAGGCCTACTTTCGCATTCCCTTCCCAAGGGTTGTTTGTATGTCAAGGGGGACTCCTGAGCATCGCGACTTAGGAGCCTAACTGGTCACGTAGCCCCTCACCCCTTGGTCTCGTCCTGGTGATCCGGACGACCCAACGGCGGCCGAGGCATGCGCGGGGCCAGGCCCTGCCGACCTAGAACACTAAAGCAACAGGAAGGAAATTGCGGAATCCTAACAAATTATTACACTACAAAAAAATACATTTCCGTGATGATACATGTTTGTCACAGTAGGTCATGTTTTCTGTCATGCATGTACATCCATGACAAATTTATGACAGAATCAAGATTGTCATACTTGTGATGTCGTAGAGTGTTCCATGACATTACCAAAATTATCATCACGGAAGTGTCCACTTCCATGACGATAAATCGCGCATCACATAAGTGCTTTCGTCAAGGGTGACCGACACATGGCATCCACCGTAATGGAACAGCGTTAAGCTATCGGGTCCGGTTTTGGATCCGATAACCCATTAACAGCCCCAACCAATGGGGATTTTCCACGTGTAAAATCATCATTGGCTGGAGGAAACACGTGTCGGCTCACCGTTGGGACAGATGTCATCCACTCATTGGACCCAAAGCGCCTATGATACGTCGACACATGGCACGGCCCAACAGAGGCCCATTCCTGTGAAAAGGCCGGCCCGTTTGACTTGGTGAAAAGGTGGCGGGCTGGCCCACGACAAGCCTGTTAACGGCCTGTTCGCATATAGCCCATTTACAGCCCACTGACCCAGGGCCCGTTTATGACCTATCCAAATTAGGCCCAGTAGCATCATCTGGATCATCCAATATAATTCCAGCCCGTTTTAACTTCCGGCCCATGTATGGCCCATGACATCTTTTGGCCCATATGAGGCCCTTAGTAACCCTCGGCCCATTAAGGCCCGTGGTAAAACTGGCCCGTAATGAACAGTGTATCACTTTATACCCATTAACGACCCATTATTCCGTTGGGCCGTTTCCAACCCATGTTATCTTTCGGCCTTCTCAGGTCCCATTTATTCTTGGGCTCATTTCCAGCATTCATTTACTTTCGGCCTGTTACTGTCATTTTCTGCTTGTGGGCCAAATACAGCACGTGGTTAGAGTCGGCCCGTTTGTTGCCCATTAATATGTTGGGCCGTTTTCATAGCGTCATCAAATACGGCCTATTAACGACGGCCCATTATGGTCGGCCCATGAACGGATGATTTCAACTCTAGCCCATTTACGGCCATAATGTGGTCTCGTTATTGGCCCATGTTTGGCCAAATCGATGATCTGCCCGTAGAAGGCCCATTGATGATCTGCCCGTAGAAGGCCCATTGTGTCACGCCCGTAGAAGGCCCATTGTTTCTATGGCCCTTAGAAGGCCCATTGTTTCTACGGCCCGTAGGAGGCCCATGTTAACTACAATAAATATGTAGCCCATTGTTAATGTGGCCTAGTTTTAAAAATAGGTTATTCCGGCCACTAGCAAACCACAAAAAAATAATTGCACTGACTACAAGATAACAAATAAACAAGACAATAGAAATAAATAAGCAAGCAACTTACGCTAGGCTATCATGGCTATTACACATATTACATCCACTGGGCATCAATGTTCGCCACAACTGCAAATATATGGAACAAAGCAGCATATAAACGCCGCAGCAAAACAAGTCCAGAACTGAAACCACTTCAGAAGAGCTCAAGAAACAATATCCTGGGTACCCATAATGCTGGCAAGATGCTTAGCAAGCTTATTAACTTTCTCTTGTTTGGTGCTTAAATCCTCCAGCACTTGCTGTTGCACCAGAAAGTATGCATCTGAATTCTGCAGGGACTTCCTTAGTCCTTCAGCTTCCTATCGCATAACATCTGATCGATGTCTTTCAACTTGAAGTTGAGACTCAAGAAGCCGAACTGATTCAGGCTGCGAGTACGAAGAGATGTTGCCAGCAGTAGTAGCCAGTAACTCGAACACTACATCAAGACAGGACTTTGGGGTTGTCTCAGTGTCTTCAATATAGTTTTTATCAGCTTTCTTGGAGAACAACAGGGATGTCTCACTATCTTGAACCTGATCTGCATTACTTCATTTACCATTGCATAACAGGGTACTCTTCTCCTATATTTTATCCGTGTTCTAAAGGAGAAACAAACAAACACATCACAGGTTTACAATGTAGTATATGAAACTCATTTTGGTAAACCAGTTCAGTAGTAAGGTGGACAGGATAATAGCATGAAACAAACATATATCTATGTAGTATGGTCACTGTATGGTCTATATCATTATAGTTTATGTTGCCAAATCAAGATAGATACATTTTGAATCATATCTATTTAAGACAAAGCAGCATAGACAGAATATAAGTGTGGGAAACTACACAGCAATAACAACACTTGCAATGTGCATGGCATGAGAACATAATTTTTTATTAAATTGAAACTGAAATCAACATAGAGCAAGTTACAATAGCAAACACGTTAAAGAAACATGTTTAAAACATACCTGTTGCGCCATTGGAGTTTCAATTGCATCCTTTAAATTTGAAATTAGTTGGTATGAGTAAATACAGTGATGCAAGAGCAAAGTAGTATGAACCATAGCTACGGAACCTGACCTGAGAACAATTCTTCTTCTGCTTTAAGCGTTGACTTGGGGTTCGGAGTGGTGGTCCTCGTGCTTTGGGCACTGCAATTGCCTTACTAATTGCTCGTGTTTGGGTGCTCTCTGGTGGAGACGGTGCTCTGTCAACGGGAACTGGGTTACTATATGCTGGGGTTGGGGTTAGAAGGGGTGTAGCTGGTTCTCTGCCCAACTAGGTAAGGGTACAATCTGCGTGAGTCTGGGTTATGTGTCGTGGGGCTGGTTCTTGGGCAAGTACTACCGTGGTTCTATCTCCATCGGCAGGTAGCACGATCGTTTCTGAAGACCGTGTTTTTACTCCCACAGATACTGCCATCACCCCCTCCAATTGAAATGGCCGATAAACAAGAAAAGTAATTGAATGTACAGACATTGTAAGATAGACAGGTGCAATGGATAGTAGGGAAGAAAACAGGGCATGAAATAATTCACATTTATGTTGTCTAACCAAACAGAATAGGAGGACATAATTTCAAATATATGATGGCTAATTAAACAGGATAGCATGAAATAATTTCAGATGTATGATGACTAACTAAACAGGATAGAATGACATACTTAATGATGACTATGTAAACAGGATGACATGATATAACTATACGATGTGTCTAGTGTTTATTAAAGTGGTTGGCATGCCATAAATCATAAACATGCCATCGATGGAAACATGATGGCATGATATAATTCACGGATAGAATGACATAATTCAAAATATGATGACTATGTGAACATGATGAGATGATATAACTATATTATGTCTTTAGAAAATGGATTGGCATGCCATAATTTAGATACATGCTGTCTATGTAAACATCATGGCATGATATAATTGAAATATATAATTTATATACTAACGAAGTGAGCAGAGGGCAATCACATATATGATGTGTCAACTAAGGAGATGGCATTCAATATCGTGTATATGATGTAAAAACTAAGCATTGCAATACAACATATGCATGATATGAGTAATATAACCCTGCCAAGTTTGAGCATACACCTCAGGGGGATAATAGGACTGGTCATCTGCCTCTGAATCCTCCTCTGAAGAGCTATCTCTAACCAGCAACATATCTGCTTCACCAGGTAGCATTGTCTGCTCTGAAGACCTTGTTTTCACTCCAGATTTCTCCATCACCAATTCAAATGGCTGATGCACAGAAAGAGCAGTTGAATATATAAACATTGTCGACAAAATCAATGAGAAATACAAAAAAAAGGACGGCATGATATAATTCACATATATGACGCTTGGCTAAACATCATGGCATTGTATAATTCACATATATAATGCCTTGCAACAAGATAGCATTGCATAATTCACATATATAATGTCTTGCAAAAAGATGGCATTGCATAATTCACATATATGGTAATTAGACACTAAACAGGTGGCATTCACACAAATCATGTCTAAACTAAGCAAATGACATAGCAATGCAAGATACCATATGCACAATATGAGCAACATAACCCTGGCAAGTTAGAGCATGCATCTCGGGGGGGGGGGGGAATAGGACTGGTCATCTGTCTCTGAATCCTCCTCTAAGGAGCTATCTGTAACCAGCAAGACATGTGCTTCTTCAGATAGCACTGTCTGCTCTAAAGACCTTGTTTCCACTCTAGATTTTTTTCCATGACCGTGTCGAATGGCTGATGCACTGAAAGAGTAATTGAATGTACTAAAATTGTTGACAAATTTAACACGTAATAAAAAATGATGTCATGATATAATTCACATATAAGATGACTGGCTAACCAGGGTGGCATTGCAAAATTCACATATATGATGCCTGGCTAAACAAGATGGCATTGCATGGTTCACATATACGACAAGGAAACTAAACAGATGGCATTGACACAAAGCATGTCTAAACTAAGCAGATGACATCTTTGATGTATACAGTAAGCAATGCAAGGCACCATATGCATGATATTACCAACATCAACATGTCAAGTTGGAGCAAAGACCTCATGGGGTAAATAGGAGTGGTCTTCTGGTTCTGAGTCCCGCTCAGAACAGTTATCTTCCTCTTGATTACGATCCGAAATGGGTGGAGGGGGGCTGCCTTTGCGCCCACCATGGAGCGCCGTCTGCATGAAATTTTATTGCCACGCAAGGCTCGTCCCTTTTGCTCTACATATTCAGTTCCATTGTGTACAATAACTGACATGCATAAGAATAAAACATAGTGAGATTATATAAGGAGTGCATGCACAAATCCAGAGTGAAGGTAGCAAACTGTGGATAGATCCAAAACCAATGATAGCAGGCAGATAATAGCTTTAGTTAAAAAATACAGATAATGGCTCCTTTAATGTTTGTTTGCACCCAACATGAAACTCATAGTAGACACCTGAGATTAACCAGATATTAGACAGATAGTACTGATTGCTGCCCCAATATGTACCCCACAACCATTTAAAAACTCAAGTTTCAGCATAAGTTTGGACCTGAGTCGGAGTCTAATAGGTGAACACGACGATAAAGTAGCATGTCATCATATTAAGCGATGCATAACGTAAGCAGACACGGAAGAGTGCAACCTCTCTTGCGGATCCGTGTAGTCCTCAAGGTCATCTGCTCATTTGATGATGGTAATGCAGTTGTCGTGGCTGCCGGCTGCCGGGAAGAATATCTGAGGCGGCGAAAGACAGTCTGGAGAGCGGATCCCTGCTGTGGTGAACCCTTCTGTCATTGGAGTAGCTGAGTTGGGGTGGAACACAACACCGTAGGAGCAGGACAAACCACACGAGGTTTCTTTGACACATATCTGTAACAGAAGTAATTGTGTAAGGTCTTGTTTGAATTTGAGGATTCTAACAGTGCAGGGATATGAAATAGATAGGAATAGGATAGGAATGCACATGCAAAACAGAGAATTTAAAAACACAGGATTTCTGCCAATCTGGGTGTTTGGTTCACAAGAATTGGAAGATCACAGGATGCAAAGAAGCCTAGTGAGATTAAGTCAAACCACAAGAAGTGTACAACCTCTTTGGCGAAGCCATGTCGATCTCAGCGTGATTGGGTTGGCCGGTGAGGATGCTCCTGCTGACTTGGCTGTCGGAGGAGGGGAAGAAGATCTTAGGCGTCTGGAGATAGAGCCTGAGGTACTGCTCCGCTGTGATGGAGGGTTTCATCGTTGGAGCAGCTCCAGTGAGCTGTATGACGCCGAGGCTGAAGCAGGACAAGAGAAACAACGTTAACCTGAGTGGAATTCTAATACCATCTCCAATAGATGACGTAAAATACATAACCACAAAGTGCTAGATGTATACATCAGCCGCTCATCTCTGAACTTAACTGTTGAAACTGAATTTTGCTGTCGAAACTGAATTTTACTGTCGAAACTGAACGCACTCGAGGTGAGGCTACACGTCAGTCGACTGACTTTTTCTTCTCTGGTCAGTGATTTTGCAGCCGTTGGATACGAAATAAAGGGCCTGCAGTTCATCTTCAACCTCCACCCCCCTGAGCCGCCAGCCACCACCGGCCAAACAGCTGCCCCCCGACGCCCGCGGCCGATGGTGCACGGCCCCGCAGGCCCCGATAACACTCCCCACTGTCAATCCGCTGCCGCCCCGGCCATCCCTGTAGCCCCCCCCCCCCCCCCCGTGCCAAGCTTTTTCTCCGGTGATCCCCACGCCACCGCCCCCACCCTAAACCCTAAGATAGATAGTGCGGTACCTCTCCAGCGACCCCCCTCCCCGCTACGGCGGGTTCTTCCTTAACTACGGTGAGCCCCCCACCCCCTGAAAATCGACTGAACCAAAAGTCGATTCAGTCGACTGAAGTGTAGCTAAACCGGAGCAGCATCGCAACCAAGAGCAAGAGCGAGAGTAGCAGCACGAGCAAGAGCAACAGCAAGAGCAAGAGCAAACTAGGCAGGGGACCGAGAGCAAGAGCGGAGCAGCAGCGCGAGCGAGAGCTAAACCAGCAGCAGCTCCTACTGATGTGGACGTCGCCGCCGAGGGAGCGACGCCGTGGAGGAAGTGGCCGGAGACGCCGTCGTGGATGGAGCCGTGCCGTGTCGGCTCGGGATCGAGCGTCGGCAGCACCGTGAGGTCGAATCAAGAAGAAAATGCGGCGATTAGTGCCTCTTTGTTGGCTCCGATTAGGCCGCAGCTTCATCCTAGGAAATGGTGATGATGATGCTCTTCCGGTGGTGCAGGTGAAGACGGCGGTGTGGGAATGGAGGTGGCGCGGAAGACGAGGGGAACATCGGGGCAGCTCCTTGGACGTGGAGGACGGGGTGGCTGAACCGGTGGGACGACCAGATCGAAGACGGATCCTCATCCGGTACGGTGGATGAGGGATGTCGAGGTGTTGCTATGGACGACGTCGTCGGGGAAGAGGCTCCGGCTGGGTGGCGGATGGTGGAGGGTGTGGGGCTTCGCGGGGTTTGCCGGCCTCAGTCTACGAATGGGTGGACGGATGGGATTGGAGTGGGGAACCAGGGCTTAGGGACGCGCTTGTCCGAAATATGGGGTAAGTTACGAAACTACCCCTACCAATTTGAGGCGGTTCTTTCGGTTCAGGGGTATCACGGGCATTTCGCGTGTAGGGATTTCACAGGAGGTGGGAGTTTTCGCGCGCGTTGTAATTTTGGAACAGTAAGGCGCGGGTTGAGATGGAGGGAGTTGTCGGAGCACAACGAGACAAATATGTATCTTAAATATTTCGGGCTAACAAGGCGCGGGTTGAAATATCCGGACAAGCCTAACGTGTACTGTACCAAATCAATTTGCACTACAAATGTCATTCAAAACTTTGAATTCATGTTATGTTCAATTAAAATATTTCGCTACGTGTATAATGCATGCAACCTAGTACTCAAATTAACGTTTTAGTGCATTCCAAATGTATATACTACCGCTTCAATATGAACTATATTTGAATTCGTTTCTCTATTTGAATAAGATCTACAATAATGATTGTTGTGAAATCAAAGCATTTGAATTCGTTTCTCTATTTTAATAAGATCTACAATCCTCATTATTGTCAAGTTAAACCGTCGTTTGTGTATATCTTCACAGCACACCACATGATTAGTCTCGAGTTACATATGAAGTATGTGTACAATATGAACTCGAACTCGATTTTTGGAATCCACTTTATGTTGATTTCAAATCATAGTACATTTCAAGCTCTAGCTAGATCTTCACAAACTAAACCATGTCTCATATGTATAATGTGTTTATCACATTATGTATGGTGCCCCGCCCCCTGCGCCTACAAGTATTTAGATGTGAGTTGAAAACACCACACATTACCACAAATTCAAATAAAATGTGAGAATGTTTGATATATAGTATTGTTTAGATTGTTTGATATTTAGTTGTAAGCTGCAAACACCAACCATTATCACAAATTTAAATAAAATGTGAGATTGTTCGATGTATAGTATGGTTTAGATTGTTCGACATTTAGCTGTGAGTTGCAAATGCCATGCATTATCACATTATGGTATAACATGTGCAAAACCACAACACGCATATCACCACTATATTTATGCGTGCATATGTTTAAAACACTATGATCTCCTATTCAAATATATGAATCCACTTTCATATCAAATTATGATCTTTGTTAGTCTCTTACACCCACACAATCCTCTAACCTTTGTAGCTACCACTAACTTTCTCTCATGCATGCACATGCCCTCCTCCCCCTCCCCCTCCCTCAGCATTCTATCCATCGTGCACTTTCATTTTTTTCTTTAGGTCCTTCTCCCACAGTCTCCACAACTCCTTTCCGACACACACCGATCGATAAACCTCTCCAACGATGTCTGCCTACAACATACACACGCACCTTCAATCTCCTCCTTTATGTGTCCTTGCCCCGTGTCTCTCATACAATCCCACACACGTATAAACTCTCGCCCCTCTTTTCATCGATCTCACAACCGCACACTCCTCCGCCTATCTAGCTAGTAGCTGGGCCTCTCGTACCACCTCCTAGCTCCATTCTCTCTTTCTATCCGTCTCGCCGGGCCTTATTTGCCTCTAACAAATGGACGTACACCGACCGATCTCCCGCTATACATATAGCTAGCTAGGTCCTTATAACTCGTTTTCCCCACGCGTCGATCGATCTACCTCATTAGTTATGTATCTCCCTTCCTCCGACAATCAACAATTGATCTACCGGTCTAGTTAGGTTTTCTTACCAAACACATGGTTCCCCTTCATCATCCATGGATGTGTCCCGACAGATCTATCACGCACAGGCACACACAGAAACACATCCCCACTCTTATTGATAATATTGCAATTCCATCCTCAGTTTGTCTAGTAGGCCTCTCCCACCATCTTCGAGAAGCAACTCCATCACCCATCCAACACTCTAACCCTGTCCCTCCCTCTCTCTCTCTCCTCTCTCTCTCTCTCTCTGTCCCATCCTATTTCCCGTCCTTTAGTTATGTATGGATGTCGACCGATCTCCCTCAAGACATAGCTGGGTCTCTCCTTCTCAACACATATACGAGTCGTTCTACCTCTATAGCTAGGCCTCTGCCCACACCTCCCCCCACCCCCTCGCACACATACACACGGATACATCGAGCGCTCTAGTCATGTCTCCCTGCCACACACAAACTTGACCTGTGCCCTCTAACATTCCGGTAGCTAGGTCAATCGCCCTATATCTTTGACTTGCACACACAAACACACAATTTCGATGGCTCTCTTCATCGATCTCGCACCCACCCACTTGATCCTCTCTTCGACTCTATCGATATCTATGACCTCTCCCTCTCTTCTCGTGGATCGCCCGACCCTCTATATATGATATGGATAGGCCTTCATTTCACACCCATTGAATGCAAAATTTTGTTTGAGATGTCATCGACACATATTCCCACAAATACATTCACAAAATCAACCTCCCCCCCAAAAGAAAAAAACACTCACGAACGCACAAGCCATTTGTCTAGTTTTGTATCTCTCACACACACACACGTAGGTGGTGGACGTGCACGAAGAGAAGAGGTGCACGCACGGCGCACGTACTCCCATCTCTTTCCCAACCACACCCGCGTGGGTACACGGTGGAGCTTATTTCTGTACGAAAAGGCAGCCCACGTGGTAATTTGACACGTGTACAGGTTGTCCACTAGATGGAGGGAGGATTGTCTACCACGGGTGAACAAACAAATTGTGACTAGACGCGTTATGTTAAAAAAGAGGCAAACCATGTGGGGCCTACCTTAGAGGCAAGGCTCTATACACTGGAGTACTTTTGATGTGTCCCGTCAACTTGCAGAACGAGGAGAAGCTTGCTTAGTACGCCGTCTCCCCCGCCCACGGGCGCGGTGACTCGCAGGATGAGGTGAAGCTTGCTTACTACGCCTTACGCCCACTCCCTCGCCCACGCGCGCGGTGGCTCGCATGACGAGGAGAAAAATTTACTAGTACTCCCTCCGTTTACTCCTCATCCCTACCTTGGTTAGAGAGATTATCATATTTTTTGGAATATATGTCCTTTAGTAGATTTCAATATGAACACTAGTACGTACTCCAAACACTGATGTATATAGACGTATTTTAGAGTGTAGATTCACTCATTTTGCTCCGTATGTAGTCCATATTGAAACAGACGTAATAATACGAACTATCCCTCGCCCCTCGACCCTCGGCATGTGGTGGATGTGCAGCAATTCATTCGGTCTCATATAGCCAGAACGATTTATACTGCCGTGCCATTATTGCTCGACTTCCCGAAGAGGCGAAGAGCCAATCGCAAGGTTAATAGTTTGGAGATGCCAAGCGCAAGGTTTATAGGAGAACGAGTAGTAAGTGCCGCCTCATTTATAAATACAGTTTTTCTCTTCACTGGCACGTACGCAATATAAATAGGTTCATATGGAGATAAAAGGAAACCGCTCCACTATATACATAGGCAGGACGAGCCTACATGGTTGCTTGTTGGGGTTGCTCTCTTCAGTTTTCGCACTCTCCCGCACAAAACCACTGTGGCCACATTTCTAACATCCCAGCGGACGGGGTGCATGCTTAGTGTAGATGCGGTCGCCGTCGCCGACGGCGAAAACCCACTATCGGCATGTCCCTATCAGGGGTCCCCGCTATTCTCTCTCACAAAGCCGGTGAGGCTGCCTTCGTCCATTGCTCACTGCCGCGACATGGGTAGTTGCCTCCTCCCGCCGTCCTCCTTTAGGTTGAGCTACGTCCCGATATTCCTCAGGTACAACTCCATTTATAGCCGGCTTGCACCACTTCTCCAGCTATCCACATCACTCCATGTGGATATTTCTCTACTTCTTTGCCCCGCTGTCGGTGTCAAAACCGGCGGATCTCGGGTAGGGGGTCCCGATCTGTGCGTCTAGGCTGATGGTAACAGGAAGCAAGGGACACAATGTTTACCCAGGTTCGGGCCCTCTCGATGGAGGTAAAACCCTACTTCCTGCTTGATTAATATTGAAGATATGAGTAGTGCAAGAGTAGATCTACCACGAGATCGTAGAGGCTAAACCCTAGAAGCTAGCCTATGATGGTATGATTGTAATTGTGATCGGCCTTCTAAGGACCATCCTCTCCGGTTTATATAGACACCGGAGAGGGCTAGGGTGTAAATGGAGTCGGTTACAAGGAAGGAAATATAATATCCGGATCACCAAGCTTGCCTTCCACGCCAAGGAGAATCCCATCCGGACACTGGACGGAGTCTTGAGTCTTCTATCTTCACTCTTCAATAGTCCGGACGATGTATATAGTCCGGCTGCCCGGATACCCACTAATCCAGGACTCCCTCTGTAGCCCCTGAACCAGGCTTCAATGACGATGATTCCGGCGCGTAGTCTTGTCTTCGGCATTGCAAGGCGGGTTCCTTCTTCGAATACTCCATAGTAATTATCGAACACTTAAATCATGCCCGGCTCTGCAAAATGATCTTCACATACCACCGTAGAGAGAATGAAATGCAATATGCTGACAACTTTTTAGACAATCGTGACATGTCATTACGGTCGGGTCTTTATTCAAACTGTTTTCCCACAACCGGCCACAGCGCATATTGCGAGGAGATTTCCTTGACACGTCGTCTTGTCGTAGCAGAGATCATGTCCCCTTATCGCGGGATTCTCATCAATACGGGTATGGGTAATCCAACCGCACCGCTAATCATGGCGAGTGGGGAGCGAGCAGGTTCCACCAAGCAAGTGGGGAGGCGCAAAAAGCTTTTACCGTCTCTATAAAGAGATAAGTTCTCTTCCTCTTTACCCACGCCTTCTCCTCCCGCTAGCCCATTCCCCTCTGTTTGAGCCCTAACGCCCAGGCATCCTTCTCTTCCATCGAAGAAAGGTTTTCCGAAGATGTCCGGATTCGGAGCAGGAGGCAGATGGATGGCCTCTACTGTCCAGGAGAAGGATATCAAGAGGCTCCGGGAGGCCGGGTATCTGGCCAAGAAGATCGGCCACCGTCTCCCACCGGCGGGACAGGTCATCCCTACTCCGGAACCTCACGAGAGAGTCGTGTTCCGTCCCCATTTTGTCCGCGTGCTCGGGTTTCCCCTTCACTCATTTGTTTGTGGAGTCATGTATTATTATGGGATTAATTTTCATGATCTTTCCCCATACTCTTTCCTCAATATCTCGACGTTCATCGTTGTGTGCGAGGCTTTTCTCCGGATTTCGCCTCACTTCGGTCTATGGCTGAAGATTTTCAATGTGAAGCCCAAGGTGGTGTGTGGCGAGCACGCCGAGTGCGGTGGCGCCATGGTGAGCAAGATGCCCATGGTCGTTTGGCCGACGGGTGCCTTCAACGACTCCGTCAAGGAGTGGCAGCAGCAGTGGTTCTATATCACTGAACCACGCGGCAAAAAGTGGGCTGCAGCTCCAGAGTTCAGATCCGGAGCCCCACTGCGGCTCACGTCCTGGCCCAAGAAGGGCCCGCACTGGTCCTCGTCCGATGAGCTGTCGCTGCTCCAGATGCTCGTTTAGAGTGTGGTCGACAAGGACGTCAACCTCGTCGACGTAGTCCAGGTGATGTTAGTTCGCCTGGTTCTCCCTTGCCAGCGTCGAGTCTGCAACTTGTGGGAGTACGACCCAACCGAGCACCAGACTGTCACGACCGGTTTTTCAATAAAATACTTATTGAGAAACCGATCTTTTTGATTCCAGTATAGGAAGAATTCTCCTTACTGGTAGACAAAATACTTGATACAGAAGTCCAGTAGCACTAAATATATTGCAGGGTTGAGCTGAGGTTGCTCAACAATTTATTACAAACACGCCAATATTGTACATAAGGGCGGCTATGACACAGGGGTGTGGTGGCATACTACTGACTCGAGATAAAAGTGGTGGTGGATATATTATAGTGGAGTGGTTAACATGACTCCTAAATTGGCAGCTCATCGAGCGTCGAGATGAGGCTCGATGCATTTATTCAGGTAGCGGAAGCGGATATAATACAAGTGACCAAATCCAGGATCGCACGGGACTGACTGGGACTGCTCTAGGCGTCAGACTCGCTATCGAACTCTTCATCCATGAGATCGCCTTGGTCAACATCTGGCCAAATCAACAAGCCAGGTGAGTACTTTGAAAGTACTCGCAAGACAGTTCGGACATAAGATATAACAAATGCAAGCATGAATGCGCCATGAGCAAATAACAATGCACACTCAAATAATAAACAATTGCACGACATGATAAGTAAAAAGGAAGTCGGGAGGTAGTCCTCCCGAAATCCCAACAAAATAACTGAAAACCGATCGGGTGTCTGGAGCGACGCCTCGAAGGGTAAACAAATAAATTATCATGCCCCAGTCGGGCGTCTAAGCGACACCACATAAAGGGCTTATATAGAAAAGTAGATAACAAGAGTGCCACAGTCGGACGTCTGAGCGACATCACATAAAGGGCTTGTATTGAAAGTAAATAACATGCGTGCCACAGTCGGACGTCAGAGCGACATCGCAGAAAGGGATTATATTGAAAGTAAATAACAGGCGTGCCACAGTCGGACGTCTGAGCGACATCGCAGAAAGGGCTTATATTGAAAGTAAATAACAAGCGTGCCACAGTCGGACGTCTGAGCGACATCGCAGAAAGGGCTTATAGTGAAAGTAAATAACAAGCGTGCCACAGTCGGACGTCTGAGCGACATCGCAGAAAGGGCTTATATTTCATTATTCACATTTGATAAATTCACGAAGATATAACACTCACAGGAAATATTCAACACATAATAATAAACGGGTTAGTCCATCCACAGGAATAATCATTTAGCCGGACTTAACACTCATGTGGTTCACCGGAGTTTTGTCATTGGGACTGACACTGGCAAGGTAAGTTGGACACAGTACTTGGACAAGGATAAGATGATTCAAAGGATTCTTTGACTCTGGAGAGTTTGTACTAATTATCCACAGCCAACGGATTTCCGTAGTCACGAAGGACTAGTTCCGTTTACGGTATTTCGGTAGAAACACATCTAACCAGTACACACCCATCCCACCTCTCGATGCCAGGAATCACCCTAGACAACGTTCAAGAAAAACTTTGAGACGGGGAGATCACAACCTCGAATAGCATGGGATCAAATTTATATACGCAGCTCTAAGGGTGCCCCTCTCGGTCCCAACCGAAACACCCATGCCCCCGACCGGATGATGGATTTAATCCAGGCCATGGAACCCTCATCACGGCCTCTCTATTTGGTGTGTACCAGGAAAGAGGTTTGCAACTTACTAAGCCATATCCCTTGCGGAAAACATGTGGTAGTACAGGAAGGGAAAACGGATGGAAGCGTGACTTGATTCATGATGACACTGGAGTCAGAATAGTCTGGCATAAGACTGGCATGCTTCAACACTGCCATCTTACCCACTCTCATGCCAACACATGGTCATGCAAACTCATATCCAATAACATATGGATTTTCGAAGCTCACTTGCCTCAACTTTGCATGTAATATACACTTATCGAAATGCTCATAAACATGCCATGAAACTACTCAATGGAAACATGCCAAAGACACTCATCATATCAAAAGTTCAAACATGCTTGCCTGGTTTGGAGTAGCCGGAGTCTAGCTTGGTGAAGTTCGCGGTTCCGTCACCTCCTCCGGTATCTACGGTATAAGAAAATACGTACTAACGTAAATACCGTGAGTGCACAAAAAATTGTTCCAAATATTTTTCAAATAAAAATGATAAAAAACTAGACAGAAAAATAAAGGTGACAGAAAAAGAATCAATCAAAAATCCTTTTCTGTTTAAAAGTTATAAAGGTTTTAGCCCAGGGACTTATCTGTAATGAAACAGAAAGTTTCCAGGGGTCAGCTTATAAAAACAGAAAACGCTTCGGCTAAAAACCCGTCAACTGCAAAGGAAGACGTATTCTGCCCGAAGGCGTTTTCAAAAAACGGTTCAAAAAAAAGAAAAGACTGACGAGAGCTCCCACCCGTCAGGTTTGAATTTTCAAACGGGGAGAAGCAGAGCGCGTCGGCGCCCGAGAGCTACGGTGGTCGCCGGCGGCGATCCACGGTGAGTTAGGAGGATCGGAGGGTACCTATGTGATCAGCGTGTCCTTCCGAGTCTGTGGGTGGTGGAGGTGGTCGTCGGCGAGCACCACGTCGACGGCGGTCCTTACTCCGGCGGACGGCGGCTCGGGTGAAGTTGGATCTCGTCGGGGAGGGCTGCGGAGGTTAAATGGGAGCTTGGGTTAGAGCGTTGAGTGCACGAGAAGGCTACAGACGTGGTTTGGGAGGCGGGGATGGCCTCACCTGAGTGGATCAAGCTGATGGCCGAGGCGGATTGGGGCGGCCGGAGTCGGGGGAGGAGACCTCCTCGAGGTCCTCCTGGTGGCTTGGCGGGGTTCTGGTGACGTGTAGTGGTGGTGCATGCTCGAGAACGAGCTTGGGACCTCATTTTATAGGTGATCCGAGGCGGTGGCCGCGAACGGGGATCTCCGGCGATGGTTATGGCGGCGCAGTGTTTGTCGGGTAGTTTAGGGGGTTGGGCATCAACGTGGAGGTCCACTGGTTCCATTTAGATGCTAACCTAGGTTGGATTAGGTGCGCTTTTGGTGGTTTCGACAGAACGGAGCTGCGCGGGCCCGTCGGCGGCAGAGGGCGCGTCCTGTGCTTGCCGGGCTATGGGGATGGTGCTGCGACGTGCGCTGGCATGCAGAAGGCCACGCGGAGGCCTCGGGTGTGAAGGGCGGCGCTGGACGGCGCAGAAAGCTGGCGCTAGCTCCCGTTGGCCGCCACGGGTGGCTCTGCCACCGCAGAAGCTACCGGCGTCGGCGAGGCTCGCCGCCACCGACACCTGCGCCCATCCAAGAGAGCGTGCAGTGCTCTAGTTAAGGAGGAGAGGCCGTGCGCAACGCGCTAGGGTGAGCACTGGTGATCCATGACAAGTCACTAACGAAAACGATAATCGATCGTCGAATCTGAACTCTGAATTTATCAATATGCATGTAAACAAGTCTTGGCCAAGTTTTTGATCAAATGGTTTGGGCATGAGGAGTATTTATCTGGGGCTGATCTTTGGTGTGGTGGCCTCTCAAAGCACCTGGGGACTGCCTGATATTTGGTGGAATTTTTGGAGAAAAGAAAATATGAATTTCACCAAAAATGATGAATCTGGTCCAAACTTGCAGAGGTTGAAACTTGAAAATTTTGAAAAGAGGAAGAGTGGATCTTGATGGATCTAGGTTGGGGTTGCTAGGGACTATCCAGAGGAGTTGGTTTGAGATCAAAACTCAAAGGAAATCATGTACTTCCTTTGTAAATCATCTAGGCTTAAAATAAATGACAGCATTGTTTTTGGGGATAAAATAAATGAAATAAAATTCAAAAATGGGTTGAACCTGTTGGAACAGAATGTTTGGGTTGCCCCGAAGTGGAGGGAGGGGTTTTGGGAGAATTTACCACATGAGGCATGGTAAAACAATGGATGGTTTCAAAACAAAAGAATAGCCCCAAAACCCATAGGGTTTCTTTTTAATAGAAAATAAATTCCAAAAATATATTTGAGAGGTTAAAAATCAGAAGGGAGGTTTTAAATAACCAAACACCAAGGTTGAGGAAGATACAAAATAAAATCCTTGCCATGGGGGAATTTTTTTTTTGAGAAGGAGGGGTTTTTGGAGAGATTTTAAATGGCCTCCTTCAAATCAAACAAAGTTTTTGTTGAAAACCAAATTAAAATTTTTGGAGTGTCACAACACCTACCCCCTTAGGAAAAATCTCGTCCCCGAGATTTCAGCTGATCCTCAAATAAGTGTGGGTGCTCTGTCCGAAGAAAATCCTCTCTTTCCCAAGTTGCTTCATTATCGGTGTGATTGCACCACTGAACTCTGAAAAACTTGATGGTTTTCTGTCGGGTCCTCCTTTCAGACTCCTCCAATACTTTTATTGGACGTTCCCGATAGGTGAGGTCTGGTTGCACGTCAATGTCTTCGTGGGATACTTGCTTCTCTGGGTTGCTCACGCACTTCCTCCATTGTGAGGCGTGGAACACGTCGTGGACATCGGATAATTCTTCGGGTAACTCTAGCTGGTAGGCTACCGTGCCTCTTCGTGCCACTATACAGAAGGGTCCGATGAATCTTGGTGCTAGCTTTCCCTTAACCTTGGATCGTTGCAGGCCCCTCATAGGAGATACTCGTAGGTACACATATTCACCGGGTTCAAAACTGACTCCCCAATGCTTTTGATCGTAATAACTCTTCTGTCGACTTTGAGCTGTCTTGAGTCGATCCCTAATTATCTTAACTTTCTCCTCAGCCTCCTTGAGCATGTCTGGGCCGAAGATATGGATGTCTCCGGTTTCTGACCAATTTAGCGGGGTACGACATCTTCGCCCGTACAGAGCTTCAAATGGTGCCATTTGCAGGCTGGCTTGTTGGATGCGAACTCCGCATATGGCAAGCTTTCTTCCCAACTGGTTCCAAAGGTGAGGACACATGCTCTCAGCATGTCTTCTAGAATTTGGTTTACGCGTTCAGTTTGTCCATCAGTCTGGGGGTGGTATGCGGTACTAAACGCCAATTGAGTTCCCAGAGCTTGTTGTAATTGATCCCAAAATCGGGAGACGAATTGAGTGCCTCTGTCTGATATTATAGTATTTGGAACTCCATGCAAGCAGATGATACGGGAAAGATAAAGCCTGGCAAGCTTCTGAGTGGTGTGGGTTGTCTTCACGGGATGAAGTGTGCCACCTTAGTCCATCTATCTGTGATGACCCATATGGCATCTTTCCCGTGTCGTGACCGAGGTAGTCCAACAATAAAATCCATTCCAATCTCGTCCCATTTCCACTCGGGTATCTTATTTGGTTGTAATAGTCCGGCCGGTTTCTGGTGTTCATCCTTGATGCGTTGACATGAGTCACAACATGCAATGAACGTGGCTATGTCCCTTTTTATACCGTGCCACCAAAAAATTTCCTGAAGGTCCTTGTACATCTTTGTTCCTCCAGGATGGATTGAATACGGAGCGGTGTGGCCTTCAGCTAGAATTTGCTGTTTAAGGTCCTCGATATTTGGTACGCAAAGCCTATCTCCGTACCACAATATTCCCTGCTCGTCGATGACGAATTCTGAGGCCTTGCCCAAACTCACTTAGCTTTTTATGCCTTCAATGCTGGGGTGCCCATGCTGGGCCTCCTTATTCTTTTCTATCAGGGTAGGCTATATTTCTAAATTCGACACGCTGCCTTCGGTGACCATTAGTAAGTTGAGTTTAGCAAACTCCTGCCGAAATTCAGGTCTCAGGTTTGGTAGGTTGTCGTTGTCCGAGCTAGGGTTCCGACTAAGAGCATCGCCACTACATTTGCTTTTCCTAGATGGTAGTCGATTCCAACATCATAATCCTTCACTAATTCCAACCAGCGTAGTTGCCGTAAATTGAGTTCTGGTTGTGTGAAAATATACTTGAGGCTCTTATGGTCTGTGTATATTTCACAACGATTTCCAAGTAGAAAGTGTCTCCACTCTTTGAGTGCACGGATGACTGCTGCCAACTCCAAGTCATGAGTAGGATAATTTTCTTCATGCTTGCGGTTGCTCGAAACATACGCGATTACCTTGCCTTCTTGCATTAATACGCATCCGAGGCCCTTCCGGGACGCGTCACAATACACTTCAAAATTCTTGTGTATGTCTGGCACAAGTAATACTGGTGCTGTCGTTAATTTCCTTTTTAGTTCTTGGAAAATTTTCTCGCAAGCTTCAGTCCATTCAAACTTCTTGTCCTTCTTGAGTAACTGCGTCATTGGCTTTGCTATGGTGGAGAATCATTCAATAAATCTTCGGTAGTATCCTTCCATTCCCAAGAAACTTCATACGTCTTCATACCGGCTGGTGGTTTCCAGCCAAGTACGGCCTTGACCTTTTCCGGGTCTACGGCAATACCTTCTTGGGTCAGTACGTGGCCCAGAAAACCCACCTGTCTTAGCCAAAATTCACATTTGCTGAACTTGGCGTACAATTGATGTTTCCTTAGTTCTCCTAGTACGATCCGGAGATGTTCAGCATGCTCTTCTGGTGTCTTGGAATATATCAGAATATCATCGATGAATACCACAACAAACTTGTCCATAAACTTCATAAATACTTTGTTCATGAGGTGAACAAAATATGTGGGGGCGTTTGTTAGTCCAAACGGCATTTCTGTGAACTCATACGGTCCGTATCTGGAGGTGAAGGCTGTTTTGGGGATATCTTCTGTTCGTACTTTTAATTGATGGTATCCCAACCTTAAGTCAATTTTTTAGAAGACCTTGGCCTGAGCAAGCTGATCAAATAAATCATTTATCTGTGGCATCAGGTATTTGTTCTTTATTGTAACCATGTTAAGTGCTCGATAGTCTATACACAATCTCTGTGTCCCATCCTTTTTCTTGGCAAATAAAATTGGTGAACCCCAAGGTGAGGAGCTGGCTCGTATATATCCTTTGTCCAGTAATTCTTTTATTTGCTTCTTCAATTCTACCAACTCGGATGGTACCATTCTGTATGGTTTCTTGTAAATGGCGGTGGTTCCGGGTGCTAGCTCAATGCTGAATCCTATCTCTCGGTCTGGTGGCATGCCTGGTAGTTCTTCGGGAAATACGTCTGGAAACTCACACACTACTGGAACATTGCTTAATTCAGAAACGTCCACCTTGTTCAACCTCGGCTGCCGAGATATTTGCCTCTCTTTCACTGAAACTTCTATTGTCTTCCTGTGATGGTGGGTGAGAATTACGGTCCGGTTGAAGCAGTCAATAAATCCTTAGTTGATGGTTAACCAATCCATCCCTAGGATGACATCCAGTCCTTTATTTTCCAATACAATAAGGTTGGCGTGAAACTTCAATCCTTCAAACTCAATAACCGCACCTTGGAAGTAACTCTATTCTAAGTAACTTGCTTAATCCCAGGGGACTTGATGATCATGGATTTTTCCAAGGGAAGCATCAAAAAATCATTTTGCAAAGCAAATCTCTTCAAAATGAACGAGTGAGAAGCTCCAGAATCAAACAAAACGGTGGCAGGTATTGTGTTGACAGGGAACGTACTGAGTACGATATCCGGGGCATTTTGTGCTTCTTCTCTGGTCACGTGGTTCAGATGACCCTTCCTGTGGTTGTTATTGGGGTTGAAGTTGTTTCGCTTGGGCGCTGAATTATTGCCACCGTTGTTCGGCTTTGGGGTCGAGTTTCTTGGCTTGGGGCACTGCTTGGCATAGTGCCCTTCTTCTCCACAAGCGTAGCAAGTAACGCCTGGGCAATATGTGAACTCCTTGTCCCTTGCATGGAATTTCTTGATTGGGTGTGAAACATTTGTCGTGGGTTTATGTGTCCCACCTTTCTGAAAATCCGTCTTGCTCCTGTGGTTGCGAGCAAGAGTGGTCTGGTCCCTTTTGCGTTTGCGGAAATCCTCCAAGCTACGTCGCTCATTTTCCAAGTTAATCGCTTTTATCCACCAGTGTTTTGAAATCTGGGAAGGTGTGCACGACCAGCTGGCATTTAAGCGCGGGTGCCAAACCGTCCAGGAATTTTTCCATCTTCTTGCGTTCAGTCATATGCTCTTCGTTGGCGTAGCGAGACAATAGAGTAAACTGACTTTTGTATTCCGACACTGTCATGGTCCTCTGCTTGAGGTCATCAAACTCCCTCTTCTTGGTCTTCATAACACTTCTAGGAATGTGCGCCCCACAGAAACCTTCTTTGAACTCCTCCCAGGTTATATCATTTTCGTTGGGTTGCATGTGTAGGAAATTTTCCCACCATGATGCAGCCGCTCCAGTGAGATAGTGTGGTGCATATAGTACTTTCTCACGGTCTGAACATTGTGCAATAATTAATTTTCTTTCCATGTCTCAAAGCCAATCATCGGCCTCAAGAGGTTTGTCAGTATGAGAAAATGTTGGGGGACGCGTCTTATGTAGCTCAGACAAATTGGATTGCTGCTGATATGGTCCATGGTGATTTCCCATATTCATGACTTTGTTCATCATTTCCTGATGTTGTTGCTGACTCTGTTCATAAAGGCGGCATACTTGGGAAAATGCTGTTTCACCGCCTGCTGACTTGACTGCCTGTGTGAAATTGTTGCTTGTTTGTGTGCCATAATTTTCTTCTGGCGGGTTTGGCATGGAGCAAGTCCAAGGACGAGACATTTTCCACTCTGGGGATATATTTTGTAAAACTCACAAGAAAAAGAATTTGAGTCGCAAAAATCAATAAATTTATAAAGACGGTAAATTTTATAAATGTTCCAAGATTTTTCAAGAGAATAATCGATTGCGCATGGAGACGGACTGCTCAGTACATATCTTACACGCAAGCAGTAATTATACAATACACCACTCAGGATATGCGTACACATTCCTGACATGTTATTTAGGCTAGTGCACTTCTCCCAGTTCCTACATGATGCGCAAACAAGCTACTTCTCACAACCTATGTACATATAAACATATCGTACAAGCCGGTACATCGCATGGCAGCTAAGCGCACTCAGTCGGAGATGGTAAGGCTCCCATGGCCTGCCGAGGGTGAGGCGCAGTGAGGCTGGGGACTCAACCTCCTCCTCGCTAATAGGTTCCAGACGTGAAGTGATGCGCTGAGTTGATGGAGCGGGCACCATAGGTGGAGCAACACGGACTGGAGTGGGTGCAATAGGTGGTGCAGTACGGACTGAAGTGGGCGCAATGACTTGGTTGAACTCCTCAGTGGTAGGCAGGCGACGAGCGGTGGCGAGAATGGTAGGTGAATAAGATGCTGAGGACGAGACGAAAGTCAGTGGTGGTGCGGTGTGTAGGAGCTCCCTCCTGTTGGCGGCACAGCCATGGACTGAGTCCATGCGGGCAGCCACAAGGTCGTCCACAAGGTTGTCGAAGGCTGCCTCCAGAGCCTGGAGGTATTCCACAAGCATCTCGATAGCTTCATCTCGCTCTCCTCTGGGGCAAGCAAATGTATAGTGACAGGTGTATGGCACGTTGCAAGGAAGGTAGCGGTAGCGACGAGTCTTCATTGAAGGAAGAACATCTCGGAGACGAGCTATCGCCTCACGGGCGGCCATCTGCATAGCATGCCTCTCCGTAGGCATGGCTCTCCCCAAGAACCGGAAGCGGCGTAACTCAACACGCCCTCCCTTGAATTGCACCGCGGCCTGGTGCATGGATAGACTATCGTTGATCTTGTGCTGGTAGAGTGTGAATACTGGGTGCACTGTGGCCCCATCGCGATCTTGACGATGAAGGAGAGGAGCTTGACGAACCCTTCAGGCACGTTGGCGAACACCTATGACTCACAGTCGTTGCCAGCCATCTACAAAAGTAGGCAAAAATTCTGAATGGTCGGATCATAAATTTATGCTGACTGTCAGAAAATGACTACATTTGCAAAAATATAAATTAGCACTATTATGCTAATAACCGGTTAGCGATCGCACCTAGTGGCTTCCTACAGTCAGCCTGGCTCCGGTACCAAGTTTGTCACGACCGGTTTTTCAATAAAATACTTATTGAGAAACCGATTGTTTTTTATTCCAGTATAGGAAGAATTCTCCTTACTGGTAGACAAAATACTTGATACAGAAGTCCAATAGCATTAAATATATTACACGGTTGAGCTGAGGTTGCTCAACAATTTATTACAAACACGCCAATATTACATAAGGGCGGCTATGACACAGGGGTGTGGTGGCATACTACTGACTCGAGATAAAAGTGGTGGTGGATATATCACAGTGGAGTGGTTAACATGACTCCTAAATTGGCACCTCATCAAGCGTCGAGGTGAGGCTAGATGCATTTATTCGGGTAGCGGAAGCGGATATAATACAAGTGACCAAATCCAGGATCGCACGGACTCGATCGACTCCTCTAGGCGCCGGACTCATTGTCGAACTCTTCATCCATGAGATCGCTTTCACAACATCCGCCAAATCAACAAGCCGGTGAGTACTTTGAAAGTACTCGCAAGATAGTTCGGACATAAGATATAACAAATGCAAGCATGAATGCGCCATGAGCAAATAACAATGCACACTCAAATAATAAACTATTGCACGACATGATAAGTAAAAAGGAAGTCGGGAGGTAGTCCTCCTGAAATCCCAACAAAATAACTGAAACCCATCGGGTGTCTGGAGCGACGCCTCGAAGGGTAAACAAATAAATTATCATGCCGCAGTCCGGCGTCTAAGCGACACCACATAAAGGGCTTATATTGAAAAGTAGATAACAAGAGTGCCACAGTCGGACGTTTGAGCAACATCACATAAAGGGCTTGTATTGAAAGTAAATAACATGCGTGCCACAGTCAGACGTCAGAGCGACATCGCAAAAAGGGCTTATATTGAAAGTAAATAACAGGCATGCCACAGTCGGACATCTGAGCGACATCGCAGAAAGGGCTTATACTGAAAGTAAATAACAAGCGTGCCACAGTCGGACGTCTGAGCGACATCGCAGAAAGGGCTTATAGTGAAAGTAAATAACAAGCGTGCCACAATCGGACGTCTGAGCGACATCGCAGAAAGGGCTTATATTTCATTATTCACATCTGATAAATTCACGAAGATATAACACTCACAGGAAATATTCAACACATAATAATAAACGGGTTAGACCATCCACAGGAATAATCATTTAGCCGGACTTAACACTCATGTGGTTTACCGGAGTTTTTTCACTGGGACTGACACTAGCAAGGTAAGTTTAACACAGTACTTGGACATGGATAACATGATTCAAAGGATTCTTTGACTCTGCAGAGTTTGTACTAATTATCCACAGCCAACGGATTTCCGTAGTCACGAAGGACTAGATCCGTTTACGATATTTCGGTAGAAACACATCTAACCAGTACACACCCATCCCATCACCCTAGACAACGTTCAAGAAAAACTTTGAGACGGGGAGATCACAACCTCGAATAGCATGGGATCAAATTTATATACGCGCGCTCTAAGGGGTGCCCCCCTCTCGGTCCCAACCGAAACACCCATGCCCCCGACCGGATGGTGGCTTTAATCCAGGGCCATGGAACCCTCATCACGGCCTCTCTATTTGGTGTGTACCAGGAAAGAGGTTTGCAACTTACTAAGCCATATCCCTTGCGGAAAACATGTGGTAGTACAGGAAGGGAAAAACGGATGGAAGCGTAACTTGATTCATGATGACACTGGAGTCAGAATAGTTTGGCATGAGACTGGCATGCTTCAACACTGCCACCTTACTCACTCTCATGCCAACACATGGTCATGCAAACTCATATCCAATAACATATGGATTTTCGAAGCTCACTTGCCTCAACTTTGCATGTAATATACACTTATCGAAATGCTCATAAACATGCCATGAAACTACTCAATGCAAACATGCCAAAGACACTCATCATATCAAAAGTTCAAACATGCTAGCCTGGTTTGGAGTAGCCGGAGTCTAGCTTGGTGAAGTTCGCGGTTCCGTCACCTCCTCCGGTATCTACGGTATAAGAAAATACGTACTAACGTAAATACCGTGAGTGCACAAAAAAGTGTTCCAAATATTTTTCAAATAAAAATGATAAAAAACTAGACATAAAAATAAAGGCGGCAGAAAAAGAATCAATCAAAAATGATTTTCTGTTTAAAAGTTATAAAGGTTTTAGCCCAGGGACTTATCTGTAATGAAACGTAAAGTTTCGTGGGTCACTTATAAAACAGAAACGCTCGCTAAAAACCCGTCAACTGCAAAGGAAGACGTATTCTGCCCGAAGGCGTTTTCAGAAAATGGTTCAAAAAAAAGAAAAGACTGACGAGGGCTCCCATCCATCAGGTTTGAATTTTCAAACGGGGAGAAGCAGAGCGCGTCGGCGCCCGAGAGCTGCGGTGGTCGCCGGCGGCGATCCACGGCGAGTTAGGAGGATCGGAGGGTACCTATGTGATCAGCGTGTCCTTCCGCGTCTGTGGGTGGTGGAGGTGGTCGTCGGCGAGCACCACGTCGACGGTCGTCCTTACTCCAGCGGACGGCGGCTCGGGTGAAGTTGGATCTCGTCGGGGAGGGTTGCGGAGGTTAAATTGGAGCTTGGGTTAGAGCGTTGAGTGCACGAGAAGGCTACTGACGTGGTTTGGGAGGCGGGGATGGCCTCACCTGAGTGGATCGAGCTGGTGGCCGAGGCAGATTGGGGCGGCCGGAGTCGGGGGAGGAGACCTCCTCGAGGTCCTCCTGGTGGCTTGGCGGGGTTCTGGTTAGGTGTAGTGGTGGTGCGTGCTCGAGAACGAGCTCGGGACCTCATTTTATAGGTGATCCGAGGCGGTGGCCGCGAACGGGGATCTCCGGCGATGGTTATGGCGGCGCAGTGTTTGGTCGGGTAGTTTAGGGGGTTGGGCATCAAAGTGGAGGTCCACTGTTTCCATTTAGATGCTAACCTAGGTTGGATTAGGCGCGCTTGGGTGGTTTCGATAGAACGGAGCTGCGCGGGCCCGTCGGCGGCAGAGGGCGCGTCTTGTGCTTGCCGGGCCACGGCGACGGTGCTGCGGTGTGCGCTGGCATGCAGAAGGCCACGCGGAGGCCTCGGGTGCGAAGGGCGGCGCTGGACGGCGCAGAAAGCTGGCGCTAGCTCCCGTTGGCCGCCACGGGTGGCTCTGCCACCGCAGAAGCTGCCGGCGTCGGCGAGGCTCGCCGCCACCGACACATGCGCCCGTCCAAGAGAGCATGCGGTGGTCTAGTTAAGGAGGAGAGGCCATGTGCAACGCGCCAGGGTGAGCACTGGTGATCGATGACAAGTCATCGATTTAAAAACGACATCGATCGCCGAATCAGACTCTGAATTTATCAATATGCATGTAAACAAAGCTGCCGCCAAGTGTTTGATGAAATGATTTAGGCATGAGAAGAATTTATCTAGGGCTGATCTTTGGTGTGGTGGCCTCTCAAAGCACCTGGGGACTGCCTAATTTTTGGTGGAATTTTTGGAGAAAAGAAAATATGAATTTCACCAAAAATGATGAATCTGGTCCAAACTTGCAGAGGTTGAAACTTGAAAATTTTGAAAAGAGGAAGAGTGGATCTTGATGGATCTAGGTTGGGGGTGCTAGGGACTATCCAGAGGAGTTGGTTTGAGATCAAAACTCAAAGGAAATCAGGTACTTCCTTTGTAAATCATCTAGGCTTAAAATAAATGACAGGATTGTTTTTGGGGATAAAATAAATGAAATGAAATTCAAAAATGGGTTGAACCTATTGGAACAGAATGTTTGGGTTGCCCCAAAGTGGAGGGAGGGGTTTTGGGAGAATTTACCACATGAGGCATGGTAAAACAATGGATGGTTTCAAAACAAAAGAATAGCCCCAAAACCCATAGGGTTTCTTTTTAATAGAAAATAAATTCCAAAAATATATTTGAGTGGTTAAAAATCAGAAGGGAGGTTTTAAATAACCAAACACCAAGGTTGAGGAAGATACAAAATAAAATCCTTGCCATGGGGGAAAAAATTTAGAAGGAGGGGTTTTTGGAGAGATTTTAAATGGCCTCCTTCAAATCAAACAAAGTTTTTGTTGAAAACCAAATTAAATTTTTTGGAGTGTCACACAGACCCTTCGGGAGCTCTACGATTCCTCCCACAAGGACATCTGGAAGGTGCTCTTTAAGCCCGGCAAATCATGGCCGGGACCCTCCGAGGACCGTGGGTATCAATTATCCCATTCTGCGAGCCCGGTAAGTTATAGCAACGCTCCGTCCATTCATGCTTCAGTTGGCATGTCCTGAGGGAGACATATTTATCGTGTTTTATCATGACCCCAAGGATGGATAAAAAAGGTGGAGCGGATACATTGTCCGGCCCCGCTGCCGGAGGAACCAGACGGACCTCTTCTGACGAAGATGCTGGTCCCCGCGCCTTACGAGGCGCCAAAGAAAGAGGCCTCCAAGAAGGTCAAAAAGACCCGGAGTGGCCTCCGTCGTCGCGAGGCTTCGAACACCAAATCCGAAGACTCCAGCGATGATCCTTCTTCTGAAGACGAAGAGGAGGAAGCAGAGGAGGACGAGCCTCACTCTGGAGGTGGGAAGAAAAGGACGGCCTCCTCATCCCTGGAGGCCGAATCGCCCAAGAGGGGGAAAGGTTCCCTCCCAGAGGTACTAGCCCCTGGAAAAGTCGTAAGTATACGAACTCCGAACACGCATATGCGTCCGGGATTGTTTGGGTATAGTAGTTTTAACTGTTGCCATATTTTGTACAGCTCGGCAAGGTCTCGCGCTGGACAGTCCTCATCGGAGGATTCGCTGAGCTCAAACGCCTCCGAAGGCCCCTTCCCCGAAGTCCAGGCGCGACACTGAGGTGTCGTCTCAATGGGACCCAGACCAGGGGGAGCATATCTCTGGGGCCGGACACACGGGAGCGATGGCCCCCAGGCGTGTCGACGGCGGGGGCGATCTCGGGTTCGGCCCACAGCCGGACAAGGTCCTGGAGACCTCTAAGGCTCCGGGATCGGGCGAGCAACCACCTTCGACGGTGGGGGGCTTGCCTATTCCGCCGGCAACCTCTGTCCAAGCAAAGCTGCCGGGCGGTCTGTCGATAGTGTTAAAGAATGTGTCTATCGTCGGTGAACATCGAACCCTCATGGGTGCGGTGGTTGGAAAGATTCAGTCCACCGAGAGCGGGCTGAATGAGTCCTGCCTTGGCCTTATAAAGGCCTTCGAGGTATGTTTCCTAAGAAACCTTTGAAGAATCGTCATAATATGAGTAGTAGCCCCTGATACACTGTCCAGCGAAAGAGAGAGAGCCGGGCAAGGGATCACATCCCCTGCTTTTGAAGGAGCATTTGTTAACAACATACACCCCTTTGTGCAAAAACAGGTGTCTGCAGAGAAGACGGCCGCGCATGATGCAGAAGTGTCCGGGCTGAAGCAGAGCTTGGAATGGGCCGAGGAGGAACTTGGCCATGTGAAGAAGCAATTAGAAGACAAGCAAGGTATGTTGAAACGTTGTCTTGAATTTGGCACGAATGAGTAGTTGTGCCTAGTGGAAAGTATTTCTATTGTATTCTCTAGGAGCGAGTGCCGAGTATGAGGAACTAAAGAAGGTTGTGGCTTATGCCAACGAGAAGGCTGCAGCCGAACAGGCGCTTTGTGAGAAACACGAGGCCAGGGTCATCGCAGCTGAGCGCGAGCTCTAGGAGGCTGTAAAGAAAAGCGAGGGCTTGGAGCAGAGTCTAGTAGGGAAAGAATCCGAACTCGCCCAAGCCCTCCAAGCCGCGGAAGATGCTCGGGAAGAAGCCCGAGGTGCTGTGCGGGACATTCAGGAGGCCCGGAAGGTTGCGGCTGGTAAGGCCTTTTGTATGCATGGCCATTTTTACATGATAGTGGGAAGAACCCTAAGCGACAAGCTGAATTGTTGTTTTTCCAGGGGCGTTTGCGGATTTCCCTCGCAGCATATCAGATGCTGCCCAATTCTACCAGACCGAGGAGAAGGAGTCTGCGAAGAGGGATTTCTGGTCACAGTATTTGGCGCCGAACTATCCGGTGCCCTTTATCGGTCAGCTCAAGCAGTTGGTTAAACTGCACCAGGCGGCCGAACTAGCCATGAAGGACTTGGTTCTCCGGCTGTGGCCCGCGGAGCCCATTCCAAGCAGTTACTTCAGACTCATGAAGCGGATTGTGGGCGCCTGTCCTCGGCTTGATGCTGTTAAGCGATCAATCTGTATAGAGGGTGCGCGCACGGCGTTTGCCCGTGCAAAAGTGCGTTGGGGGAAGCTTGACACGGAGAAGCTGATGACCGAGGGGCCGCCAGAGGGTAAGGAGCACTGCAAGCCCGAGCTGTACTATGAAGGTGTACTGAAGGGAGCCCGCCTTGTGGCGGGTAAGTGTACCAAACACATTATATTTCCCTGAGGGCATTCTTGCCATTCTTTGTAATATGGGATAATGGCACTTTTATTATCTATTGCATGTTTTCTTTGAACATTCTTCCTGTGCGGCTGTTTAGTGTAAATCTTGAGAGTTGGCCAGTCGTCGGCTTCTGCCCCCATGAAAGAAATGCGGGGGTGTTCGGGACATACCTGGACACTCTTTATCCCATGGTTGGGTCCTTTTAAGGAGGTGTTCCTCACCACGAACCAGGGAATCGGACTATAGGGCTTTACCACTCTCACTTAGCCATAGGAATTCGAGTATGGTCGGCGCAGCCCCTAGTGTTCGAAAGGCCGAACTAGGGGCTCTATTGGCGCCTGATCGGAGGACCGATCCGTCGCACTCTGCATTTATAATGGCGTTATGCGGAATAAACCTTTAATGATTGTACAACCTCTCGAACAGCTGAGCAGCTCTCGCTGTATCATGACAGTCGGTTTTCGGTTTTCTCTACTGAGGTGCTCGTCCGGCAGATCTGGGACACAATCCCAGTAGTTCTCCCTGCACTACCTTAGCCGATATAATGGAACGTAAGGTACCAAAACAAGGGAGCCGGGCAAACCCAACCAATGACCCAAGACATGATTCGGAGCTGATGCATATTGTGCTATAAGTTCGGGGTGCCGAGCGACCGAAAAGGTGGTCGGACTTTATTGCCATACTGTGATGCCCCGGGCATAATCAGGCGTGACACGAGGCGTCGATGAGAAACGACGACCGGTGAGTGCTATTTAAGTCTACGCATTGTAGTAGGATGATATGTCTATGCATATGAGTACGATTTATGATTATAAGAAGAGGTGTTTTTGGCGGAACCTGTGATGGCTGGATTGGAGGGGGTTGTGGGTGGATCTGAAGTAAATCCGGACTGACTTCTTTATTGGGGGTCACATGCATGTTCATGTCCTTGTGTGTCCGGGCCGATTCCACATCGCCAATCCTGTTCTGCGTCAAAATTAGTTTATAAAGGCAAATACCTGGAGGCAGCTGAACATCCTCTTGTGGTTGATCCGAGGGTTCCTGATCGGACCCTGGCTAACCCAGCCGTTATACCGTGAAGTAGCGCGGACTCCTCAGTTGGTGTCCGGATAGTTGGTTGTCATACCAAAAATTTGATAGTCATGCACGACTCGCTGCTCCGGCAGCTGTATGATTTCCGCTCTAAGGGCAGGGTTCGGCCTTGCCCATAAGTGTGATTATATCACACGGTGTTGGCCTAATGGTTTACCACGTGGAATCTAGTCAACGTGGTTCGTCCCGTTAGCATATGGTAAATTACCGTATGAGGGGAGGGTGCCGAAGAATTTTTCTTTGGCGTAGCATTTTTTGGTGATCCGAAGACAACCGTTAGAGTGGTGGGCCAGTAAGGCTTGGCCTTTGCTCCTGACATCATTTTTAGAAGATGTTATTTGTCGTTTCATACCCGCGGGGGCTTTATGTGTTATGGAGCCCCCATACTTCTAGGTCTAGAGGTACTGCAATTGAATTGATGTGGTTGATGTGATCGGTGACGATCGGCCGTACTTTTATGCTCTCGGGGGTCTCTTGACTAGACGCCTCCCCTCATTGTTTCCGGCACATGACCAACCGCTTTGTTTTGAGGATCCGGCATTCTCTATTGGTATGCTTTGTCGTCCTTCTAGGAGTACCATGAATTTCACATGGTTGATCGAATGTGTGGCTCGGGCGGGATAGGCTTGAGCTGTTCTTTGTCCACTGACCGGACTGGGAGTTGCTGGACTTGGCACTAGCTTCCCTGACTTGGCGTTTACGACAATTGCGTCGAGGCTTGAGGTTGCCTCTTCGTGTGTCCTTTGTATTGTCTTGGACCGTAGTGATGTGTTGACATCGGGGTATATGCCTTGGGTTTTCCTGCTTAGGTTGAGGTAGCCAGTTGTGCCGTGTGTGCCCTTTGTCGGGGCGGTCAAATCCGTATTCTTTGGTGGCCTGGAGCTTGGTCCACCTGTCCACAAGCAAATCTTGGTCAGCTCTAAGCTGGTGTTGCTTCCTTTGCAGGCTCCTTGCCGTTGCCATGAGCCATCGCTTGGAGCGAACTTGTTCCACTGGATCTTTAGGCACACCGAATTCGTCATTGCCGAGGCTTATCTCGTCCTTGGAGGGGGGTGTATAGTTGTCCCTCTCCAAGTATCCCACCGTGGCTAGTCTGGCCTGCTTGAAGGCAGGCTGATCGGGGTTGTATTCATCGTTGGTGCCATCCGGATTGTTTTCGTCTTCTAGGCTGGTATTGTTGTGGCGGGGCTTGGAGCAGCGTCGACGATGCCCATGCTTTGTTTTTCTCCCTGAGGGGCTATCCTCCGTTGCCTCATCTCCATTGGTTTCCTTCGAAGTGTCCACCATATTTATATCATAGGAAGAGGTGGTTGTCCGCCGCCCAGTGAGCGGTGGTTCATGTCCTTCTCCTGCATCGTCGTCCATACCGTCGATGTATTCGGAGTCGAAGTCGAGCATGTCGGTTAGATCATCGACCATGGCAATGAAGTGGGTGGTGGGTGGGCAACAAATTCCTTCGTCGCCTGCTTCCCACTCGAGCCGGGCATTGTTCGACCAAGAGCCTCCTGACAAAGAGAGAGACTTTACTGAGTTCAGCATGTCGCCGAAGGGCGAGTGCTCAAAGATATCCGCAGCGGTAAACTCCATTACCGGAGCCCAACTAGGCTCGGCGGGCTCAGGAGCGCGTGGACCGGAACCCACAACCGGATACGAGTCTGGGGCTCCGGGGTCACAGGCTTCTACAGAGGTGAGACCTGTATTCGGCTCCAACACCGAAGAGTGTGTGGCCTGCGGGGCGGGGTCCATCCCTCCGTCCTTAGGCAACGCAGCCTGCTCCGGATTTAGGGCCGGGGCTACTGCGGGGGTACCCTAATCCGTCGAAGATCAATTCTCAGCGAATGTCGGCCGTGTATTTCAAGTTTCCGAACCTGACCTGGTGGCCAGGGGCGTAGCTGTCGATCTGCTCCAGATGGCCAAGCGAATTGGCGCGCAGTACGAAGCCAACGAACACGAAGATCTGTCAGGGGCGAAAATTCTCACCCTGGACCGTGTTGTTGACGATTGAAGGCGCCATCAAGCCTTGCAGCGATAACACAGAGGAACTCTCAATGAAAGCACCAATGTCGATGTCAAAACCGGCGGATCTTGGGTAGGGGGTCCCGATCTGTGCGTCTAGGCTGATGGTAACAGGAAGCAAGGGACACAATGTTTACCCAGGTTCGGGCCCTCTCGATGGAGGTAAAACCCTACTTCCTACTTGATTAATATTGAAGATATGAGTAGTACAAGAGTAGATCTACCACGAGATCGTAGAGGCTAAACCCTAGAAGCTAGCCTATGGTGGTATGATTGTAATTGTGATCGGCCTTCTAAGGACCATCCTCTCCGGTTTATGTAGACACAGGAGAGGGCTAGGGTTTACATGGAGTCGGTTACAAGGAAGGAAATATAATATCCGGATCGCCAAGCTAGCCTTCCATGCCAAGGAGAGTCCCATCCGGACACGGGACGGGGTCTTGAGTCTTGTATCTTCACGCTTCAACAGTCGGGACGATGTAGATAGTCCGGCTGCCCAGATACCCCC
Organism: Aegilops longissima; assembly: GCA_021605205.1. Taxonomy (NCBI): domain Eukaryota; kingdom Viridiplantae; phylum Streptophyta; class Magnoliopsida; order Poales; family Poaceae; genus Aegilops; species Aegilops longissima. Next base: position 173,559,845 of record CM038679.1, read on the forward strand.
TAATCCAGGACTCCCTCACCCGCACATACCTCTACTGGCTTCTCCGTACTGTATTTGTGATGGTTTTATGTCTCATCAACTAGTCCCAGTAATCTTACTCTAATCACACTTCTTCAGTTTCTTTGCCACAGGGATGCTCATCTCGATTTTGGTGAAACTGTACAAAATGATCCGATGATCAAAGGGTTGCAAACTTCATTTCTTAGGAAGCGCCGACGTTGCCAGCAAATTAAAGCATGGTTAGGGTTTACGGTTCAAGGGCTAGGGACTGCATGGATCGTTTTTTTTTTCTTTAGCTGTCTCTGTTTCAATGGCTAGGGACTACATGAGTAGTTGTAGTACTGTACGCCTTACGCCCACTCCCTCGCCCACGCGCGCGGTGGCTCGCAGGATGAGGAGAAAATTTTACTACTCCCTCCGTTTACTCCTCGTCCCTACTACCTTGGTTAGAGAGATTATCATATTGTTTGGATTATATGTGTCCTTTAGTAGATTTCAATATGAACTACCACTACTAGGGAAAACCTTATACACAGAACTTTAGCAGTAGCGTGGGTCAAAAAAGCACGCTGGTGCTAAGTAGCAGTAGTGCACCCGCACAAACCGCGTTGCAGATAAAGATCTAGCTGTAGCGCGTCTGTCTTTAAACACGTTGCTACTAAAATTCACACGGCTTAGCCAATAGGCTACACATAGTAGTAGCGACCTATGACGAAACGCGCTACCGCTACTTCATTTGTAGCAGCGTGTTTTAATAAAAACTCGCTACTGCTAAAGGTTATAAAATTAAATGGAAAGAAAATAGAAAGGTAATTGAAAATGAAAGAAATAGAATAAGGTGAAAGGAAAAAAATAAAATGTGAAGAAAACTAAATGAAAAAGGGGGAAAAAGAGAAAGGAGTAGCAGTAGCGTGTATCACGGAACGCGCTGTAGCTATGATTGCAGCAGCGCTTTTCCTGCAACGCCATCGCTATCGCTGACTTAACCACGGGGTTCGTCCTTCCCCACGCGGCCACTTCCCCCAAATCCAACTCTCTCCACTGTCGCCGCCGCCATCGCCCGTCGGCCGCCGCGCGCTCTCCGCACCCTCTATGCCGCCCCGACCCCAGATTCAACGCCGCCCCCGCCCCCGACCTCAACGCCGCCCCGGACGCCGCCCCCGACCCCGACCTCGACGCCGGCCGCCATCCGCCGCGCGCCCGAGCCCCGACCCTGACCTCGACGCCGCCCTGCCCCTCCCTCGTCGCAGGCACCCGAGGTGAGCACGCCCGCTCCTCCCTCTCCCCTACCTCTGCCTAGGGTTTGTCTATATTTTACTTGCATCAAATTAGTTAGGGTTCATGTACGAGTTGAAACAAATCGGATGCGGACGCGGCTCAAATGAGTTAGGGTTCATGTAAGGGTGAAAATGAATCAAATTTCTAAGATGAATCATAAAATGAGTAAAATTTGACCACTTGTTTCACTTTATAGTTGGATAATTGAAATATCCGCTACCACTTTCCACCCCTATAGGTTCATCAAATTAGATGGTAATTAGGGAAGTAGTTCCTAGGTACTAATTAGTTAGTAAGAACTAGGTACTAATTAGGTACTAGAATATTTTTATTTATAGTAAGTTTATTTTTAGTAAGAACTAGTTGAATTAATAGAACTAATTAGTAAGAACTTGTTGCTATTTTTTAGTTAAAGCAATTTTTCCCGCCTCGACGTGGACGATGCCTATCCCGCATCCTCGTCGTCGAGTCGGCGGAGGACGACACCTTCTTGAGCAGATCGGCCATGTCCGGGACTGGGCTCCGCCGGGGTGGTACTGGGAGGCGCTACCTACCGGGGGGTGCAGGTTGGTGAGGAGCCAGCCTGTCGTTGACCCGAACCTTCTTTGGTGGCTGTCGCGTGGGCCAGTGACGATCCAGAGGCTCGAGGACTCCGCGGAGGTGGTGCGTCACCATGTCAGTGAGGAGGACGCGCACGTCCGTCGCTACTTGTTTGCGTTGGAGCACAGGTCGTTCTCCAATACGGCAGGTTCTCCGAGGATCGCCTTTGGAGCTATGATCCCGTGATGGTTCCTTCTCTGTGGGTGTCCACCGCCCGCGCCGATACCCGTCGTGTGCTAGGGTTTTAGTTGTATTAGTGATGTTATATGTATGAAACTATTCGTGATGTATTAGTGATAATATTCGACGATGTAGGGACGCATGAGATGATTTACTTTTGCTTATTGAATGCATGCTAATTTGAGTCCTATAAGATATTTTGAAATGTATATCTTGTGTTGCTCAATATCCAAGTGGCCGGTCATGTTTGCATGTTACACCTCTGAGTGGCCTATGTTTTGCCGAAGTGTTGATTCATTCCCGTTCCGGCAAATTTCAGGCGCTCGATATGTCCTATTTTAGCAAAGGTCATGCCGGATTTTTCCGTGAATTTTGGCATGACTTGTGCCAGAATATGTAGGAAATATCGAGTGCCCCGGATTTGTGTGTTGAGTATCCTGGTAGTTGTCTTTGATCGATTTACAATTAATGTTTTAATTCTGAACATAGGAAATGGCTGACGACGAAAAGGATTTCGGTATTTGCAAATACTGCGAAGACGAGCGCTGCATGTGCGACGGAATCTTCCTAGATGATGATAGGCGCTTCAGCATCAAGCTGGACGAGAACTTGAAGTGGATCTGATGAAGTCATAACGACAAGTCTTTTTTCGTAGCTAAGCATGACATCTGCTTCATTTGCTTGAACTTATATTATTTTTACTATTCTACTAGCGTATCCCCTGCCATGCAAGAGTTTTTGTATTGGATAAGATAGGTTTCAGTCATACTGCGGAGGTAAAGAAAGTTTATTTGAAGACCGAGCATGGTTATATTTTCCATGCAAAATTATACAATTCGGATGAGTAAACCTATTTTGGATGCAAAACATGGCGAGCACTATGCAAGACTTATGCATTTGAGCCTGATATGGTTATCACCTTTGATATTCGTCCGGAAGATGATATTGAAGGTAATACCGACATCCGGGTCGATGTGCGAGCGCCTCGATTATACCATTATGTAAGTTTCTCAACCATATTTATGTCTTTGATATTGTTTATTCAAAAATAGTTGCTAATTTGTATTGTCAGATTATTTTGGTGCAAGCAAACATGTCCAGCGCTTGGTAGACAGGACCTACTACTGTCCCGAGGCTGAACTAAACTGCGAGGAGCTAAGTCATTATGTTTCATGGCTTGAGGATCTTGATACTGTCAAGAGAAATTTTCTTCCTAGATTTAGAAATGTTAGTACTGAAAACGTGCGACCAATAGTGTTCGTAATGAACTGCGGTCACATCCATTTAGGAAGGATGGTAAGATTCTTACTATTTGTCCTCATTGCATCTTTTCCATGCATTATTTTTGAAGCTAAACTTCATTGCTAAGTATGTTACCATACGATGTTCTTCAACAGGGACTCCCAATGAATGTTGTGCCTTATGGGATCGAGACTAAAGGTACCATGAGTATTATCAGCTTACGGCCAAGATATCCTACAGATTACTTTAGTACATTCAAGATTAGCGACGGATGCTTAATAGTGCAAGACTGGACCAAATATGTGTTGGGGAGCGCAGAGAAGTACTAGGGGGCAGCAAACAGAGGCGCTTTCCACGATTAGGAGACACGTTCATCTGCATGCTCCAACTTGATCAAGGAGGAGTGCTACACATGTTTTATCTTGTTTTACCTAAGAGAGAGCAGCAGGAGTGATTAGCTAGCTAGAAATGAGTTTCAGGATGATGATGTGCTACACTATTACTATGATGATAAAATAGCTAGTGTTGGTGGTAATGACTATGATGATTATTATTAGCTAGTGTTAGCGGTGATTAAATAAATACTTTTGGTGGTAATGACCATGATGATGATTAAATATCTTGTGCTGGCGGATTAGATTCAAGTGGAGGCAACATGTGGTACACATCGAAAGTACTACTAGTCCAAACTAGTTCAAGTTTGGATTAGTAGTATACTTTTGACATGAACCACATATTGCCTCCACTTGAACCTAATCCACCTTCATTTGACACTGTTATGGACATAATGATGTAAACCTCATAACTAGTATTGTATCAATATTTGTACGATGGCGAATAAATAAACTAAAAACGAAAAAATAAAAAAAAGAATACTAGTAGCGATGGAGAGAAAACACTCTGCCAGTAGTTACATTAGCAGTAGCGTGGGAGTGAAACAACGCTACAGCTATTCGTCCTAGCAGTAGCATCGCATGGGCACGCTGCGTTGTTGCTAGCGAGAGTATGGCGCCTTATTAGTAGCGCGCCTACCCGCGCTACTAGTGAGCACAAAACCAGCGCTACTGCTAGGGTTTTCCCTAGTAGTGTACTAGTACATACTCCAAACACTGATGTATATAGACGTATTTTAGAGTGTAGATTCACTCATTTTGCTCCATATGTAGCATAAAGTTGAGACACTTATTTTGGAACAGAGGGAGTACATATTTGCTATGATCTGTCAATCATTGAGATGCAATAGCATGCATGTTATTCTCCTTTGTATTTGATGAAATGTTGCAACGGGCAACCTTGGACGCAAGATACATGTAACAGAAGCTGGAAGCTTCATAGCATTGTACTATATTGCTGATAAATTATAGTACGTACTATACAAGTACTTCCTCCGTTCCTAAATATAAGTCTTTGTAGAGATCTCACCATGAACCACATATAGATGTATATAGATGCATTTTAAGTGTAGATTCATTCATTTTGTTCCGTATGTAGTCCACCTAGTGGAATCCCTACAAAGACTTATATTTAGAAATGGAGGGAGTACTATATAAAGAATTAGGTGTCGCACGGTGTCCAGAAAATATGGTGATAGTGTGAGGTGGGCCATGTAATCACTGAGCCTGCGTGTTTTCACTGCTCTTGCACTCCTCCGCCGTAAGAATGGAGAGAATTGTAATCTAGTAGTACCTTCTTTCACGGAAAGCGTGGGACATCTAGCAGTCCTACCACATCAGTAATAATGACCAATGAGCCGTCAAATCACATAGATCCAGCAGTAAGTTGGACGGACAAAGCAACCATCACTCTTGAATCCGCTTCTCCCTTCAACGCAGGCCCCAGTGAGAGTTCGCGTCTGCTCTGCTCGGGCATGAATGCGGCATCGCTTCTTTGGAGCGGCGCTGACCGTTTCGAGTGGGAAGCGCGTGCGGGCGATGGAGGGGCTTTGGGTGGGCCAAGCTGGTTAGGAGCGGGTGTGGCAGTTGTCCGCCTGTCCCTACCGGACGCCCGGAAACGAGAGGATGCACCGACTCTCGCGGCTAAAATCGTACACTACATACCATCTCTCTGTAGGAGTAGCTCGATCTGTCGCTCCCTCTAACACACACATGGTGTTAAACACACACACGCACACACAGGTTCATAGAGTAGGAAAATCATGCGAGTGTGAAGCCACAGGAAGTGAGATACAAATGGAGTACGTACAAGAAGAGAAGAGGTGACAAATATTCCATCAAACCTGGACTGCGGAGTAGTACTCCCTCCGTCTAGGTGTTAAGTCATCCTACGAAAATATCAGATATTGCCAAAATGTTTAGGCATCGTCCATTAACTTCGCAGCTCAATCCCCTCATGGCCTCGTTGCGAGCGAGCGTTGTTACTTAGGGAGCGTTTGGATCCTTAGAAAGAACAGCTTATAGCATAGCCGGGCAAGGTTAGGCGTTTGGAACTGTTAAAATATGTTAGCTTTTGTGGGTCAGCTAGCTTGGGTGGGCTAGGAAAACCTTGCTAGCTCAGGAGAGCTAGATCGGCTCGCTTCCGACGGCAAACTTCGCGTAGTAGTAACATAGACTAGTAACATATGCATGTTGTACTAGTCCAAGTTACTCACCACTATGACCAACCTAAGCAATGTAACCAAACGCTCCTTACTCTGCCTTGTTATCTCCCCCGAAAACCCAATGCATGGGGCGCAACTACGCGTTGATCAGTCAAGAAATCAAAGTCGGCTTGCATGCGAGTTAATACATGGCCCTGCATGGTAGCTAAAACGGCATCTCTTAGTTGTTTGGATTAATTGTTGCGTTTAGATGCAGAAATCAGGGCTTTGATTGGAGGAATGACCGGTCAAGTTTCCCCTTCTCATCCAATCTGCTTGCACCTTGGCCTCGATGCACCTTCTAACGTGACTTATTACACCTAGACGCAGGGAGTCGTATGAGATATGGTGGCACACTGACTTAGGTCGAATACAAGTGCCCAAAATTGTGTGCATGTTATAATAAGGATTCACTTAAAATAGTACTTGAGCGAACAGAGGGATCAATTGGACAGTGTTCCTGAGCAGTAGCGAGATGTGTGAGGTAAGATACACCGCTGGCTCTTTTAGTTTTTTTTATTAATTTGTTTGTTTCACCCTCTTAATGGTGGGACCCAACGTACTACGTGGAGAGAGGTAAGGTGACTAAGGCTGCATTATTTCTGCACCACTGTGGATAGTCTTACCACCAAAGCCACATGACATGATTATGATTTAAATCCCAATGACTCCCACACAAAAAAACACGGCATGCTTGTCACATGAATGCAGGAATGTATAAAAGGTTATTTTCCACTCGTTGAACATAACGGGAGGGTTGTGTAGATGATTAGCCTGTTCGCTCATCAAACTTGAGGTCTCGGGTTCGATAACTACACTTGAGCATAATTCGTGACAGGAGGATTCTTTGACTGGTCAAAATGGATGGATACGGAGCTATACGATCTCGTAGTGACCGTATAATCACCTCATCACGTATAAGCTGTAGCCTCAGAGCTTGTTTTCTAGGGTTTGCACTCTTCACACTCTCTCCAGTATATATATACATGCTGGAGCCTCAGCGCTTGTAGTTGCTCTCTTCACACTCTCTCACCCTCTCCAGATCTAAACAAGACTTCGTTGGCCTCTCTCTCTCCCCTCACTGCTGGTCTGCTTGTAGTTGCTCTCTTCACACTCTCTCACCCTCTCCAGATCTAAACAAGACTTCGTTGGCCTCTCTCTCTCCTGTCACTACTGGTCAAAGAGCCGGCAGGATCCGTCCGCTGGGAAGGGAAGGAGGCTTAACGCTGTCACCGTCGGCGAGGGAGGGAATCCACTACCGGCGCAGCTGTTCACTTTCACCCAGCGGCGGCGCGGGAGGGCCTCCGACCCCTTCTTCTTTGATGTCTTACATAGTGTGGGTCGAACGTCCTCCGGTCGCCCACCAAAACACACCCCAAGAACCTTAAGGTATAATTTACTTATTCCTCATGCATTGCTCTAGCTGCATGTGGGCTTTTTCTGCTTCTACACTCGAATCTAGGTGTTGGATCAAACAGGAAAGTAGTGGGGAAAGTTGTATACCATGAATCTAGGACATGGTTCAAAGAGGAAAGGAATGGGGGAAAGTAGTGGGAAAAGTTGTATAGCATGAATCTAGGACGTGGTTCAAAAAGGAAAGGAAGGGGAAAAGTAGTGGGGAAAGTTGTATCACATGAATCTAAGATGTGGTTCAAAGAGGACAGAAATGGGGGAAAGTTGTGGGGTAAGTTGTATAGCATAAATATAGGACGTGGTTCACAGAGGAAAGGAAGTGGGGAAAGTACTAGTACAGACTGGCTATCCAGCACCTACGTTGGTCGAAAAGGGAAAACAATGACAAACGCAGTACGCACATCTGTAACGAACTGATCTTTTGTTTTGGGGGACAAGGCTATAGAGTTTGAGCAGGACTAGATTTGCTGCGCTCACACAAGGAAAGGTGTCTAAAGATAACAAAACTGGGACCAACACAAATATGTTCCTTGGTTGTTTGTTCTTTTTTGCAACAAACTGTGCATCACCCCAGTACATCGGTAAATGCACATGGTGCTGGTGCATCCACTGTCCCGTGCAACTCTTTAGCTGTTGTTAATCTAAGGCCATGTTTGGTTAAAAACTCCCTAGTCCCTATCTGCTTGGTTCCATGGACTAAACATGGACTAGAGGTTATTAAATGACATGCTAAAATACCATGTTACCCCTAGTAATGAACTAATAGAGACAAGGTGCGGTGCGTGGCCGGGGCAACTGTTGGAAAAAGTCCCAAAAAGACTCTCCCTCGGGTCTTCTTTCTTTAGTATGCCCACTTTTTGTCCCTAAAAGTCCCTCATGTTTGGTTTAGATAGGACTAACATGGAAATTTTTTTAGTCCCTCCACCAAAATGTCCCTATAAACAAGCACCCTCTAATAATGCCGCTGGAAAATTGATGCAATGCCACAGTTAAAAGCAAATTACATGTTTAACGAATTTTATTGTTAATATAATCTCTATGTTAATATTAATCAATGCCACCGTTTGAGAAATGCTTCTCTTACTTTCTTTCCCATTTAGATAAGGTAGATGCTTCTTTTTGTTGGCTTCTGTGTGATCCATCGTTATTGACCACTAGTTGTTTCCATTGCACCTCTGTGTAAACAGGGTTATCTACTTCACCTCGTTGCCATTGTGACATTTTGTTGCACTGCACAAAACACCTTTGTTTTAGGAGTGTTTTGTGCAGTTCAACCAAAATGTCACACCGACAACGTTGCCTGATTGCTTGATCTTAGTGGAACTGCACAAGAGGAGATCTTACTTCCTATCTGTGTTGGCAAATTTGGTTCAGATCTTCTTCTTGTGAGTTATTTGAATTCCGTGTCATTAGAGGTCAGTACTAGCCGTCTTTCACATGATTTTGCAGTGTGCTTTCATATGTTGTGCTACTTGTACGGTAATGTTGCTTGATTTTAGTGAACTGCACAAATGGAGACAAGACTTCCAATCTGTATGTGCACCTCAATATCCCATTGAGGTAAGATAAGGATATTTCACAATTGTTGTCCTGTATTTTGCCACTTTCATCAGAAAATTAATGTCATTGTTTAGTGCTATACTTGTGCAATCTAATTGACATGCCAAATCTTACATTGAAGGCGAAGCTTCTCTGTTATTGAACCAAGTGATGAAGGGGAAGAACAAGCGGAAGAAAAACAAAAATCAACTCCTGGTGCTGTAATGAAGCACTGGAACTGTGATGACACAAGTAATGATATAGTTTTGCATCTTAATTTATTGCTATGGCTCGAACGAGCAATTGTTTTGCCACTGATTTGATGCCACTCTTGATGTAATGCGTAATTATCTCTACTTGTGCAAATAGGGATCTTCTTTGAAGATACCATATATTTTTGTGGAACTACACAAGAAGATGTTGGAAACATTAATCTAATCGAGGAGTATATAGTAAGCATGGCCACCACAAGAGAAAGCAACAGATGGTTCCAGAGAAGTGCTTCATCTGTATGCTCTACACAATAAAACTCCTGACAAAGGTTGGTACTCGCCCACCGATTTCATCCATATGATTGAGCTTTGTCATCTTCATTGGTGTTGTGCTACTGTTTAGATACTGTCATCAAAAAGTGGTATTGTCCTTGAGAAGTGCTTCATCTGTGTTATTTTAAATATTTCCTTTCCTTTTTTTGAGCAAACAGGGATGCTAGCATTTAGTTATCCTCTTATCTTTCCACAACAGGATCATCCTCCTCTGAAGAAGAATATGGAGTACGTGAAGTGACTAGTTCCGATTATGCCAGGATGAAGAAGCCCTATCTATCTTCTCATCAGAAGGAGCAGTTGAAGGACGGTTACATTACCCCCACAAGACCAAACTAACTTCAGCTCAGAAGGACTGACAAATCTCCATTTTCTTGCTGTGATGCGCGAGAATGTTGTTCTAGGATTCTTTACGGTGAGTTCCATTTTTCTAAAAGTTACATGGACCATGTAGGTGTCTGCTTAAACTGTCAATTCATAGTACAGTTTGCTTTATACTAATCACTTTTTTGTATTTGTGCAAACAGGGGTGCTCAGCTTGATTTCAATGGGAACTGCACAAAATGTTCATGAATACATCGAATTATTCATTTCCACCACAAGAAAGGAGGTGCCAATAAGTTCAAGGCATTGCAACATATAAGGGCGAAATCATACAAGCTACGCGTGAATTTGGTTGATTTTGGAGGAGCTGCACAAAAAGAACAGCTAGTTTATTTAGCACGAGGTGCCATGTCAATGTCCGAACTGATGGCAAACCCTGCCTATTCCACAATCGTAGGCATTTGATATTTTGGAATGGGAAAACCTTGTCAAATTTTGCTCATTGATTTTAGCAAGACATGCGTTTGATATTTTCGAATGGGACGCCCTTTGTTGTCCGCAGCGTCGATCCATTTTTTCTTTATTCTTTAGTTGTGAAGCAAATATTGGCTCTGACATGTGAATCGCTGAGATGCATAATCATCAATTGTTTTGAATGTTCTCTATGAATTGCCAGGCCTGTGTGTTTGATTGCAATGTAATGGAACGCTAAAAAGCTGTTCAAACTCTTTGTACTCCTTCTGTTCCTTTTTACTTCGCACATTGTGAAAGTGCATACTTTTTTCTATAATGCTAGTACATATTGACTGCAAACTAAACTTGTATGCAGACTAGAAAGGACCCGGAGGGAGTACATGTGAAACTGCTGCAAACGAGGTGATCACCCTAGGAATAATGCTAGTATGTATTGTTTTGCTTGTTCATCCAATGCCAGTGATACAAGAATTAGAACTAATCAAAATAAATGCATTCATACACGGTCGGATTTCATATAAACATGCCGGATTTCATTACATTTCATACATTCTTCAACTAAAAAGGGGTGCGCTGGAGGTAAAATTAATTAACCGAAGCTACCCACCTGTGTCCGGCTGAGCCGAACAGAAGCTTCAGTGACTTAACTGCAGGTGCGGTTGCGTAACTAACATGTGGCCTAGAGGCCTGTTGGGCCCACGTGTTAGTCAGTCAACTGCACCAGCAATTAAGTAGAAGCAGCGTCCTTCTCCAACATAGCTCTTCGACTCCACGTTGCCGCCAAGAAGCTAGCCGTCCGTCAGTGGTCAAACCGCCTAGCTTGTCATATCGATTAGGGAAACTAGGAGCCCAATGATCAGGATCCCCACATGACAAACACCTTTATTCTTGTCATTCTTCTTCTTGAAGTTTGTGTGTTGCACAACCTTGTTCTTCCCATCAAACTTTGTTTAACCATCAAACTTGCCCTTGTTCTTGAACTTGTGGGGCTGGAAGTTCTTCTTCCGTACCAGATTGGCACTAGATCCTCCCTCAATTCCTCGAGCACGTGTGTCCTTTGCTCTCGCCTTTTCTTTCACATCAAGAGTGCCAATGAGATCCACGAAGGAGGAAGCTTAGTGATGATACCTCCAGCAACAAACTTGTCTGGTAGCATACAACTGAAGTGCTCAAGTTCTCTAGCAAATGACTGTATCTCATGAGCTTGCTCAACCACGGAGCGCTCTTCAATCATCCTGTAATCATAGAATTGCTCCATGATGTACAGCTCAATTCCAGCAACCGGAGGGTAGCAACGGTGGCCTTACTTGGACCCGAGTGGCGGCGACCTACCGTGTTCTACTCTTACTCGTTTTCTGTGTGGCGCGGCCTCTCGTTGGCAGCGGGGCGGGGCCTCGGTGGAGTGGGGGAAATCCTCCCCCTCGTTGCCGGCAGGGTGGGGCCTCGGCGGAGCCGGCGGCATCTTCTGCCTCGTTGTTGGCACCGCGGCGCCTCGGCGGAGCAGGGCCTCATCGCCGCCGGTGGAGCGGGGACTCGTCGGAGCCGGCATTGTCCGCTGCCTCGTCCTCGGTCTCGCCAAACAGCTCCTCGCCCGCTTCATTGCCCTCTTTGTAGGCGGCCACAGACTCCGCCACCCGCATGCGGTACCGCCAGCGCTCGAGGCGGCCCTCGCGAGCGGAGCGGTACGAGCCGAGCCGCGGCGATCTGCTCCTCCGTCTGCAGGTGCTCCTGGAGGATATGGTGGTTGTAGGCGGCATCGGCCTGCGCCTCCCCGAACTGCTCCTCACGCTTCTGCCTCACTGTGTCCATATATTGGGCACGGGCCTCGCCGATGGTCATGGTGCAATGCACCGGCGAGGATGGCGCGGAGGAGGGGGTTGGCGCCGGATCATCGACTACCATGTTCTCCAGTGGGACGTTGTCGTCCTTCGACTACCTGCCGGCCAGCCAGTTGGCAGCAATGCTGCCATCTTCTTGTGGTCCGTCGTCTGCCCGTCTCGAAGAGCGCTGGAGCGCGAGGAAGCCATGGTGGGCAGTAGTGGTGTGGACAGGAGAATAAGAACGGATGTGGATGACTGTGGCTATGGCCGGCGCAGCAGTTTATATAGCAATGGTGGGCGGCGGAGGGACGGACGTGTGGCGCCGGAGTAGCCGCCTCGGCAACCGCGTATCATTAATGTGGGGGGCAGAAGGACGGACGGACGGCACTTGTGTCGTTTGAAGGCGGAGCAGTCGCATGCACCGGGAAGCAGGGCGGGCGGCGGTGACCGTTTAAAAGCGCAGGGCGAGGGAGGCGGTCAGGTGGGCGAGGCGGTCGACTCGTGCTTGGCAGCGGGTCGGTCCAGTAGCCGGACATGCTGGCTCACCAGCTACCTTGCCGAGCTGAGCGACGATAATCAGACGATGGACGTAGCTTCCGACCAGGAGCCGGCGCCACTGTCCAAGCCAGTACATGGCGTGTTCACCATAGAGCAGGTGCGGCCGCACTTCGACGCCCTAATGGCGGAAGAGCTACCAGCGCAGGAGGACCTGTGCTGCAACCTCCGTCTCCTCAACGAGCACCGGTGAACAAGCGAATGACAATGCCATCGTGAACATGTGGCCCTATGATCCTGGCTTCCCGAATGACCAGCGGACCTGTGCTGCAACCTCCGTCTCCTCTCCGTCGTCCTTCGAGTTGTTGCGCTCGCCGTGGCACTGCCGTCTCGCGTTGTCAACATGGTCAACGGACATGAGGATGATGAGATGACTTTACTTGGAGAGGATGACAGTGGGGACCCACCAGGGCCATAGCCGCACGTACGCAAGCTCCTTATTAGTATATAAAACTATGATGTTTTTTGCTTCCTCCTGGTTTCCTGACATCACGGTCCCACACCATTGTCAACCTATGTAGCCAATAAACGAGAGAATTGCACAAGAAGCGGCCGACAGCTGGGACCAAGCAGGTTTTTGAGGTGTGAGCACTGCAGAGTTTTTCTTGAGCGATGTTTAGCCCAGATATTAATTTTTCTCCTCTAAACAACAAATAAAACATCGCTACAGCTATTAACTTGGCGGGCTATGGCCCGTCTATCCCAGGCTAGATATCCAGCCCAGATATTAATTTTTTTCAAGCTGAAAATGGCTAGCCCAGCTATACTTTTTTTAGGAATACCCAGGCAAGGTCAAGTTGTTATTCTCCGCCCCGCTGGGTTGCAAATCTTTCCTAGGAGGGATGCAATAGGCTTAACAAGAAAATGGGCTTTAAGAAATAATAAATGGGATGAAATTATAAAAACTGGGCTGTAACTATAAAAAATGCACCAAACACGTAATTACTTTATAAAATATTATTTTTGGATATTGAAAATTTTAATTTCATTAATTGTTGCGAACGCAATGTTTCGTTGGATTTTTACGTAATATAAATTTATATTGAAATTGTATTTAATCTGACTAGAAATTTTGGGATGACAATATTTCGGATCCTATCAAAATGTGGGAAATTTTATTGAATTCTGTTTTGAACTATTGGTTGAAATGGGCTGTACTTTTAACAAATTGTAAATGGGCTGTAGTAAATTCCATTATAATTCAAAAATTGGTTGCACATTCTTACAAATCTCAAATGGGCTATAAGTTCTCTGCCACACACTTGTGGCCTTACTAAGTTGACGCGTCCCCTAAAAAGAAGAGTTGACGCGTATGCAAGGCTTTGTCAACTTATAGTCAACACACGGTTCTAGCAGCAGTGGCCGTTGGATGGACATCCAACGGATGCCGTGCTTCTTCTTCAATCTCGGATATTCTAGCTTCACCCGCCCAAAAAATGTTTCCTTCCCCTGACATCTGGGGCGCACCGTATCGGAAGCTGACCTGTGGGCCTACTAAGTTGACGCGTACCAAGGGCTTTGTCAACTTAGTCAATATAAATGATTCTAGCTGCAGTGACCGTACGATGTCCATCCAACGTCCGTCGTGCTTCTTCAACCTCTGGTCTTCTTGCTCTAGCCGCCCAAAGCAGCGCCAGTCGTGCCGCCTGCTCCTGCCTCCCGTGGCCGGCTGTGCTGCCGCGCAGGCCTCACCGCCCCTATTGCTCCCACCGCTGGCCAGGGCATCCCTCCACTCACCCACACCCCTTGTTATTCTGCAGCGATGGCAGCCTCACACCGCAGCCGAACCAGCGAACCCTCGTACTCCTCTCCGCGTGGGCATCCACTGCAGCGTCTTCCCCGGCTCCACGTCGTCCCCTTCCTAGGCCTCGCCGTCGTCCACCGCCCTGGAGCTCTTGGCGCGGCGTGGTCAACGTGGTCAAGGAACGACTTCCATCAGAAGAGTACTGTACGTGGAGAGGCTGACAGGTGGGTCCACGGCAGCCGCCAGGAAGTGCCTCCTTATTACGCGGAAAATTATTATTCCTCCACCTGAAAGCAGGGACCCATCAGACGGGCCACCTTATTTGGCAAAAAAACGTTTTCCCCCTGACTGCTGGGACCACCGGACGGGCCAACGTATTTCACGAAAAAAAATTCCCCCCGCTGTCAGCTTGGACCCACCGAAGGTGCGTCCTTATTACGCACAAAAAAATGAATACTCCCCCTGCTAGTTGGGACCCACCTTGGTGGGAGGCTGACTTGTGGGCCTACTAAGTTGATGGGGATGGAGTGCTTTGTCAACTTAGTCAATCTGAACGATTCTTGCTCCAGTGACCGTACGATGTCCATCCAACGCCCGTAGTGCTTTTTCAACCTCTGGTCTTCTTGCTCCAGCCGCCCAAAGCAGCGCCGGTCGTGCCGCATGCTCCTGCCTCCGTGGCGGTCGGGTCAGGTGCCGCATGCCTCACCACCCCCTACTATTCCCACAGCTGGCTAGGCCCTGCGGCGACGACAGCCTCACACCACAGCCGAACCAGTGAACCCTCGTACTCCTCTCCGCATGGGCTTCCACTGCCGCGTCTTCCCCGGCTCCGCGTCATCCCCTTCCTAGGCCTCGCCGTCGTCCACCGCCCTAGTACTCTCGGCGCGGCATGGTCATAGTGGTCAAGGAACGACTTCCATCGGAAGAGTACTGTATGTGGAGAGGCTGACAGCTGGGTCCACAGCGGCCGCAAGGAAGTGCCTCCTTATTATGCGTAAAATAATTATTCCTCCACCTGACTGCGGGGACCCACCGGACGGGCCACCGTATTTCGCGAAAAAAACGTTTCCCCCTGACTGATGGGACCCACCAGCTACATCTTCACACGCAAGGAAGTGCATCCGGGCAAAAAAACGATTGGCCCCCTGACTGCTGGGACCCACCAGCTGCATCTTCGCAGGCAAGGAAGTGCCTGACAGTCGGGACCCACCTGGTCGAAGCGTACGTAGTGTTGTCTTTCTAGTCGTGAACGTGTACGTACATACTGGTCGATGTAGAGGCCCGCACAGTGTGCAAGAAAGAAAATACGGCCACGTATGTACATACAGGCAGGGTCTCGAACGCCTACTCACGCATACATACGGCCAGGGCTCGTTTACATGGCTGGGTCGGAATGGAGAAACCGCGTCGTCGTCGTGTTCACGGGGAGGCAACGGAATGCATCGTGTTCTTCGGGAGGCAACGGAACGCGTGGGAGCCAACCGGCTTGGACGGAACAGCCGATGGAAACGAGGCCTGGCGTACCGCAGAATGTAAGAAATGGCCTTGTGTTTCGACCGGCCACGTTCGAAACGTGATCATGTTCATCGGGAGGGGTCTGGCGTACCGAAAAACGGAGGAAACGGACCTCCTACGGTCGAAACGGGGGTCCTATTGATCGGGAGGGGTGTGGCGTACCGCAAAACGGAGGAAACGGACTTGTGTTGGAGCGCTACGGTCGAAACGGGGGTCCTGTTCATCGGGAGGGTGTGGCGTGCATCGCAAAACGGACTCCACGGATATCGTTCATCTCCACCGTCGACCCTCTCCACCTGCATGGGCTCTCGCTCATCCACCGCTGACCTCCTCCGGCCTCCACTGGATCGTTCTTCCACGGCCTCTGCTCATCCAGCCTCCACCCCGCTTACTCCACCGGCCATCGCTCAACCAGCCCTCTCCATGGGCTCTGTTCAACCACCCCTCCACGGGGTACTGTTCATCCAGTCCTCCACCATCTACTGTTAATCCTGCCCTCCACGGGGTGGTCCTATTCATCCTGCCCTCCACGGGGTCCTGTTCATCCAGTCCCAACCGGCTCGATCGATCGGGGTCCTGTTCATCCAGGGGCAACACCACGGGGTCCTATTCATCCACCCCCACTGGGAATTGTTCATCCAAACCCCCCAGGAAAGCCACTGTTCAACCAGAGGCAGCATCAATCGGCTTCAGTTAGCAGCAGTAGCAAAGGAATCGCTCAATCGGGTTCAGTTAACAACCATCGATCGATCGCTCGGGTTCAATAACGCGTAGCCTGCAGTGCAATCGCTCGAGTTCAGTTAGAGCCCAACGCCTCGCACTGGTTCAGTTAGAGCCCAACGCCAGACGCGACGCTGCAGCGTCGCGGTACGAGAGAAACGCGCATCGCTCGGCCCCGACCACCCACCATAATAGGGAACACCCCGATATTTTCCTCGCCCTCGCTTCTACCACGGTTTTTTCCGTCATGGACGGCCCAAAGAATGTCATGCAGCTGCGTCTCCGGCCCGCCCAGGACGAATAGCCCATTTTCTGTCATGATTTTATGTCATAGAAGTAGGAAACCACCACATATATGATGATATCGTGTTTTGTCACAATTATTGTCATAGAAGTGTCATAAGTATGACAGAAAAAAATTCGTTCGGCCCAAAATGTCACGAATGTGTCTTTTTTTTGTAGTGTTACAAGACGTAATGTTTCTTCAAAACCAAACAGAAGTTTTAACGCCTCCACGAGGCACGGTGCATGTTGCAGGATAATGAAAGCAGAGAGGAGCACCGCCAGCAAGCTTTCTCTTCAGCCTTGGGCACTGCCGTCAAGGAGTGCCCCTTCGTCGACAACGTCGCCGTCACCCGTGCCGTCGGCCTAGGCTGTAGGGTCGGTGGCATTGTCAGCTGGAGGCGCAGGGTCGATGGCGAGGAACTTCTCCAGCAGGGCCTCCACCAGGTCCTCCACGGTTCGGCAGCGGCTGCGCAGCGCTCCTCGTCCACTGGCTCAAGCAGAGCTCCAAGGTCGGTGCTCGGGTCGCGAAGATGGTGGTAGCTGAAGATGTGCGTCATAGCCGAGGAGGAGAGTGCGTGGGGTTCCCCTTCCACCATGGTGCCGACCCCATTGGCAATGCCTTCGAGCGCCCCGACAAGATGGGGGAGCAGCTCGGCGGGGCCTTCCTCAACAGTGACCAACAGCTCCTTCAACCCCCTCCCGTAGAGCCCCCGCGGCGCCTTGCGGGACCTCTCTTCAAGAGAATCAAAGGCGGCATGGTCATTTGCAAGGATTTTCGTCTTAGCCTCCAGCCAGACCTTCTCCTCATCCACCTCCTTCTTCAACTCCTCCACCTCATTCTTCAACTTTTCCAGCCCGGTGTCATGACGGGCGACCGCGTCTTCTCGAGCTTTCAACTTCTCCTCCCATGCCTCGCACTGATGAGCCTCGGCGGCGCGCTCGTTGCGCAGGGTCTCCAGCTCGGCCTCCGCCACCTGGCAATGCTCCTTGGCAGCCTTGACATCCTTGAACGCCGCCTCGCGAGCGGCCACAGCCAGGTCAGCAGCCTGCTTACCCTCCTCGGAGGCTGCCACGGCCTGGCTCCATGCCGCCCTTACGGATGCATCGGGGCATCCCCAAGCTTAGTTGCTTGCTCATTTTTCGATAATAGCTTGGGATGTCGGGGCATCCCCAAGCTTAGGCTCTTCTTACTCCCACTACTAGGAAAAGGCCTGCTAGTGGCGCTCCTGTTTTGGCTACTAATGGCGCACTACAGGTGCGCCACTAGCATCACGCCATTAGAATTTTTTACTAATGGCGCACCACGGGTGCGCCATTAGTATATCCCATGGTGCGCCATTAGTATGCCTCCCGTGGTGCGCCATTAGTACCTGGTATACTAATGGCGCACCACGCAGTGCGCCATTAGTATATCCCATGGTGCGCCATTAGTATGCCTCCCAGGGGGCCATATTTACCCATGTGCTCTGGCTTACTAATGGCGCACTAGTTGATGATGCGCCACTAGTGTGCTCTGGCTTACTAATGGCGCACTAGTTGGTGGTGCGCCACTAGTATGAATATTAGGGATTATTTTTTTTCTTTTACGATATTTGCACGGGTTACAAAATATATTATCGATGTAATATAGACAGCACCACACAGCAACAGCAGATTCATCGAATACAATAGAGGATTAGTCTCCAAATATAATTCATCATATTAGTCTTCGAATTCAAAAGACCGAACAAAGATAGAACATTACAAGTCTCGAGACCACGAGTAGCGAGTTTGTCTTCACATTACAAGTCAATATCGATCATCTAAACTACCATCACATAGAAGAGAGCTGCGGTCATCACGATGAGCATCATCGTGATGAAACTGGTCTTCATCTGGTTCCTCCTCCGCTCCCTCCTCTCTCCCACTAGATAGCGCGTGTATCTAGATTCCGCCTCCGCCCTAGTGGTGTACCCTTTGTAACTGTTACCGCTGAAATGGTGAACCTGTCTCCGACACTCCTCCCAGTCTTCGTAGACTCCGGGAACCTTACCCTTGTACATGACATACGACGGCATCTCTACGCACTAGCCAAACAAAACGTTAGTGGCAATTCATAGACAATACATAAGAAATATATAAGTATGCAACAAAAGGATCGGAAGAGAGAAGCAAGACATTAATAGCACGATTCATGGTCCTACTAATAAATAGCATCGATTACATCTAAGTTGAACGATTGTCCAAACCAAAGAGACATACAAGTTCATTAAAGTTTAATTACAACATGAGCTAATCGATATTTCAGAACTACACATAGCATCACTACTTTCGACTCAACTCAGGGACCGGAGCATGGATGAAGCCGCCGTCTCTCGTGATGGTCATGAAATCGCGAGCGTTGTCAGCCTGCATTTGTAGCGTTGTTTCTATCTCACTGTTGGACGGTTGATATCTCGAGGTAGAACTGCCCGAGGTAACGGCGACATCTTGATGGATGATTTCCGCAAACTCCGACTGAATGCGAAAGAATTCTTGTCTAATGTCCGCGTCCTGGATTGCCGACAAGCTTGCGGCCCAATCTTAGAGATTATTTGGTAGTAGAAGGTGATTATGGTCCCGTACGATCGCCCTCATGTGATGGAGGGCGTAGTAGGCATCCTTCTGACTGCCAGGTGGCTGCTTGACGCGGGGGAACGTCGTATTGTGGGCGAACACGTGCTTGCCGTACCTACAAACTTGCCTGGTGAAGGTGCCTCCAGATATGGCGTAGACGGGGAGAACATCATCAAGAACTTTCTTGATATTTGTGTAGTCTTTCTTCGACTGACGGTCTGAGTCAAAACACGTGGCCATGGAATATCTCGGGCTTAAGAGGATGAGTGTGCAATGTGTGTCAGTGCACAAAACACGGAATGTTAGAAAAAAAGAACAATCGAAATCTAAGAAATCATATGTTACGGGGCGGTGAGGGGATGACTTACTCGGGAAAGTAAGGCACAAGGAAGTTATCCTTATCTAGGTTTGCTAGACTGACGCCTTCCAGGTAAGAACTCGCGACTTGCTAGTCCCCAGTGCTTCCCAAGATCTTGGCACGCATGTAGAAGGGGTCGACTATCACGATGTCTGGGGTCTTGTCTCTAATGATCCGCATCTCCATACTCAGCGAAAATAGCCGAACGAAGGTGTAGTGCAGCGGATGAATGTTAAACATAGCGAAGATGTAATCAAACTTCAGGACGATCGTACCCCCGATGGAGTTATCCACAAAGCCAATGCCCTCTGGCACCTTGGCCATGAAAACCGGGTATGCCACATCATTCTCAGAGAGACACCGCTTCTCCAAAGAAAGAACAATGTCATGCAGACTCCGCATAGCACCGGTTGCAGCATTGGGCAGATTAGTCGGTAGCATCGGCCTACCCGCCACATGCACCCTCCTCGAGATATCCTTAGGTGAAGGTGGACCGTCCTGAGCACGGATCATACTCGGTGCCGGCTGGCTCGCACCCTTATTACTCTTTCTTTTCTGTCCCTTCTTATTCTGCTGTAATGGGATCGAGTTCTGCTCACAGACTGCCTTCTTGAGTGTGTTGGGGCTGATAATATTGCGCACCTTGGCTATCTGAGGCTCGGTGAAGGCGGCAGCTGGAGGCGCCTCCTGAGAACTAAACGCCAGACGACGGCTGTTGCAATTGGGTTTCTCCGCGGTACCAGCTAAATCGCTATCCTCTTTTGCAGGGTTGGGTTCTTGAGAAGGAGGCCCCAAGAATTCATCATCGTACCCATGTTTGGCAAAGTACTTATCGACGTTGGTAAATGTACCATCGTCGTTGTCATCGTCATCCGGATCCTGTGCCATATGCATGTTCGGATCCTGTGCCATAGGGATGTCCGGCATGTCCGGTAGCGTTGTGGCGGTCTTGTCATGGCTTGGCGCCGGCACGACTGGCGGTGTTGTCCGTGGGGTGGTGTCCCCTGCCCCCAAACGAATCTGGCTCTTCGTCCAAAGCAGGGGCCAGCTTACGCAGGAGCTGAGGGTCATCACATCATCTTCTTCGGCCCCAGCGGGTCGAATCAGAGGTAACAACTCGTCGCAGCCTGGCAGCACCCGAACTTGTTGAACCCTATACACAGTGGGTGGCATCGGATTACCGTGGAACACGTGGTTGCCCGGTTGAACGATTCTGCCCTTGGCGATATCGATCAACTCGCGGCCCACGAAGTGCAGGAGAGTGCATGGAACGTCGGCGGCGCCCTGCGAAAACATGTAGGGCGTCAGGGATGCCCAGTCAAAGGCAAGGAGATGAAGTCACTGCCGAGAGGCTTAGTTACCGTGATGGCGGCGAGCTCGGCTAATGTCGAGGCATCGCCAACGGCGGGTGTACAACTGACGGAGGGGCCGCTTGCTTCCGAGGTGCCGGCCGGCGTACACCCGGGTGCGTTAAGCTCCAATGCCCGTGCCGACGTACAACCGGGTGCATTAAGCTCCAATGCCCGTGCCGGCATCGGAGACACCAATACCGCCTCCGCCGGAGACACCAATGGCGCCGCCCACGCGTTGTGCGAGTTGCTGGCTGTGAAGCTGGGAATCGGGGGCGGCCCCTGTTGGCCGCCCGCAATCCACGCCTGCAGCATGTGCGTCTTGGACAATCTCGGAATCCGCACCACTTGTGCCTTGAGTTCTTGAACCTCGCGCAACTGGCTTTCCGAGCTGGTCTTTCTCTCCTTTTGCCCACCAGCGTTATAGTATGACGACCATTTTGTGGACAAGCCTTTGCCGGCCACACGACCAGCTGACGATGGCTTACTGAGCTTATCCTTGTTTTTCATTATGTTCAACGGCGTATTTAGAGTGCTGTCCCAAGGGGAGCTCTGAGCTGACCCCGCGCTACTGCTTTCAGTCTCCTGTGGAAGGAATGTGAACCATTTAGAAATTTGGCTTCATTAATTAGAATGCAACCATATGGAGCTAATTACGCGGGGGTGTATTCCTTACCAGAACACGCTCAAGCGCCCTGGTCGTCGGATCCGTGGTAAGCTCCTTTGTTACCGGGTCCTCCTTGTACCGGGCCCTGACATAGTTCCTGGTCTGCTTGTCACGGTATTTCTTGAAGCGGGGCAATAGGCCTTGCTTGGCACGCTCTGCGTCCTCCTTGTCCCATATAGGCTCCGCCACTCTGTAACCGCTGGGACCGAGTTGGTGGACCCCTAAGTTCAACTCCCGCATTTCTTTCCCCCACTGACTTGATTCGGAGGTTGCGCTGCTCTCGCACTTGATCTTGAACTCCTTGTAGTCATCTTTGCTGATCGAAGGATTTTTCGCCTTGATCTTCTCATAACTATCACCTTTGTCAATCATCCCACCGCACTTCTCCAAGTAGACACGGACGGGCTCATCCTCGTGAGGGCGGCACTGTTCACTTTATTCCCTGAGAGGCATGTGTTTGCAAAGTTAGCGGGAACTTGTATCGTTCGTGCAGCTTCGTGAAGAGGAGGCTGCGCAAATTCCCTCAGTCCTTATGCCTTAGGTTCTCGGTGTTGATCGAGACGGTGCTCCGGAGAATGCACCCGAGCTGAACCGAGTACCACTTGACTAATTCTTAGGGCACCGTTGGATCCCGTCGGAGTTCACTTCAGTAAATTCCTCTTTGACGGTGCCGAGCACGTTCGGGCGCCGGTCCTTCCATTGCCTCTTCGGTTGGCTGCCATCTGTGCGTGCGCTGCCATCATCAGTGGTGGCATCCTCGGAGGCACCATCAGTGGTGTCATCCCTGACGCCACTAGGGTTTGTGTAGTCAGGATCGGTGTCTTCCGCGGCGTCCTCATAGCGGTGAGGTTCTTCCTCCATCTCCTGGGACAGCTCCCAGAATTGCTTGCCCGAACCGCCGGCCTCATTGTTGTGGGCCATGTTCCGCTCTAAATAGGAAAAACATTTGGTCAAAAAGTTGGTTATTGTCAAGGAACAAGATCATGGTCTCATCATTTAGGGTTTGTCGACACCGAGGCATCCTAAAAGCTAAGCTTTTATCATTTAGGGTTTGTCGACGCCGAGGCACCCTAAAAGCCTAAGGTTTCATCATTTAGGTTTTTATCGACACCGAGGCACCCTAAAAGCCAAGGTTTTATAATTTATGGTTTGTCGACACCGAGGCATCCTAAATGCTAAGTTAAGTTTTCATCATTTAGGGTTTATCGATGCCGAGGCACCCTAGGTTGACTGATATATACGGTTATCTTCTAATAATATACCCTATCAAGAAAAGGGAAGGAGAATTCTAAGTTGGGCCTAATCACTTGGCTCTATTGCCACCTATGGCAGTTGCTTTTTCGTCTGTCCACACATGAATTCAGCATATGTGTTTAATGCAGCAAGAATAAGGGGCTGGTGATCCTACTTAATTAAGTACTAAGATACCCCAGGCCATGCATTAGTCGCAAGTACCCCATATGTCCTATTTTTAGCAAAGTCATTCTAAAATTCAAGCAAAATTTCAGCATGACCTTTGCTGAAAATAGGACATATGGAGTACCCGAATTTGCCGGAATGGAAGTTAATCGACATTCCGGCAAACTCAAGGGTCTCTCGGGGTACCTGCAAAATCATTACCCCACCCCCGCCTAGCTGCAACCCCATAACACCCCACGGTATCATCACGACACGATGGTCGGAGACAAAACCCCCCAATATCATCAAAATTCTCCAGTTATGAAGTAAAACTCCTGAAGTGTTCCAGGAGTAGAACCTGAAGTGTAGTCAGTGGCTTCACCTATGTGCATAAAAATCATAAAAATTCAAAATCATTTGAAACCTGATCACTCGGACCACACCACATGCCACAGCATACATAGTACATAGAGTTGGCATCTCAGCATCGACCACACCACATGCTACAGCATACATAGTACATAGATGTAAGCATGAACCACATCATACAAAATAGAAGAACTTCACTACACAATTGAAACTCAATTAAGCTAGTTAAATGGAGTTCATCTACTCATAGCAGTACTACTAACTGGCAGTACTTAAACAGGTTAAGCTACTCACTACAGTACTGGCTACTCACTTAAGCTAGAAGCTACATGTTAAACACATTTGTAGCACTGAGAAATAATGCTGAGATGTAGCAAACAAGTTAAGCTAGAAGCTACAGTACTGGAAACTAGCAGAAAGGAGTATAATGGCAATCATGTAGCAATCATGTGCTTCCCTTCATATATTCATGATATAAATGGATTGTTCTACCTAGTAGGTTGTTGGAAATTCAGTTGCTTTTTCATTAGGAGTGGCAACAAGACATGGTAAAATTCCAATTAAGATTATCTGTTGGTTCAAGACTGGCAACAAGACTTGTTCTACCAAATCAATTATCTGTTGGTTCAATGGTTGTTTATCTTTCCCTTTTTATAATTGCAAAAAAGGAGCAAGACATGGTCAAATTTCAGTTAAGATACATATAGTAAAATCAAAACAAAAATGGACAGTAAACTGATAATGACAGTAAACTGTAATTTGTTACACAGATTTTCCTACTGAGAATATAACTGAATGGACAGAAAAAAGGGTGAAAATATAACTGAATGCTAGGCTAAAATGGACAGTAAACTGTAATTTGTTAACAGTTTACTATGATTATCAGGTGTCATGATCTACTGAGTAGTCATGTCCAAGTCATGCATCCATGCATCCTGTGGCAACATCTTGCATACATGATCAGGAGTACATCAAAATCTATTGAGTAGTTCTTGTGCTCATCCAGTAGCAACATCTTTCATACATGATCAGTAGTCATTTACCAAATTTTTATTTAAACTGAATTTGCAAATCACCAAGAGCTCTACTAGTTTCAGACTAGATTTACACTAAATACACTAGAGTATTTGACCAGTAGTCATGTGAACTCTTTGAATTTGTAAACACTTCCAGACTTGAGCATTGAGAGTTCACAATTGCAAAAAATGTCCCTTGTTCCTGAACTTGTATTGTACTTCATTCATTCAAGAAGAAAGAAACAAACAAGGTCTGAAGAAGAATGAATCCATGATGCTTCACCAACGTTGTTCAGACGGCCTGGAAGCGATCCATGGAAGAACTCACCTCGATGGACGCGGCCGAAGACGAGGTCGTAGACGGTGGCGAAGTAGAGACGAGGTCGCAGACACGGTTGTGCTGCTCCGGTGGACGCGGCTGCATCAATCGTTTGAATTGACATTTAATCAAACACCTCACAGGCAAGAACAGAAGGTGGAGACAGAGAAGAGAGGGGATCGAGCAGAGAGGGAGAGGGCAAGGAGGGAAGAGCAGAGAGGGAGAGGTGGGAAATGGAGGCGGGGGTGAGTTGGATGGTGTACCTGTGGGTGTAGAAGACGAGGGCGTCGTCGGGGACGAAGACGTCGACACTGTGGATGTTGCCGCCGCGGGAGGCGATGCAGTCGGAGATCCGGGACGGTGAACTGCGCGCGGAGGCCAGGGGAGTCGACTCAGTCAGGGGAAGGGGTCTTACGGGCGGAGGAGGTCAGGCGGCGACGGAGTAGGGGCGGCGGTGCAGTGGGTCGGGCAGTGGGTCGGAGAGATGTGAGATTTGGAGAGAGAAGGACGAACGCGAGATGGACAACACACACAAGGCGGAAGGTTAGTAATGGTGCACCATCTAGGGGTGCGCCATAAAAACACTGATAGCAATGGCGCACCACCCTCTGGTGCGCCATTTGTAACTTTTTTTCTGATAGCAATGGCGCACCCTCCTCTGGTGCGCCATTAGTAAAAAAAATCTGATTGCAATGGCGCACCCTACTCTGGTGCGCCATTAATAACTTTTTTTTCATTATTTTTTGTTGCATCTAATAATTTGTTTTTTTAATCAAATTTGTTATTTTCATGAGGACTAGAACAGAAGATATCATCAAATTTGTTTTTTTTGGAAAATATCATCAAATTTGTTATTTAAAAATATCATCAATATTTTTTTTGGATTTTTACTTGCATTCATTTGTGAATTGGTAAAACATTTATGAATATGAAAAAATATCATCAAAATTTGAAAAAATATTCATGAATTCAAAACGTGCCCATGAAATTTAAAAATATTCATGAGTTCCAAAAATATTAACAAATTCAGACTGCGATTACAATCGAGAAATGAAGACTACAATTTAAATACAATCGATCTTAGCTAGCTATCTGTTCACAATCTTCTTGCCCTTCTTTTTCGCAAATGGAGTTCTTCTGTGGAATGGACGTCCTTTAGGTAGGGGGGTCCTGCTTCTTCTTGTGGTGTATGGCACTTCATCGTCGTCGTCATGTTCCATCTTCGGGTCGCCATACTTGTCGAAGTCTTACTCATTGGCGACTCCATCCATTCCGATGATCTTCCTTTTGCCTCTCCTCGCGACAACATGACTGGGCTTTGACGGGTCGGTAATGAAGAAGCATGTAACGCCCCCGATGCGGCTATATCTCCCACGTGTCGAAGCACGACTTAGAGGCATAACCGCATTGAAAGCAATGTCGCAAGTGAGGTAATCTTCACACAACCCATGTAATACATAAGGGAAAGAGATACATAGTTGGCTTACAGTCGCCACTTCACACAATACATAAATAAACATCCATCATTCAGGTTACACTCAAGGTCCGACTACGGAACCAAAATAAAAGAAGATACTCCAAATGCTACACAGATCCCCGATCGTCCCAACTGGGCTCCACTACTGATCATCAGGAAAAGACACATAGTAACGACCACGTTCCTCGTCGAACTCCCACTTGAGCTCGGTTGCGTCACCTGCACTGGCATCGTCGGCACCTGCAACTGTTTTGGTAGAATCTGTGAGTCACGGGGACTCAGCAATCTCACACCCGCGAGATCAAGACTATTTAAGCTTAAAGGAAGGACATGGTTGTAAGGTGGAGCTGCAGCAAGCGACTAGCATATATGGTGGCTACATCGCAAAAGAGAGCGAGAAGAGGAGCAAAGCACGGTCGTGAAGCTAGTAGCGATCAAGAAGTGATCCTGAACTACTTACGTCAGACATAACTCCAACACCGTGTTCACTTCCCGGACTCCGCCGAGAAGAGACCATCACGGTTACACACGCGGTTGATGTGTATTTTATTTGAGGTCAACTTCGGGTTTTCTACAACCGGACATTAACAAATTCCCATCTGCCTCATAACCGCGGGCACGACTTTGAAAGATAATACCTGCAGGGTGTCCCAACTTAGCCCATTATAAGCTCTCACGGTCAACGAAGGATATTCCTTCTACGGGAAGACCCGATCAATCTCGAATCCCGGACTACAAGACATTTCGACAGCAATAAAACAAGACCAACAAAGCCGCCCGGTTGTGCCGACAAATCCCGATAGGAGCTGCACATATCTGGTTCTCAGGGCACATCCGGATAAGTCAAGCTACGAGTAAAACCAAGCCTCGAGTTTCCCGTGGTGGCCCAAGAAGTTGCTCGGTTCGGGCCAGCACTCGAAGGAGCACCGTCCGGGGTTAAAATAAAGATGACCCTCGGGCTCGCGAAACCCGGGGAAAAAGGCTTAGGTTGCAAATGGTAAAACCAAAGTTGGGCCTTCTTTGGACGAGTCTTATTCAAAGCGAACTGTCAAGGGGTCCCATAAATCACCCAACCGTAAGGAACGTGAAATCAAGGAACATAACACCGGTATGACGGAAACTAGGGTGGCAAGAGTGGAACAAAACACCAGGCATAAGGCCGAGCCTTCCACCCTTTACCAAGTATATAGATGCATTAATTATAGCAGAAATATTGTGGTATCCCCAACAAGTAAATATGTTCCAACAAGGAACAACATCTCCATGTTCCAACAAGGAACAAACTTCATCTTCACCTGCAACTAGCAACGCTATAAGAGGGGCTGAGCAAAGCGGTAACATAGCCAATCAACGGTTTGCTAGGAAAGGATGGTTAGAGGCTGACATGGCAATATGGGTGGCATGATAAGCAAGTGATAGGCATCGTAGCATAGGCATAGCAAAAGAGCGAGCAACTAGCATAGCAAAGATAGAAGTGATTTCGAGGGTATGGTCATCTTGCCTGCAATGTTCTCAGAGTTGTCGAAAGCTTGATCCTCGTAAGCGTTCTCAACAGGTTCCTCGTTCACGAACTCATCTCCCGGCTCTACCCAAAGCAAGAACACAAACAAAGGAACCACAATAAATCACGGTGCCATGGACAAGCCACATGATGCAAAACATGACATGATATGCGAGATGTGATATGCAATGCGTATGCGCGCTCCGGAAGGAAAATGATGAACCAAGCATCAACTTGGCAAACCAAGTATGCCGCTGAAAGATGAGATGATTTGGTTGAAATCGATATAAAGATCACCGAATTGGATGCACGGTTTGCAAATGACAAGCAAAACAAGAATGGTACAAATCGCCATTAACAAAGATGATGCCACTTAGCAAGCAACAAGAAATTAAGCTACTGCACCCAAACGTATCAACAAAGCATATGGCAGTGATCTACTCAAGATGCTTGACAAAAGATGAACACTGAGCTACGGCTAAATCACAACATAACAGGTTCAAACAAGCATGGCAAAAGTGCAAAACATATCAGCTTCACAGACTTGGTGAAAATACTGAACATGGCAAAAACAGCATCAGGTAGCAATGTTCAGAGCAAGAAAACAACATGCTACAGGAACTTATAATAGCAAAAAATAGCATGGCATGAATCTACTCAAAGCATAGAACAAAAGTCCCTTACTGACCATAAGCCAAAAAGGGTCAGAAAATATAGTAACACCCATGTCAAAATGGCAAGTTTCGTTAACAGATTCAGCAACATGGCATGGCAAAAACAGATAACAAGTAGGCATGTTTACAAGCTCAAATCACTCACTACAGAGCCTTAAATGAAAAACTAAGCTTACATACATCAAGAAGACATGGCATAGAATACATACATGGCAAGAACAACATCATAGCATACACGGATCAACCACAACAACCTTGGCAAAATTGAATAACATGTAAACAATCTGCCAGGAAACATTTTATAGCAAAAGTAAAGCTCGATTAACTCAAGCTATGGCACTCCATAATTGCAAACAAAGGCATGGATGGATAGAGCATAACCATATGTTCAAAACATCCTTACTGAAGTATCTCAAAATATGCATGGATCTCTTGGTAGCATCAAGTTAACATGGCATCAAAATATCAGCTAAACAGGGCTGAAATCAGCAACATCAGGAAGCCTACTTTGCATGCTTGTGCTAGTCACCACATAGATCACAAAAATACATGGCATACACCCCTGGAAAGATGGCATGGCATATTACAAAACACATGTAGGACTCAAATTCATAGGGTGCACACATCAATCATAGCAAAAATAACAAAAGTGCAAGTTACATTAAGAAAGCGAAACTAACATCACATAGCCCTCTTCTAACAGCATTTCGGGCATCAAGATGAGCTCAAAAGAAAATGATGCAATGAGATGAAATGATCTACTCTTCGAGGCGAACATTTTGACATATTATACGCACTAAACGGAGCTACAGATGCAAAGTTATGATCGTTGAAAATGCCACAAATTAATCGGGGCCCGGCGGGGAGCGGGTTTCAGGCTCGCCACGGGCGCCAGCGGGCGGCGACGACGGGCCGGGAGGGCCCCGCATGGGCCTGGGCGGGCTGCATGGTGGCGGAGGCGGCGGCGGGCCATGTGGCAACGCGGGTTGGCCATGGGCGGCCGACGGCGGACACGTCCGGGCGGCGGGGATTTTTGTCCGGGCGCGAGGTAGGGGAAGGCTAGGGTTGTACCGCGATTTGGAATGGGGGGGGGGGGTGTTTATATAGGCATAGAGGGAGCTTGGAGAGTCCAAATGAGGTGTAGTTTTCGCCCACACGATCGTGATCCGACGACGGAGAGCATGGAAGTGACTTAGATGGGTTATTGGACTATTTTGAAGGGGTGTTGGGCTGCAACTTAAAAGAGGCTTATGCGAGAGTGCGGTTAACCGTTGGAGTACCAAACGAGCTCCAAATGACCCGAAACTTGACCGGTGGTCTACCGGTGGTATACCAAGGCCACTTGACAAGCCTCGGTCCATTCCGAGAAAGTTCAGTACCCGCTCACGGAAAAACGTAAAAGGGGGCGCCGGGGGACATAGGAGCGCCGGATTGCAAAACGGACAACGGGAAAAATGCTCGGAATCATGAGACGAACACGTATGCAAATGAGATGCAAGTGATGACATGATATGAAAATGCATGACATGGACAAAATGCAAAACGAAAGACAAAAACCCAACCACGGAGGGAATATCATATCACAATGCCGAAAATGGGAAGAGTTGGAGTTACAAATATGGAAAGTTACATCCGGGGTGTTACAACACTCCACCACTACAAGAGGATCTCGTCCGGAGATCTAGGACTGAACGAACTCCGGATATTCGGAACGGAGGTGATCCTCGCGATCCCAGGTGGCTTCACGGTCGGAATGGTGTGACCACTTCACTTTCAGGATTTTGATTGACTTGTTGCGAGTCTTGCGCTCGGTTTCCTCAAGAATAGCAACGGGGTGCTCATGATAAGAGAGATCTTCTTGAAGGTCAATTTCTTCGAAGTTGATAGTGCGTTCAGGAGTCTTGAAGCACTTGCGAAGCTGTGACATGTGAAACACATCGTGCACGTTTGCGAAGTTGGGCGGAAGCTCAATTTGATAGGCGAGATCGCCTCTTTTGCCAATGATCTTGAAAGGACCCACGTATCTAGGGGCAAGCTTCCCTTTGATACCGGGCGGCGAGTGCCTTTCATTGAGAGACGCGGAGGTAGACATGGTCTCCGATTTCAAAAGCCACATCACGGTGCTTATCATCATAATAGCTCTTCCGCGCGATTCGCGGCTTTGAGATTTTCACAAATGACTTTGCACATTTCTTACGCTTCGTGATCAAGTCATTGCCAAGAAGTTGGCGTTCACACTGTCTCGGACCAATTGAGAGGAGTACGACACTTTACGCCATAGAGAATTTTGAATGGGGCCTTGCCGAACTCGCTTGGAAGCTGTTGTTGTAGGAGAACTTCGGCATATGGAAGACAATCTTCCCACTTCATACCGAAGAAATGACACAAGCCCGAGCATGTCTTCAAGGATTTGATTGACTCGCTCGACTTGGCCACTTGTTTGAGGATGGAAAGCTGTCTTTGAAGCGAATGTTGGTGCCCATGGCCTTCGAAAAGAATCCTAGAACTTGGAGGTAAAGATGCTGCCACGGTCAGAAGAGATCACTTGTGGAATGCCGTGCAAGGAGACAATCTCGAGGTGTATAGCTCGCCAACCGAGCTGCTGTGATAGATTCTTTGATAGGAAGAAAATGAGCCACTTTAGTAAGCTTGTCAATGACAACGAAGATAGCATTATTTCCACGCTTGGACTTTGGAAATCCAGTCACGAAGTACATTTCAATATGATCAAACTTCCATTCTGGAATAGCAAGAGGTTGGAGGAGACCAGCTGGCCTTTGGTGTTCTGCTTTCACTCTTCTGCAGACATCACATTCATTCACGAATTGAGCAATTTCTCGCTTCATTCGAGTCCACCAATATGACTGCTTGAGGTCCTGGTACATCTTCGTACTTCCAGGATGAATGGATAGAAGCGAATTGTGTGCCTCGTTCATAATGACTTTACGTAGATCACCCTTAGGAACCACAATCCGGTCCTCGAAGAAAAGAGTATCTTTGTCATCAATGTGGAAGCACTTGTACTTGGAAATGCCCTTGTCGATACCACGTTTCACCTTTTTCACCATGGCATCCAGGAGTTGAGCCTCACGAATCTGATCTTCCAAAGTAGGAGAGACTATGAGGTTGGCAAGAAAACCTTGAGGAACAACTTGAAGATTCAGCTTGCGGAAAGCTTCACAAAGATCCGGTTGGAAGGGCTTGAGGATTAAACTGTTGCAGTAAGCCTTCCTGCTCAAAGCATCTGCAATCACATTGGCCTTGCCCGGAGTATATTCAATACTCAGATTGTACTCTTGAATCATTTCGACCCATCGAGTCTGCCTGAGGTTGAGGTTGGGTTGAGTGAAGATATACTTGAGGCTCTTGTGATCGGTGAAAATGTCCACTTTCCTTCCCAACAAGAGATGTCTCCATGTTATCAATGCATGGACAACTGCCGCCAACTCAAGATCGTGAGTGGGGTAGTTCTTTTCGTTGGGCTTCAACTGGCGAGAGGTATAGGCCACAACTCTCTTCTCTTGCATTAACACAGCACCGAGACCTTGAAGAGAAGCATCACAGAAAACTTCAAATGGCTTGGATTCATCGGGAGGAGTCAAGGCAGGGAGCTGTGACGAGTTTCTCTTTGAGAGTATTGAAAGCAACATCACACTCAGGAGACCAGACATACTTCACATGCTTCTGGAGGAGGTTGGAAAGAGGCTTTGCAATCTTGGAGAAGTTCTCAACGAATATTCGGCAATAGCTTGCAAGACCAAGAAAACTGCGGAGCTGCTTGACATTCTGAGGAGGTTCCCAATTCACAACTGCGGACACCTTCTCGGGATTAACAGCGATGCCCTTGGCGGAGATGATATGACCAAGGTAAAGCACTTCATCAAGCCAAAATTCACATTTGGAGAACTTCGCATAGAATTGATACTCTCTGAGCTTGTCTAGCACCAATCGCAAATGTTTGGCATGATCCTTCTTATTCTTGGAGAAGACCAAAATATCATCAAGATAGACCAAGACGAATTCATTGGTGTAGGGGTTGAAGATGAAGTTCATCATCCGAGAGAAAGTTGGAGGAGCATTGACGAGGCCGAAAGACATGAAAGTATATTCATAAGAACTAAAGCTTGTTCTGAATGCTGTCTTGGGAATATCTTGTTCACGAATGCGAATCTGATGATAACCCATACGAAGGTCAAGCTTGGAGAACACTTTAGCACCTTTGAGTTGCTCGAAAAGCTCATTGATGTTGGGAAGTGGATACTTGTTCTTGATTGTCTTCTTATTCAATGGACGGATGTCGACGCAAAAGTCGGTCCGTGCCATCCTTCTTCCGGACAAAAGAACACCACAACCCCATGGAGATGAACTCGGTCCGATCAAACCAGACGCTCTTGTTCATCAAGCTGCTTCTTCAATTCCTTCAGCTCATCAGGTCCAAGCTTGTATGGACGCTTGCAAAGCGGGTTGATGCGAGGCTCAAGATCGATAACGAACTCAAGCGGCGATGAGGAGGCATACCGGAAGCTCTTCGGAAAGACATCTTGGTACTCACAAACGATTGGAATCGAGAGATAGCATCCAATCGCCCTTCTCATTGAGAGAAAACAACCGAATGGTTTCATCACGAGGCATAGATGATCACATCATTAGAAGAGTGAGTCAATTGAATTTCCACGGCAGCACAATCAAGCTGAGCTTTGTGCTTTGAGAAAGCGATCCATCCGAGAATAAGATCAATATCCGAGTCACCAAGGACAATTGGTTTAGCAGAAATCTATAATCGCCCATCTTGATAGTGGTATCCGAACCACCCAACTGGAGCTCAACCGTTTACCCGGAGAAATGACATCCATGGGTTTACCCAAATGTGAAGAAGTGAATTCATGCTTGGCAAAAAATGGTCTTGACATGAAACAATGCGATGCACCAGTATCAAATAAAACTTTTGCAGGAATATCATTAACTGGAAGATTACCCATTATCACATCAGAAGATTCCTCTGCTTGAGCTGCATTCATCATGTTCACCTTTGCAGACTTGGGATTATGCTTAACCTTTGCATTGCTGGAAGATTTCACAGAGGAGGAGGCGGAAGGCGCCTTTGATTGAAGCACTTGTTCGCATAGTGACCTTCTCACGACATTTGTTGCAAGTCACCTCGAGAGCGGACGGTGGTAAGGAGCATTTGACCTTGGAGCTTGAGAATTAGACTTGTTACGATAGCTTGGGTTGGGCGGGTGGGAAGATCCACGACCACCTGAGTTCTTCTGGCGATAAGGCCGACGGAACGGAGGAGGAGGAAGGTAGAACTCTGCTGCTTAGCTGCCACTTGAGAGGAAGAAGAAGACTGGACTGCATCCCTGATTCTCTTCTTAGAAGCCTCACATTTGAGCTGGGCAGCTTCTTGCTTGATGCCATGTTGTAGAATTCATCATACTTTTACGGCTCAAAAGCACAAGAGCTAATTGCAGATCTTCTCCGAGACCACCTCTGAATTGATAGATCATACTCTTTTCATCGTGGACGTCTTGCTTAGCAAAGCGAGCGAAGTTTCGAACTGGATATTGTATTGATACACAGACATGTTGCCTTGCTTGAGATTGCGGAACTCCTCACGCTTGCTCTCAACAACACTTTTGAATGTGGTGAGCTCTGAAATCTCGGCGGAACTCATCCCTGTAATGACACGACCTCCTCTGGAATCTTTGTATTCTGGTACCACTCAGCAGCTTGGTCCTTGAGTTGAAACGATGCAAACTTGACAAAGTCCTCGTGTCGACATTGCTACATTCAAAATGTTTGCAGATGTCCACAAGCCAATCGTCGGCCTCGTGGCCTCGACTACGTAAACCGAAAGACTTTGGCTGATTAGCGAGGAACCGACCGAGAGTAGCAAAGTGCGGCTGGTTGTTGGCTTGACCTTGATTTCCTTGATTGCCTTGCCCTTGAGTACGCTCTTGCAAGAGCTGCAAAATCATCTCGAGCATTGGCATTGGTGGCTGCCATGATAGCTTGCCGAGCCTCCGGAGGCGGAGGTGGAGGTGGAGGTTCGATCGATTCCCATCATTCCGTTCCGGATTCGGACGCTTGGCGGAGCCATCTCAAGAGGGTGACATCCGTTAGCACTTGATAGACAGATAGACAAGTTGAATCAACGGATAGAAATTGCAGCATATAGTCTTCACAATAAACATTGAACAAGGATGAACGAATGAATTCCAAAAGTTAACATCACACGTCCATTAAGGTGAGAAGCCACTTAGATAAAGGTATGGAATCACCATCTGCCTTTGAAACAACTCGAATAACACAACTGAAAACAAAACAAAAGATTGGCTTCTAGAATAAGCCGGAACAAACACATGATAGAGATTTACGCCCAAAGTGTTCGTGGTGGGGCCCACATGGGCACGACGTCATGACGGACGTCACGAATGACAAACAAGACGTCCCGAATCAGCATAGCCAAGGATTCTTTAAGGCGCCTCGCGACCCAGAATCGACCGTGAATGGGCGGACCACTAGACGTTGGACCCCAATCTCAAATCATACATCATCGGAAAGATATCCTGTAAGCTACTAGAATTCCCACCTATAAACTCCGAAACTTTCGGTTATGCAATCTGGTCTTGGAGATCAGGGACACAAAATATATCACCCAAACTAACAATACCTAGATCCATTGTATCCATCCGTCAACACATAACCAAGAAACCTTCGAAATCGTGTACCTCGACCTTGAAAAGCATCCGTTATCTGAGTCATGGCAATACTCCCGAGCTCGCCTCAAGATTGGGTTATCGGGTTATCTCACCAACAACTGCACAAAAGAGATTTCGATGTCGGTAAAACTCAGGTATTCGAGCTGCAACGATAAAATTGTGACGACAACACCTCGGAGCTCAACTCCCGGGACACCGCCACAACCCCTAAATGTCGAGGCACCAAGAACAATGTTCTCGTCACAAAACCATCGAACGATTCCAAGATACCCGCGTGATCCTAAAAAAAATTTTAGTGAAATTTGAGGAGAGGAGAGTCAAAACTTCTACGTCAGGAGACCTCACCAGAGCGACGAAGGGACTGGGGAGTAAAAAGACTCAAAACATTTTCCGTTCTAGACTCAACAACGCCAGCAAACAATCAAGTAGGGGCTCCTAAGTCGGGAAGGCTCGATTACCAACTTAGCGCCCCGATGCGGCTATATCTCCCACGTGTCGAAGCACGACTTAGAGGCATAACCGCATTGAAAGCAATGTCGCAAGTGAGGTAATCTTCACACAACCCATGTAATACATAAGTCAAAGAGATACATAGTTGGCTTACAGTCGCCACTTCACACAATACATAAATAAACATCCATCATTCAGGTTACACTCAAGGTCCGACTACGGAACCAAAATAAAAGAAGATACCCCAAATGCTACACAGATCCCGATCGTCCCAACTGGCTCCACTCTGATCATCAGGAAAAGACACATAGTAACAACCACGTTCCTCGTCGAACTCCCACTTGAGCTCGGTTGCGTCACCTGCACTGGCATCATCGGCACCTGCAACTGTTTTGGTAGAATCTGTGAGTCACGGGGACTCAGCAATCTCACACCTGCGAGATCAAGACTATTTAAGCTTAAAGAAAGGACAGGGTTGTAAGGTGGAGCTGCAGCAAGCGACTAGCATATATGGTGGCTACATCGCAAAAGAGAGCGAGAAGAGGAGCAAAGCACGGTCGTGAAGCTAGTAGCGATCAAGAAGTGATCCTGATCTACTTACGGCAGACATAACTCCAACACCGTGTTCACTTCCCGGACTCCGAGAAGAGACCATCACGGTTACACACGCCGATTGATGTGTATTTTATTTGAGGTCAACCGGGTTTTCTACAACGGACATTAACAAATTCCCATCTGCCTCATAACGCATGGCACGGCTTTGAAAGATAATACCTGCAGGGTGTCCCAACTTAGCCCATTATAAGCTCTCACGGTCAACGAAGGATATTCCTTCTACGGGAAGACCCGATCAATCTCGAAATCCGGACTACAAGACATTTCGACAAACAATAAAACAAGACCAGCAAAGCCGCCCGATTGTGCCGACAAATCCCGATAGGAGCTGCACATATCTCGTTCTCGTGGCACATCCGGATAAGTCAAGCTACGAGTAAAACCAAGCCTCGAGTTTCCCGTGGTGGCCCCTTGAGTCTTCTCGGTTCGGGCCAGCACTCGAAGGAGCACTGGTCCGGGGTTAAAATAAAGATGACCCTCGGGCTCGCGAAAACCGGGGAAAAAGGCTTAGGTGGCAAATGGTAAAACCAAAGTTGGGCCTTCTTTGGGCGAGTCTTATTCAAAGTGAACTGTCAAGGGGTCCCATAAATCACCCAACCGTGTAAGGAACGCGAAATCAAGGAACATAACACGGTATGACGGAAACTAGGGTGGCGAGAGTGGAACAAAACACCAGGCATAAGGCCGAGCCTTCCACCCTTTACCAAGTATATAGATGCATTAATTATAGCAGAAATATTGTGATATCCCCAACAAGTAAATATGTTCCAACAAGGAACAACATCTCCATGTTCCAACAAGGAACAAACTTCATCTTCACCTGCAACTAGCAACGCTATAAGAGGGGCTGAGCAAAGCGGTAACATAGCCAATCAACGGTTTGCTAGGAAAGGATGGTTAGAGGCTGACATGGCAATATGGGTGGCATGATAAGCAAGTGATTGGCATCGTAGCATAGGCATAGCAAAAGAGCGAGCAACTAGCATAGCAAAGATAGAAGTGATTTCGAGGGTATGGTCATCTTGCCTGCAATGTTCTCAGAGTTGTCGAAAGCTTGATCCTCGTAAGCGTTCTCAACAGGTTCCTCGTTCACGAACTCGTCTCCCGGCTCTACCCAAAGCAAGAACACAAACAAAGGAACCACAATAAATCACGGTGCAATGCACAAGCAACATGATGCAAAACATGACATGATATGCGAGATGTGATATGCAATGCGTATGCGCGCTCTGGAAGGAAAATGATGAACCAGGCATCAACTTGGCAAACCAAGTATGCCGCTGGAAAGATGAGATGATTTCGGTTAAAATCGATATAAAGATCACCGGAATCGGATGCACGGTTTGCAAATGACAAGCAAAACAAGAATGGCACAAATCTGCCATTAACAGCATGATGCCACTTAGCAAGCAACAAGAAATTAAGCTACTGCACCCAAACGTATCAACAAAGCATATGGCAGTGATCTACTCAAGATGCTTGACAAAAGATGAACACTGAGCTACGGCTAATTCACAACATAACAGGTTCAAACAAGCATGGCAAAAGTGCAAAACATATCAGCTTCACAGACTTAGTGAAAATACTGAACATGGCAAAAACAGCATCAGGTAGCAATGTTCAGAGCAAGAAAACAACATGCTACAGGAACTTATAATAGCAAAAAATGGCATGACATGAATCTACTCAAAGCATAGAACAAAAGTCCCTTACTGACCATAAGCCAAAAAGGGTCAGAAAATATAGTAACACCCATGTCAAAATGGCAAGTTTCGTTAACAGATTCAGCAACATGGCATGGCAAAAACAGATAACAAGTAGTCATGTTTACAAGCTCAAATCACTCACTACAGAGCCTTAAATGATAAACTAAGCTTACATACATCAAGAAGACATGGCATAGAATACACACATGGCAAGAACAACATCATAGCATACACGGATCAACCACAACAACCTTGGCAAAATTGAATAACATGTAAACAATCTGCCAGGAAACATTTTATAGGAAAAGTAGAGCTCGATTGACTCAAGCTATGGCACTCCATAATTGCAAACAAAGGCTGGATGGATAGAGCATAACCATATGTTCAAAACATCTTTACTGAAGTATCTCAAAATATGCATGGATCTCTTGGTAGCATCAAGTTAACATGGCATCAAAATATCAGCTAAACAGGGATGAAATCAGCAACATCAGGAAGCCTACTTTGCATGCTTGTGCTAGTCACCACATAGATCACAAAAATACATGGAATACACCCCTGGAAAGATGGCATGGCATATTACAAAACACATGTAGGACTCAAATTCATAGGGTGCACACATCAATCATCGCAAAAATAACAAAAGTGCAAGTTACATTAAGAAGCGAAACTAACATCACATAGCCCTCTTCTAACAGCATTTCGGGCATTAAGATGAGCTCAAAAGAAAATTATGCAATGAGATGAAATGATCTACTCTTGAGGCGAACATTTTGACATATTATACGCCTAAAAGCAGACTACAGATGCAAAGTTATGATCGTTGAAAATGCCACAAATTAATCAACGGAATAAAACTTTGATGAATTTGAGGGGGAGAAAGTCAACCCGATCCGGATCGGGATCCGGCTCGATCGAGGGCGGCGGCGGCGGCTCATGGCGGAGGGGCAGCGCCGGCAGGAAGCGAAGCGCCGAGGGGCGACGGAGGCGGCGGGGCGGCGGCTCGACGGACCGCCCGGCCGGGGAAAGGAAAAGGCGAGAGGACAGCGCGCGCCGGCGCCAGCGACAGCGAGGAGCGGCACGGCGGGAGCCGGCTAGGCGGCGGCGGCGAGGCGCCGGGCGCGGGCGGAGAGCGGGCTCGGGCGCGCCACGGCGAAGCGGCGGCGGCGACCCGCACGGGAGGGCCCCTGCGACGGGCTCGGGCGGGCGGGCGGCGGAGGCGGCGGCGGGCCACGTGGCAACGCGGGCAGGTTGGCATGGGCGGTGACGGCGAGGCGGACACGTCCGGGCGGCGGGGATTTTTGTCCGGGCGCGAGTTAGGGGAAGGCTAGGGTTGTACCGCGATTTGGAATGGCGGGGGGGTGTTTATATCGGCATAGAGGGAGCTAGGAGAGTCCAAATGAGGTGTAGTTTTCGCCCACACGATCGTGATCCGACGAAGGAGAGCATGGAAGTGACTTAGATGGGTTATTGGACTATTTTGAAGGGGTGTTGGGTTGCAACTTAAAAGAGGCTTATGCGAGAGTGCGGTTAACCGTTGGAGTACCAAACGAGCTCCAAATGACCCGAAACTTGACCGGTGGTCTACCGGTGGTATACCAAGGCCACTTGACAAGCCTCGGTCCATTCGAGAAAGTTTAGTACCCGCTCACGGAAAAAGCGTAAAAGGGGCGCCGGGGACATAGGAGTGCGGATTGCAAAAGCGGACAACGGAAAAATGCTCGGAATCATGAGGCGAACACGTATGCAAATGAGATGCACATGATGACATGATATGAAAATGCATGACATGGACAAAATGCAAAACGAAAGACAAAAACCCAACCACGGAGGGAATATCATATCACAATGCCGAAAATGGCAAGAGTTGGAGTTACAAATATGGAAAGTTACATCCGGGGTGTTACAAAGCATTGGTCCACTTGGGAAGCCAGTACCCATGGCTCATTTTTCACGGTCACGTTTGCGCCCGTGGTCTTGGATTTGGCTTCGGGTATAACCATGGTTGTGAAATACCGGTCTTCTTTTAGGACGCTCTTGGCCCATCTGACACGGAACATCGGGACCTTCTATCGAGTGTAGCTCAGCTCCAAGATCTCCTCGATCCTTCCGTAGTATCTATCCTTGTCGTTACCGGTGTAGGATTCCATCGTTACCCCGGAATTCTGATAACCATCGCCCTTCATGTCCTTGTCCTCGGTGTAGAATGTGTAGCCGTTGATATTGCACGCCTCATAGGTCATCAGGTTGTGCTAGGCGCCCTTTGACAAGGCGAATATGAGTTTTTCTTCCGCAGAAGAATCCTCATGTAAAGGGTACGACAGAAGATTCTTCTTGAACCAACGCGTGAAACATGAGTTGTGCTCTTTGATTATATCTCCGTCCGTCCTCTGTTGGCCTCGGTCATTTTACGTATTCTCAATAAAGGTTTTGTGCTCTACCACCCAAGGATCGACCACGTCTATGTGTTGTAGCGCAACTAGGTTTGCTCTTTAAAAGTTGGCGAGTCGACCCTCGAAGTCGACATGCATTTCGCGGCGACCCTCGCGGTGACCCCATCCAGCGAGCCTGCCGAGGTGCCTGTTGACGAGCAGACCAACGGGGTTCTCGATGCCTAGATAATTCGTGCGAGAGGAGATGCACTCTTGGTTAGAAAGCCCCGGCTATGCTTCCCTCGGGCGTGACATGTTGCGTCACGTATCCTTTGATGACACCATTCATCCTTTCGAGCGGCATCATGCTGTGCAGGAACGTCGGCCCGAGTTGGATGATATCCTCCACGATATGGACCAGCAGATGCACCATAACGTCGAAGAATGCGGGCGGGAAGTACAATTCAAGCTCGCATAGTATCACCATGATCTCTTCCTGTAGCCTTCTGAGTTGCCTCACGCCAACCGACTTCCGAGAGATGACGTCGAAAAAGTTGCATAGGCCAAATAGAGTTTCATGGACGTGCGCGTCCATGATCCCACAGATTGCAACCGGAAGTATCCGCATCATCAGCACGTGACAGTCGTGAGACTTCATCCCGCTAAACTTCTGCTTCGCTGAGTCTAGGTATCAGCTTATCTTCCCTGCGTAACAGTAAGGAAGTTTTACTCCTACGAGGCAGGTGAAAAACTGATCGATCTCCACCAGACTTAGAGTGAAGCACGCGGAAGGGAAGTCATTTCCGGTCTTCTTGGCCTTTTTGCCTTTGCGAGGACTTTCCGTGTCCTGCTTCGCCTCATCATCATCATCATCATCATTAGCATGAAGCTCCTCCCTGATGCCAATTTATTTCAAGTCTACCCTTGCTTTCATCCCATCTTTGGTCCTCTCTGGCATGTTGAGCAGGGTACCAAGCATACTCTCGCACACGTTCTTCATGATATGCATGACATCAAGGCTGTGAGGCACACGGTGGATCTTCCAGTACGAAAAGTCCCAGAAAACAGACCTCGTTTTCCATACCTTCAGCAGCGGCTCTGGCGCCTTTTGCTTCTTTCCCGGCTCTAGCTCCTTTTGCTTCTTTCCCGGCAGTGGACAATCTTTCCAATTTTTCAACAACTTGTCTATTTCCTCGCTGCTCCTCGTACACGGGCGTCTTTGGGGTTCGGTTTCACCATCGAACAGATCCTTGCGTTTTCTCCACGGGTCATTGTCGCGAAGCTACCTTTGATGTCCCATGAACATAGTTTTCGAAGACCCGGGATCTCTATCTAGCTGGCGATATGTTGTGTCATCCATGCACCTGACGCATCCAGAAAATCCGTGGACCACCTGCCCCGCGACATATCCGTAACCGAGATAGTCCTGCACCATCGTGAGCAGAGCGGCTCTCATAGGGAAATATTCTTTCTCTGCGGCGTCCCATGTATTGGCTGGCGTTTTCCACAGCGTGTCTAGCTCCTCTTTCAGCAGCCCCAGATACAGATTGATGTCGTTCCCTGGTTGTTTCGGCCCTTCAATTAGCATACTCATGTGAATGTACTTCCTCTTCATGCAAAACCAGGGGGGAAGGGTGTACATCCACACAAACACAGGCCAGGTGCTATGTGTGCTTCTCTGACTGCCAAAGGATTGACTCCATCGGTGCTCGCACCCAGCACGATGTTCCTTGGATCGTTCCCAAATTCTGGGTGTTCGAAGTTCAACGCTTGCCACTGGCTCCCATCCTTAGGGTGACTCAGCATCTTGTATTATTTTTATCTCCGAATCATTTGCGTCATCTACTCCCTTCTTCTCCTCCCTATCCACGTGCCAACGCAGGAGCTTTGCTACCTTAGGGTCCGCGAAATACCGCTGCAGACGAGGAGTGATCGGAAAGTACCACACCACTTTTCGAGGAGCTTTCTTCCTCTTCTTGTATCGAGTGACGCCGCACACCGGACATATGGTAGACTCCGCATGATCGTCCTAATAAATGATGCAATTGTTCATGCACACATGTATTTCATGTGCGGTAAATCCATAGGAC
This sequence comes from Aegilops longissima, assembly GCA_021605205.1. Classification (NCBI taxonomy): domain Eukaryota; kingdom Viridiplantae; phylum Streptophyta; class Magnoliopsida; order Poales; family Poaceae; genus Aegilops; species Aegilops longissima. The sequence continues at coordinate 173,602,353 of CM038679.1, forward strand.
ACACGATTTTCTTCGCCTCCTCGAAACTGGTCGGGCACTTGTTCCCATTGGGAAGACGTTCGTGCCAGAATGACATGTTCTTGTCGAAGCATGCGTCGGTCATTTTGTGTTTTACCTTCATCTCCAGAGTCATGAGCGTTACTTTCAGGCGGGTATCCTCGGGCCTACATCCTTCATACAATGGAGTAACCGCTTCTATCTCCAGTTGATCTAGCTTGGCTTTCTCTCGGGCGGCAGCTCTTGCGTTATCCGTCTGCTTGAGAAGCAGCTCTTGAATACGAGGGCCCTGCACCCAGCCCATCAATGGTCCATCTCGTCTGCTCCGGCATCTTAATCTTCATGATCATGCCCTTCGTCTTGATCTTCCTCATCATCATGTCCGGCATCTTCTACATGATGACTGTGTACAGCATCACTATCGTGATCATGTCCTGGAGATTCTTCGTCTTCTCGCCTGCCCTCGCCGTGGTGGTTGTCTTGCTGCCCTTCCTCATTTCTTGCCCACCCCCCCATGGACAACTTCATAGTCATCTTCATCACCTTGCCACCGATAGCCATCCATGAAACCACACAAGAGCAGGTGGTCCCGCACCTGCCCGGAATCCGAGTCCGCAATAATAAGGCTCTTCAGCTTGCATCTTCGACACGGACATCTTATCTTCGTCTCGTTCTTTTGAAGCATCTCGGCCTTCGTGGACCTCAAAAACCTATTCACGATGCCTTCGGTCATCGTGCGGACCATGGTCGCCTGCGGGGTAGAGCAAAACAATATTTTAGAACCAAGAAAAAATTTGGCATGACTTTCCCTAAAAATAGGACAAAAAAGAATGCATAGTGCCAAAATTCTCACCGAAACGGAAATGAATCAACATTCCGGGAAAATATTGGCAACTATCGCATTTCAAATACCGATACTTGCAAATACAAACATATATGCAACACCACAAACATATGCAACACCACAAACATACATAGATCTAGCTAGGCCATAAAAGTGGATGTGCATGTTGTTGGAGGGAGAAAAAAGTAGATCTACAACATAAAGAAAGCTTTCCCCTTACTTACCTATCAAATAAGGTAATTTAACCACTTAATTTGGATGAATCTATGGTGCAAATGAGGTGAGGAGGAGGAGGAGGCAGCCGAGACAAGCTTGGAGGAGGAGGTGGAGAGAATGAAGTGGGGAAAGTGAGTGTGTAGGTGGCTGTCCAAAATATCTAGCTGGTCCTAGGTTACTAATGGCGCACCACCTACAAATGCGCCATTAGTAACCCTGGTTACTATTGGCGCACCAGCTGGCGGTGCGCCATTAGTAGTTTTGCAAAAAAAATGATAGTAGTGGCGCACGGGGTGGGTGGCGCGCCATTACTAGTTAAAACCAGTAATGGTGCACTCTGACCTGGTGCCCATTAGTATTTTTGGAAAAAAAAATATTAGTAGTGGCGCACCATGGGTGTGGTGTGCCATTAGTGTCTATCACACTAATGGCGCACCAACTCATGGTGCGCCACTGCTATATAGTAGTGGCGCACCACATGTCTGGTGCGCCATTAGTGTCCCTATTATCTATAGCCCTTTTCCTAGTAGTGTCCTTATTCCTCATCCATCGTTAGATAACCCAAAACATGAAAAATTCAATCACACAAAACTAAACAAAACCTTTGTGAGATCCGTTAGTGTAAGAAAAATAAATCACTACTATAAGTATTGTATCAAACCAATTCATATTTTATTTTTACATTATATCTATTGTATTCCAACTTTTCTATGGCAAAAAATCATCAAAGAAAACACAAAAAACACAATCATAACAGTAGCATAATTGTGCAAACACTCAGGAACAGAAAGCAAAAAGCAAAAATAAATTTTATTCATTTGGTTGCTTCCCAACAAGCGCTATAGTTTTACGCCCCTAGCTAGGCATAAGATTTCAACGATGTGCACACGAAAGATAAGAATTCAAACACAAAAAGATCATCATGAAACATATGATAAACACATTTAAGTCTAACATACTTCCTATGCATAGGAATTTTATAAGCAAACAAATTATTAAGACAAGAAACATCTAACATATGCAAAGAAGAGGAGTAAAACACTGACGATCTCAACATAACGAGAGGTAATTTAGTAACATGAAAATTTCTACAACCATATTTTCCTCTCTCATAATAATTACATGTAGGATCATAATCAAATTCAACAATATAACTATCATATAAAATTTTATCTTCGTGATCCACATGCATGCAAAGTTGACACTCTTCCGAAATAGTGGGATTATAATTAAATAAAGTCATGACCTCTCCAACCCCAGTTTCATCAAAAAATTCATAAGAGTGAACACTCTCCAAATATGTGGATTATTTTTACCTAAAGTTGACACTCTTCCAAACCCACTCTCAATATTACTGCAAATATTATTACCAATAACATATTCATTATGAGGCTCAAATAAAATTTCAAGATCATAAGAAGCATCACCCCAATCATTATCATTACAATGAGTAGTGGACATAACAAGATAAACATCCCCAAGCTTGGGGTTTTGCATATCATTAAAAAAATTGACATTAATAGAATTTATAGTAAAATCACTGCAATCATGTTTTTCATTCAACGAGCTATCATGAATCACTTCATAAATTTCTTCATCACAATTTTTAGATTCACGAATGTCAAGAAAAACTTCATAAAGATAATCTAGTGCATTCAACTCACTAGCAATTGGTTCATCATGATTGGATCTTTTAAAAAGATTAGCAAGTGGATGGGGATCCATATCAATAGAATTTTTAGCAAGCGAAGATGCAAGCAAATATAAGACACATGGAACACAACTAGAGATAGCAAACAAGAGATCTGACGAGAAAAAGGCGAAAGAAAAAGATGGCGAATAAAATGGCAAATTTTTGTGAAGTGGGGGAGAGGAAAATGAGAGGCAAGTGGAAAATAATGTAAATTGCGAGGAGATGAGATTTGTGATTAGGAACCTGGTTTATGTTGAAGATCCTCCCCGGCAACGGTGCCAGAAATTCCTTTTGATGTCGGCTAGGACTACGTCGGTATTTCCCCAAAGAGGAAGGGATGATCCAGCATATCGACGGTAGGTATTTCCCTCGGTGATGAAAACAAGGTTATCAAACCAGTAGCAGAACCAAGAAAAACAATGTAAACAGCCCCTGCACACAAATAACAACCACTCGCAACCCGATGTGTTAAAGGGGTTGTCAATCCCTTTTAGGTAACGGCGCCAGAAATTGGTGCAAGGACTGGAGAAAGTTGTAATAGATTGAATAAATAGATCGCAAATAAAACAAAGTGCAGCAAGTTATATTTGTATTTTTGGTTTAATAGATCAGAAAATAAATGCAAAGTAAAAGTAGATCGCAAAGGCAAATATATGAGAAGGAGACCCGAGGGCCTTAGGTTTTACTAGTGGCTTCTCTCGAGAAAAATAGCAAACGATGGGTGAACAAATTACTGTTGGGGCAATTGATAGAACTTCAAATAATCATGGCGATATCCAGGAAATGATCATTATATAGGCATCACGTCCAAGATTACTAGACCGACTCCTGCCTGCATCTACTACTATTACTCCACACATCGACCGCTATCCAACATGCATCTAGTGTATTAAGTTCATGGAAAACGGAGTAATGCAATAAGAACGATGACATGATGTAGACAAGATCTCTCTATGTAGAGATAGACCCCATCGTTTTATCCTTAGTAGCAACGATACATATGTGTTGGTTCCCCTTCTGTCACTTGGATTAAGCACCGTAAGATCGAACCCACTACAAAGCACCTCTTCCCATTGCAAGATAAATAAATCAAGTTGGCCAAACAAAACCCAAATACTGGAGAAGAAATACAAGGCTATAAGAGATCATGCATAAAAGAGATCAAAGAAACTCAAATACTTTCATGGATATAAAAAGATATAACTGATCATAAACTCAAAGTTCATTAGATCCCAACAAACACACCGCAAAAAGAGTTACATCATATGGATCTCCAAGAGACCATTGTATTGAGAATTCAGCGAGAGAGAGGAAGCCATCTAGCTAATAAGTACAGACCCGAAGGTCTACAAAGAACTACTCACACATCATCGGAGAGGCACCAATGGAGCTGGCGAACCCCATCCAAGATGGTGTCTAGATTGGATTTGGTGGTTCTGGACTCTGCGGTGGCTGGATCAATTTTTCATCGACTCCCCTAGGGGTTTGGGAATATTGGGGTATTCATAGTGTAAAGAGGCGGCCTGGGGGGCACCCGAGGTGGGATAACCCACCAGGGTGCGCCTGGGCCTCCTGGCGCGCCCTGGTGGGTTCTGCTCTCCTCGGAGTACTCCCCAGGCGCAGCTAGGGCCCATTAGGTGTCTTCTGGTCCAAAAAAAATTCTCGATGAAGTTTTGTTGCATTTGGACTCTGTTTGGTATTGATTTCCTGCGATGTAAAAAATGTGCCGAAAATAGTCACAGGCACTTGCCACTATGTCAATAGGTTAGTACCAAAAAATGATATAAAATGATTATAAAACTTCCAAGATTTATAATATAACAGCATGGAATAATAAAAAATTAAAGATACATTGGAGATGTATTACTAAACAACACACCAATCATAAGTCCAAAGCTTACTTCTTCAAATACGAATTGTGATATGATACTGATATTAGTTAATAGATACACATTTAATTGGCCAGGTAATGCTCCCACTTGATTTTCCAAATGCATGTGGCAACATATAGAGAGACAACATGGAATTGCATTTCTTTGGGCACTGTGATTCATCATGAGTGGGCAACCAACATTGTATGCAATGAAGCGGAAGCTCAAGAATATGCTTCCTCTTCTGTTCTTTAACATGTTCCTCTTTTGTTATTCTGTATTTAGTACGTATAGTATGTTCCTTATCAGGAAGGGGAGCAGGGACATCTGCAGTGAACAGCTGATAGAGCTAGCCTGTACGTGATCGATAGGCTTTCAATTAGTAGCGGCAATACAACACTGTATATTCCAGCCAGTTCCACTTTCCCGATTTATATATCCTGGTTATGGTGTACCCCTTTTATGTACACTACGATCTGCCTAGTTGCTATGTGCTCTTGTTATCATGGTTTGGCAATAAACTCTCTATGCAGTATATTATGAACCTATCATCTGCCAACTATCCTTACTTCTGGAGCCTATTTTTTTGTGTACTTGTGCCAGATTATATTAATGCATGCGCCATATTACAGCACACATGGGCTCTCTCATCAGAATCCAGTGATAGCACCCAAGGGTTTACAGGGCGCCCCTATATTAGAATATCCTCTCCATTACAAAGATAATCTGACTACTATTTATGTTTTCATGCTTCTGAGATATTTACGTAATCACAGTGAATATCAGAATCCGCGAATTAGAAGAATATTGTGGAACACTGCAATGACTTACAAAATTGGCACCAAGGCATTGAGTGCCATTCTAGATGCAATGAAACTCATACGCTCCCCACATGTAGCTTATTGTTCAGAATATGATCCTAATGACTATTCTGACCTCGAGGAGTCAAAGGCAGATGGCATGTCCTGTTCACCCATCAAGGTGCCTGTTCTAATTTGGCAAGGTTTTATTGATTGCGGGTGTCTTGCATAAGTTGTCTTGCATTTCTTCTACTTTGTTGCAGCACCATCTTCTTAGTTTACTCATCATATATATCAAGATGCCATGCCCATCCGTTATCAATACATATTCCATCTGTCATCATACCATGATTTTTCACTCAGATGATGTTCATGTGCATCAGACATCAAAAAGGAATAGGTTGATTGCCGAACCTGAAGGAGCACCAGCAAAGTCCTTGAAAAACATGGTGGTGCCGGAGAAATCAGACAGTACCCCACTTATATTGGCTCTACAACTAGTGACACAAAATGTAGGACCGACTCCAGCACACAGTACCCATACTTCACTGGCCACACCACTAGCCCTACCACACAGGACCTGCACTCCAGCAAAAGGTATGCCGATTTTAGTTGCCATGGCACCAGCCGTACCACAGAAAAATCCCACTCAAGCAAAAAGTACAGCAAGCCCACCGGCCGAAGACCAATCCCAACTGCAGAGGCGGCCAATTCCTGCAGATTGGAACCCCATTCCAGTTATTCCCAGTTTAAAAGACAATGCTTTCAATGTTGTGCATGCATATATCCCCATCATGGGAAGATTATAGTGAAGACAAACACCATTTTCACATCTTCGTGTCCCACTTACGTGTATGTCCTATTATTCATGGTGATTATTTTCCTGTTTTCTGCTGATTGAACACATCAATGATTTACATTACATTGTTGTAAGTAGGCGAGGGTCAATCTGGATAGTCATGACGAGCAAAGCTTGCTTGCGCTTTTCAAGTAAGCATTGCAGCAGTATCGGTGTTAACTGAGGAAATCACACTTTGATGGCAAGTCTATAAACGGATTTCCGGTGAAGTCTCCTGCGCTAAATTTAGAATACATTGAATGGAAAAACCTTGTTATGCAATGGTCTCGTTCCCAGGATGAGGTACTGTCTATGATATAACATGACAATTTGAACTTCTATTTTTCCGCATGTGCCTTACAGATCTCTTTTGCAGGAAATCTGCTCGCAGAAGAATTCCGGTTTGAAATGGACAACAGGATATCGCAACTATGATGCCCACTGCTTTACTCTTGTTAGTACCTGTTGTCCTGTATCAGTGTACTTGCATTCATACCTGGTTCATTATGTGACAGCAGTATGCATGATAGCTTTCATATCGATTGTTCGCTCCAAATTATCTGATCTGTATGAATGGTTACATTAGTGTAGAATATATCCAATGCCAATGAAATTTTCTAGCTCTGCATTGTTCTTGTAAGTACCTGCTGTCCTTTATCAGTGTTCTTATATTGACAGCTAGTTGTTCATGTACCCTCTCTGCAGCTTATTTTCCTTTACCCTCCATTTCCTACACATCAGATCTATATTTACTCTTACCATAAGATCGGATAACACCTATGGTAATGAAGAAGTTTAGCTCTGCATTGCTCTTGGCTGTACCTTTTGTCTGTATCGCTATACTTAAATTTATAACTACTTGGTTATGTAGCATCACTCTTCATCTTATCTTAAATATTCTCCATCTTTTCTTATATTATCACATCTATATTTGCTCTTAACAAAATGTAGAATAAGGGCAATGCTTATGAAGAAGATTCTGTGGTAAACTTCTTGAATTGCCCCCCCATCAGCATGGACAAGGGCTTTGTAGAGTCTGTCTGTAGGATCCTGAGAAGAGGTGTCTAGAGGGGGGGTGATTAGACACTAAGTACCAAAGTTGCAGTTTTTAACTTCTTTAGGTTTCAGTGGAGTTTAGGCACAAGTTTAGCATTCTCAATACATAACAAGCAAGCGTGCAAAGAGTATATGAGCAGCGGAAAGTAAAGCATGCAACTTGCAAGAATGTAAAGGGAAGGGTTTGGAGGATTCAAACGCAATTGGAGACACGGATGTTTTTGTCGTAGTTCCGATAGGTGGTGCTATCGTACATCCACGTTGATGGAGACTTCAACCCACGAAGGGTAACGGTTGCGCGAGTCCATGGAGGGATCCACCCACGAAGGGTCGACCTTGTCTATCCCACCATGGCCGTCGCCCACGAAGGACTTGCCTCACTAGCGGTAGATCTTCACGAAGTAGGCGATCTCCTTGCCCTTACAAACTCCTTGGTTCAACTCCACAATCTTGTCGGAGGCTCCCAAGTGACACCTAGCCAATCTAGGAGACACCACTCTCCAAGAAGTAACAAATGGTGTGTTGATGATGAACTCCTTGCTCTTGTGCTTCCAATGATAGTCTCCCCAACACTCAACTCTCTCTCATAGGAATTGGATCTGGTGGAAAGAAGATTTGAGTGGAAAGCAACTTGGGGAAGGCTAGAGATCAAGATTCTTATGGTTGGAATGGAATATCTTGGCCTCAACACATGAGTAGGTAGTTCTCTCTCAGAAATAGGATGTTGGAAGTGTAGGCTTGTTCTGATGGCTCTCTTTTCGAATGAGAGGAGGTGGAGGGGTATATATAGCCTCCACACAAAATCTAACCGTTACACAAAATTTACCAAACTCGGTGGGACCGAATCATCAAACTCTGTCGGACCAATTTAGTAAACCTAGAGACCGTTAGGGTTTTCGGTGGGACCGATATGCAACTCGGTAGGACCGATATGGTTAGGGTTAGGGCATAACATAATCTCGGTGAGACCGATTACACAAACTCGGTGAGACCGATTTTGGTAATTAGCTAACCAGAGAGTTGGTCAGGCAAACTCGGTGGGACCGATTACTCAAACTCGGTGGGACCGATTTTGGTAATAAGTTAACCAGAGAGTTTGCATTGTAATCTCGGCAGTACTGATTACACAAACTCGGTGAGACCGATTTTGGTAATGGACATACACAGAGAGATTATATCACATCTCGGTGAGACCGAGATCCCTATCGGTGAAACCGATTTGCCTAGGGTTTGTGGCAGTGGCTATGACATTTGAACTCGGTGGCGCCGGATAGAAAGAATCGGCAGGGCTGAGTTTGTCTTTAGGTTTAGGTCATATGAGTGGAATTGGGAAAGTAGTTGAGGGTTTTGGAGCATATCACTAAGCACATGAAGCAAGAGGCTCATTAAGCAACACCTCATCCCTCCTTGATAGTATTGGCTTTTCCCATAGACTCAATGTGATCTTGGAACACTAAAATATAAAATGAAGAGTCTTGAGCTTGAAGCTTGAGCCAATAGTTTTTCCTTAGCATCTTGAAGGAGTTCCCACATCCTTTAGTCCATGCCAATCCATTGTTGAACTTATCTGAAACATACTAGATAAAAGTGTTAGTCCAACAAGAGATATGTTGACATTAATTACCAAAACTACCTAGGGAGCACTTGTGCTTTCACTGTCTTCACCAATAATGTAAGTTTGTCCTTCTCAAGCCTTCAAACTTTGTTGTGTATATTTGGTTAGGCATGACTGCAACAACTGTTTATTTTTGGTGTTTGCATCAAATTGCATGTTTAACGTTTATTATGTAGCTCATAAACAAAAGTTTGTCCTTCTCAATTTAAGTTTTCAATTGTACAACCAAGTCCCTTCTTCATATCATGTAAATTAAAGTATACAGAGCAAGTGATCTTCTTTTGCACTACATGTATGCTTCTATTCTTGATCCGTAATCCAGTGGTGTGGTGAACCTACCAACTACAGCACAATATCATATTCTGCAATCTCTTAACTATGAACAATGTCATATCATTCTACTATTATTTAAACCATCTCTTAGTTGCTAATCTGAAATGGGATAAATTGACAGCACACTAACCATTGATACTTATGAGTTCTTGATCTGTAATCCAGTGGTGTCGTGAAGCTGCCAACTCCTTCACAATGTCATTTCCTGCCATGTCTTAACCCGAACAATACCATGATAAAGAATAGCAAGTAAAGCTTCGGAAAGACATGTAACAAGCATAGGCTCCCCCTACATGTATGCAATCATGTGAATATGGAATATAGAAGCATGTGAGAGCATAACCATGATAGAGTAGGCAATGTGTTACATGTATCTTGGCCATATGCATCAGAGCAAAGAATATTAAAGAAAGTACCTTCATGCTCATGAGTCCTTCTTGCAAACAGTATGTACATCAGCAAGAATTCCTCATACACATGAGTGTGATGCATATACTTACCTTGTAGTCTTGAGTTGGCTTAGGGTGGAATGAACCTGCACAAACAAGGTTAGATAACACAGGTACATCTACAAGCCAGAGCAAACAGAAGAAACCACAAGAATACCAAGACTGGGATGACATGTAGAGAGTGAGTACTAAGTACCACATTCGATTAGACATGTCCCCAAGAGTAAAGATATGCAAGGAATTTAAATGATTTCTTTCCCTTAGATGTCTTGCTCCCCCTGAATCTAGCATGGGATACTGGGAGAAGATAGGGAACAGAAAATCAGGGCTGAAAGATATAAATGAACAGAGCTTAATGCAAATAAGCACATATGAACATGTCTTTCCCCCAAAAAGACATGTGGAATCTCTGCTCTTGAACACTAAGCATCTGGGATCCTAAAGAAACACTTTCTACTTGAGTATTCTCTCCCCCTGGAGATCTTTTTCTCCCCCTTAATACTTTCTCCCTTAAGTGATAAGCTTTGATGTGATCTCTCTCTCCCCCTTTGACATCAATTTCAAAGAAGGGTCTTCTGGAATTTGTTGTGAATGGGTTTGTGTTGGGGAACGTAGTAATTTCAAAAAAATTCTTATGCACACGCAGGATCATGGTGATGCATAGCAACGAGAGGGGAGAGTGTTGTCTACGTACCCTCGTAGACCGAAGCGGAAGCGTTGACGCAACATAGAGGAAGTAGTCGTACGTCTTCCCGATCCGACCGATCCAAGCACCGAAACTACGGCACCTCCGAGTTCTAGCACATGTTTAGCTCGATGAAGATCCCCGGGCTTCGATCCAGCAAAGCATCGGGGAGGAGTTCCGTCAGCACGACGGCGTGGTGACGATCTTGATGTTCTACCGTCGCAGGGCTTCGCCTAAACACCGCTACAATATGACCAAGGTGGAATATGGTGGAGGGGGGCACCGCACAGGGCTAAGGAACGATCACGAAGATCAACTTGTGTGTCTATGGGGTGCCCCCTGCCCCCGTATATAAAGGAGTGGAGGAGGGGAGGGCCGGCCCTCTCTACGGCGCGCCCTAGGGGAGTCCTACTCCCACCGGGAGTAGGATTCCCCCTTCCTAGTAGAACTAGGAGCCCTTCCAAGTAGTAGGAGTAGGAGGAAGGAAAGGGAAGGAAAAGGAGAAGGAAGGAAGGGGCGCCTCCCTAGTCCAATTCGGACTAGCCAATGGGGAGGGGTGCGGCCACCCTTTGAGGCCTTTCTCTCCTTTCCCGTATGGCCCATTAAGGCCCAATACGAATTCCCGTAACTCCCCGGTACTCCCGAAAATACTCGAATCATTTAGAACCTTTCCGATGTCCGAATATAGTCGTCCAATATATCGATCTTTATGTCTCGACCATTTCGAGACTCCTCGTCATGTCTCCGATCTCATCCGGGACTCCGAACTCCTTCGGTACATCAAAACTCATAAACTCGTAATATAACTGTCATCGAAACCTTAAGCGTGCAGACCCTACGGGTTCGAGAACTATGTAGACATGACCGAGACACGTCTCCGGTCAATAACCAATACCGGAACCTGGATGCTCATATTGGCTCCCACATATTCTACGAAGATCTTTATTGGTCAGACCGCATAACAACATACGTTGTTCCCTTTGTCATCGGTATGTTACTTTCCCAAGATTCGATCGTCGGTATCTCAATACCTAGTTCAATCTCGTTACCGGCAAGTCTCTTTACTCGTTCCGTAATACATCATCCCGCAACTAACTCATTAGTTGCAATGCTTGCAAGGCTTAAGTGATGTGCATTACCGAGAGGGCGCAGAGATACCTCTCTGACAATCGGAGTGACAAATCCTAATCTTGAAATATGCCAACTCAACAAGTACCTTCGGAGACATCTGTAGAGCACCTTTATAATCACCCAGTTACGTTGTGACGTTTGGTAGCACACAAAGTGTTCCTCCCGTAAAGGGAGTTGCATAATCTCATAGTCATAGGAACATGTATAAGTCATGAACAAAGCAATAGCAACATACTTAAACGATCGAGTGCTAAGCTAACGGAATGGGTCATGTCAATCACATCATTCTCATGATGTGATCCCGTTAATCAAATGACAACTCATGTCTATGGCTAGGAAACTTAACCATCTTTGATCAACGAGCTAGTCAAGTAGAGGCATACTAGTGACACCCTGTTTGTCTATCTATTCACACATGTATTATGTTTCCGGTTAATACAATTCTAGCATGAATAATAAACATTTATCATGAAATAAGGAAATAAGTAATAACTTTATTATTGCCTCTAGGGCATATTTCCTTCAGTCTCCCACTTGCACTAGAGTCAATAATCTAGTTCACATCGCCATGTGATTTAACACCAATAGTTCACATCACCATGTGATTAACACCCATAGGGTACTAAGGTGTGATCATGTTTTGTTTGTGAGAGAAGTTTAGTCAACTCTAGCTAATTGCTCCCACTTTCAATATGTATCCAGATTGAGACTTAGAGTAATCTAGATCAGTGTCAAAACTTGCATCGACGTAACCCTTTACGATGAACCTTTTGTCACCTCCATAATCGAGAAACATATCCTTATTCCACTAAGGATAATTTTGATCGCTGTCCAGTGATCTACTCCTAGATCACTATTGTACTCCCTTGCCAAAATCAGTGTAGGGTATACAATAGATCTGGTACACAACATGGCATGCTTTATAGAACCTATGGCCAAGGCATAGGGAATGACTTTCATTCTCTTTCTATCTTCTGCCGTGGTCGAGTTTTGAGTCTTACTCAATTTCACACCTTGTAACACATGCAAGAACTCTTTCTTTGACTGTTCCATTTTGAACTACTTCAAAATCTTGTCAAGGTATGTACTCATTGAAAAAACTTATGAAGCGTCTTGATCTATCTCTATAGATCTTGATGCTCAATATGTAAGCAGCTTCATTGAGGTTTTTCTTTGAAAAACTCCTTTCAAACACTCCTTTATGCTTTGCAGAATAATTCTACATTATTTTCCGATCAACAATATGTCATTCACATAAACTTATCAGAAATGTTGTAGTGCTCCCACTCACTTTCTTGTAAATACAGGCTTCACCGCAAGTCTGTATAAAACTGTATGCTTTGATCAACTTATCAAAGCGTATATTCCAACTCCGAGATGCTTGCACCAGTCCATAGATGGATCGCTGGAGCTTGCACATTTTGTTAGCACCTTTAGGATTTACAAAACCTTCTGGTTGCATTATATACAACTCTTCTTTAATAAATCCATTAAGGAATGCAGTTTTGTTTATCCATTTGCCAGATTTCATAAAATGCGGCAATTGCTAACATGATTCGGACAGACTTAAGCATAGATACGAGTGAGAAACTCTCATCGTAGTCAACACCTTGAACTTGTCGAAAACCTTTTGCGACAATTCTAGCTTTGTAGATAGTAACACTACTATCAGCGTCCGTCTTCCTCTTGAAGATCTATTTATTTTCTTTGGCTTGCCGATCATCGGGCAAGTCAACCAAAGTCCATACTTTGTTCTCATATATGGATCCCATCTCAGATTTCATGGCCTCAAACCATTTCGCGGAATCTGGGCTCATCATTGCTTCCTCATAGTTCGCAATTTCATCGTGGTCCAGTAACATGACTTCCAGAACAGGATTACCGTACCACTCTGGTGCGGATCTCACTCTGGTTTACCTACGAGATTCGGTAGTAACTTGATCTGAAGTTACATGATCATCATCATTAGCTTCCTCACTAATTGGTGTAGTAGTCACAGGAACATATTTCTGTGATGAACTACTTTCCAATAAGGGAGCAGGTACAGTTACCTTATCAAGTTCTACTTTCCTCCCACTCACTTCTTTCGAGAGAAACTCCTTCTCTAGAAAGGATCCATTTTTAGCAACGAATGTCTTGCCTTCGGATCTGCGATAGAAGGTGTACCCAACAGTATCCTTGGGGTATCCTATGAAGACATATTTCTCCGATTTGGGTTTGAGCTTATCAGGATGAAACTTTTTCATATAAGCATCACAACCCCAAACTTTAAGAAACGACAACTTTGGTTTCTTGCCAAACCACGATTCAGATTGTGTCGTCTCAACGGACTTAGATGGTGCCCTTTTAACGTGAATGCAGCTGTCTTTAATGCATAGCCCCAAAACGATAGTGGTAAATCGGTAAGAAACATCATAGATTGCACTATATCCAATAAAGTACGGTTATGACGTTCGGACACACCATTATCTTTGTGGTGTTCGGTGGCGTGAGTAGTGAAACTATTTCACATTGTTTTAGCGAAGACCAAACTCGTAACTCAAATACTCTTCTCCACGATCAGATCGTAGAAACTTTATTTTCTTGTTACGATGATTTTCAACTTCTCTCTGAAATTCTTTGAACTTTTCAAATGTTTCAGACTTATGCTTCATTAAGTAGATATACCCATATCTGCTCAAATCATCTGTGAAGGTCAGAAAATAATGATACTTGTTGCGAGCCTTAATATTCATCGGACCACATACATCAGTATGTATGATTTCCAACAAATCTGTTGCTCGCTCCATTGTTCCGGAGAACGGAGTCTTAGTCATCTTGCCCATGAGGCATGGTTCGCAAGCATCAAGTGATTCATAATCAAGTGATTCCAAAAGTCCATTAGCATGGAGTTTTTTCATGCGCTTTACACCAATATGACCTAAGCAGCAGTGCCACAAACAATTTGCACTATCATTATTAACTTTGCATCTTTTGGTTTCAATATTATGAATATGTGTATCACTACGATCGAGATCCAACGAACCATTTTCATTGGGTGTGTAACCATATAAGGTTTTATTCATGTAAATAGAACAACAATTTATTCTCTTACTTAAATGAATAACCGTATTGCAATAAACATGATCAAATCATATTCATGCTCAACGCTGTCGGATTTCGGGTTCCGGCAGACCCTTGAGGTTCGAACACTGGGGTGCGCGCGGAGATCCAACCTTCCACCGTTTCGCACCTCGCCGAATCGCTGGGACCTAAACTACTAAACAGAACAGCACAAGAGACACAAGATTTATACTAGTTCAGGCCACCGTTGTGGTGTAATACCCTACTCTAGTTTGTGGTGTGGTGGATTGCCTCTGGGGCTGATGAGGAACAGTACAAGGAAGAACAGCCTCGCGAGGGTCTGTTCTTGGAGGGTGTGATGAACTGCTAGGTGGTGTCCCGTCGCTCTAGCTTGAGGATCGGGTCTCTGTCTTTCTCTGGATTCCAGATGCCGATCGTTTTGATCCCCCTACCCTGTGGGTGGCTACTCCTATTTATAGGCGAAATCCCTAGGCCTCTTCCCAAATATTGAGCGGGAAGGGCGCCAACAATTGGCCATTTTGAAGGGGAACAGCGGGTACACTTATCCTGACTAAAATTGGTCCTCGCCTGCCAAAGGCTCTGGTGATGACGCATCCTTGGGCTCCACGATGAATCCCTTCCAGCCGTTGGGGCTGGTCTTGGTATTTTTGCACCGAAACGGATGCCTTTGCTTGATGCTCTCGCCTGCGCTTGCTCCCTTTGCACCAAAGAGGAAAGGAGGACGCTGCTGCTGGCTGGCGCCTCGATGGCGCCCTTGGTAAATCATGGCTTGCGCCATGGGCACCTCGCGAGGTACCCTGCCTTGAACTCTCCGCCTCCTCATGAGCCAGCCCGACGAGGCCATGCCTGAGGAAGCTCCTGGTCGTCCGCCCCGCGAGGCTTGGCCCCTCGCGAGGGTCTTGAGCTTGTGTTGATGAAGATGGGCTGTCCTGGGCCTCCTTTGAGCCACGCCGCATGCCGCAGGCAGGCAAGTCTGGGGACCCCCGTTCCCAGAACGCCGACAAACGCAAACACCAAATAACACTTATTTAGGTTCAACATTAATCCCGAAAGTATAGGGAGTGTGCGATGATGATTGTATCAATCCTGTAACCACTTCCAACACACATCGTTACTTCACCCTTAACTAGTCTCTGTTCATTCTACAACTCTCGTTTCGAGTTACTAATCTTAGCAACTGAACCAGTATCAAATACCGAGGGGTTGCTACGAACACTAGTAAAATACACATCAATAATCTGTATATCAAATATACCTTTGTTCACTTTGCCATCCTTCTTATCCGCCAAATACTTGGGGCAGTTCCGCTTCTAGTGACCAGTCCCTTTGTAGTAGAAGCACTCAGTCTCAAGCTTAGGTCCAGACTTGGGCTTCTTCACTTGAGCAGCAACTTGCTTGTCGTTCTTCTTGAAGTTCCCCTTCTTCCCTTTGCCCTTTTCTTGAAACTAGTGGTCTTGTCAACTATCAACACTTGATGTTTTTCTTGATTTCTACCTTCGTCGATTTCAGCATCACGAAGAGCTTGGGAATCGTTTCCGTTATATCTTGCATATTATAGTTCATCACGAAGTTCTACTAACTTGGTGATGGTGACTAGAGAATTTTGTCAATCACTATCTTATCGGAAGATTAACTCCCACTTGTTTCAAGCGATTGTAGTACCTGCACAATCGAGCACATGCTCACCGCTTGAGCTATTCTCCTCCATCTTTTAGCTATAGAACTTGTTGGAGACTTCATATCTCTCAACTCGGTATTTGCTTGAAATATTAACTTCAACTCTGGAACATCTCATATGGTCCATGACGCTCAAAACGCCTTTGAAGTCCTGATTCTAAGCCGTTAAGCATGGTGCACTAAATTATCAAGTAGTCATCATATTGAGCTAGCCAAACGCTCATAATGCCCGCAGATCCGCTCCTGCAATAGGTCCGCTACCTAGCGGTGCATCAAGGACATAATTTTTCGTGCAGCAATGAGGATAAACCTCAGATCACGGATCCAATCCGCATCATTGCTACTAACATTTTTCAACTTAGTTTTCTAGGAACATATCAAAAATAAAACAGGGGAGCTAAACGCGAGCTATTGATCTACATAATAGATATGCTAATACTACCAGGACTAAGTTCATGATAAATTTAAGTTCAATTAATCATATTACTTAAGAATTCCCACTTAGATAGACATCCCTCTAATCTTGAGTCCATGTATTATACGCACTCTCACTGTCGGATTTCGGGTTCAGGCAGACCCTTGAGGTTCGAACACTGGGGTGCGCGCGGAGATCCAACCTTCCACCGTCTCGCACCTCGCCGAATCGCTGGGATCTAAACTACTAAACAGAACAGCACAAGAGACACAATATTTATACTAGTTCGGGCCACCGTTGTGGTGTAATACCCTACTCTAGTTTATGGCGTGGTGGATTGCCTCTGGGGCTGATGAGGAACAATACAAGGAAGAACAGCCTCGCGAGGGTCTGTTCTTGGCGGGTGCGATGAACTGCTAACTGGTGTCCCGTCGCTCTAGCTTGAGGATCGGGTCTCTGTCTTTCTCTGGATTCCGGATCCCGATCGTTTTGATCCCCCTACCCTGTGGGTGGCTACTCCTATTTATAGGCGAAGGCCCTGGGCCTCTTCCCAAATATTGAGCAGGAAGGGCGCCAACAATTGGCCATTTTGAAGGGGAACAGCGGGTACACTTATCCTGACTAAAGTTGGTCCTCGCCTGCCAAAGGCTCTGGTGATGACGCCTGCTTGGGCTCCACGATGACTCCCTTCCAGCCGTTGGGGATGGTCTTGGTCTTGCTGAACCGAAACGGATGCCTTTGCTTGATGCTCTCGCTTGCGCTTGCTCCCTTTGCACCAAAGAGGAAAGGAGGACGCTGCGCGGGCTGGCGCCTGAGTGGCGCCCTTGGTCATCATGGCTTGCGTCATGGGCACCTCGCGAGGTACCCTGCCTTGAACTCTCCGCCTCCTCATGAGCCAGCCTGACGAGGCCGTGCCTGAGGAAGCTCCTGGTCGTCCGCCCCGCGAGGCTTGGCCCCTCGCGAGGGTCTTGAGCTTGTGTTGATGAAGATGGGCTGTCCTGGGCCTCCTTTGAGCCACGCCGCAGGCCGCAGGCAGGCAAGTCTGGGGACCCCCGTTCCCAGAACGCCGACAGTAGCCCCCGGGCCCACGGTGTGCCCGAACTTGGCCGAGCTGAGAGGCGAAAGGGTAAGTGCGAAGCGTCGTGGGCCCTAACAGCCTGCGGCCTTGGGCGCCGTGTGGCGGTTGATTGGACGCGTGCGCCTCTACAACCGCATGGGTTGATAATAGAGCGGCATCTTCCTTGCCTCCTTTACTTTCTCCAGTTGCTGCTCAGATCCCCTTTCTTGCGCCTCTCCTCTCTTCTTCCAAGACCTTCAGATCCACTCCGCCTGCGTGCCCTAGAGAGCCATGGCTCCTCGCCAAGCCCCGGTCGGAGCTTGGTACTCTCCTGCCTTGGACCTGCCAAATGTGTTAGGGGCGAGCCTCGCCCTGATGCGCCGGTTGGCGGAGGCGCAGGGCGTCAATGGAACGACGGTGTTCAAGGCCGGCTCCTCCGCCCCTGAGGGTCGGGGGAGTACCTTCTACCAGTTCTTCGTGAGCGCCTGTCGGCGTTCTGGTAACGGGGGTCCCCAGACTTGCCTGCCTGCGGCCTGCGGCGTGGCTCAAAGGAGGCCCAGGACAGCACATCTCCATCAACACAAGCTCAAGACCCTCGCGAGGGGCCAAGCCTCGCAGGGCAGACGACCAAGAGCTTCCTCAGGCCCAGCCTCGTCAGGCTGGCTCACGAGGAGGCGGAGAGTTCAAGGCAGGGTACCTCGCGAGGTGCCCGTGACGCAAGCCATGACGACCAAGGGCGCCAGTCGGGCGCCAGCCTGCGCAGCGTCCTCCTTTCCTCTTTGGTGCAAAGGGAGCAAGCGCAGGCAAGAGCATCAAGCAAAGGCATCCGTTTTGGTGCAACAAGACCAAGAACAGCCCCAACGGCTGGAATGCAGTCATCGTGGAGCCCAAGCAGGCGTCATCACCAGAGCCTTTGGCATGCGAGGACCAACTTTAGTCAGGATAAGTGTACCCGCTGTTCCCCTTCAAAATGGCCAATTGTTGGCGCCCTTCCCGCTCAATATTTGGGGAGAGGCCCAGGGCCTTCGTCTATATAAGTAGAGCTAGCCACCATAGGAGGGAGGACGGAGCATCCGCCATTCGGAATCCAGAGAGAGAGATAGAGACCCGATCCTCAAGCTAGAGCGACGGGACACCACTTAGCAGTTCATCGCTTCCACCAAGAACAGACCCTCCCGAGGCTGTTCTTCCTCATCTTATTCTTCATCAGCCCATGAGGCAATCCACCACACCACAAACTAGAGTAGGGTATTACACCACAACGGTGGCCCGAACTAGTATAAATCTTGCGTATCTTGTGTTGTTCTAGCTAGTAGTTTACGTCCCTGCGATTCGGCGAGGTACGAGACGGTGGAGGGTTGGATCTCCGCGCGCACCCCAGAGTTCGAACCTTAAGGGTCTGCCGAAACCCGAAATCCAACATTTGCGCGCCCGGTAGGTGTGCGCCGAATCTGCTTTCGTCGCCTCGTTCTTCCCGACCACCGCAACCATGTCGACGCTCGTCGGGCCCGCGCCTGAAGCGCCGAGCCGCCCTCGCCTCCCATGTCGCCCAGACGGCCCCGTCGGGCGGGCGCCCTCGCTGCTCCCGTCACTGTTGTCAACGCCGCCACCGCCCGGCGGGAACGAGCAGCAAGCGTCGTCCCAGCACCCGTCCATGAGGCGGGACGGCCGCACCGCCACGCCTTCGCTCAGCCCCGCTGGTTCTTCCGATGGTCACCGCTGGTTCATGAGGCGGGCAGTCCTCGCCAAGCTCGAGTCCACGCGCCCTCTCAGGTGGTCGGCGTGCGCCATCACGTTCAGCTCAGTGGATCAGCTCAAGTGCGCAGCCACAGCCGGAGTTCTTCCGATGCTTTGCTCAGCAATGTGCTGGTCACTAAGACCCTCATCGACGGCGGAGCAGGGCTCAACGTCCTGTCCGTGGAGACATTCAACAATCTTCAAGTGCCTTACAGTCAGCTTCAGCCAACCAAGCCCTTCTCCGGAGTCACCGACGGCTCCACGGTCCCGATCGGGCAGGTCCGCCTTCCTGTCACCTTCGGGGCCCGCGACAACTACCAAACCGAGCTCATCGACTTCGACGTCGCCCATATTCGCTTTGCCAGTATAACGCCATCCTCGGGTACCCAGCGTTGGCCAAGTTCATGGTCAGAACCCACCATGGCTACAACATCCTCAAGATGCCGTGAAGCGGCGGAGTCATCACGGTGCATTGTGAGAGAGAGATGCGGTGTGCTCCCGGAGCGAGCCAGCCGCATCATTTGGAAGACCTGCACCACAGCAGCAGGATGCCTCCCGAGGCAGCGCCCAAGAAGAAGAAGACATCGACCGCCCGGCTCTTCAAGAGACAGGCCCCTCGGCCCTTGACCGGGCCGGGGAGAACCTCCTTCCATCGCATAGGCCGGCAAGGCTCGGGCAGGGCTCGGGGGCTCTCCCCTGGAGGGCCGCCGACCTTGCCAAGGTCTCGAGGGAGGCGCTTGGGCACCACGTGGAGGCTTGTTTCGAAGCACGTTTCCCGCAAGCAGGAGCAAGACCAGGAGGACAGAACCCTCAAGAGTTCATCAGCAAGGCCATCCAGGAGCTACAGGAGTCAAGGGTCATGAGGGGTAGCCGCCGCCTACCCGCTGTGGCCCCCCATCCAGGCGAGGATGGTGGGCTGCGCGTCTGCATTGACATACCAGGGCTCAACTGAGCCGCATCTCAAGAGCGCCTCTGGCCCTCGCGAGTGGGACATTGCGAGGGTCCGCCCCACAGCTACGTACGCATGCATTATGGCCTGCCAAATGCGGCTGCTGCGCACCAGCGCCTCATGAGGACCATCCCGAGGCTCAAGAGGTCGCACGCCCGCAGCCTGGCGGAGATGGAGATGGCCCATGAGGAGCCGGCGCCTCCCGAGCCTCCCGAGGCCCCGGGCACAGGGGCTCGTGAGGATCGGCCCCGCAGCCCACCGAGTCTGCTACATCAACAACCCTTCATCCCCAACATCACCAGTGACATCTTTAAGTTTTATTTCTGGTGGGGGCGCCTTGAGGGCCGATTCTTCCCAGCCGCATGGGTCCGCCCTGCTGCATGTATCCCTTTATTTCATGTCTTTAGCTTATCCTGTTGGGCGCCCCTCGGGCTGCATCATCCCCAAGCCGCCGGGCGGCCCCAGCCGCATGTATCCTTCATGCGTTTTCCTTAGGATTATGCTCTTGTTCCACCATGCTTGTTATTTGGTGCCTTCTCCGGTGGCGAAATCTTGCACGTTAAAGGGGGTGCCGAGCATCGCGACTCAGGGCTCCTACCAGCTCTCCGGCCCTCACCCTCGGGTCTTGTCCATGGCATCGCGACCTGGCTTGCCAGCGACGGTAGAGACCAGCCCGAGAGCCGGGACCCGAGGATGTAGAGTTTCGCCATCCAACCCAGCTTGCGCATTAAAGGGGGGTGCCTGAGCATCGCGACTCAGGGCTCCTACCGGCTCTTCGGCCCTCACCCTCTGGTCTTGTCCATGGCATCGCGACATGGCTTGCCAGCGACGGCTGAGACCAGCCCGAGAGTCGGGACCCAAGGACGTAGAGTTGCGTCATCTAACCTAGCTTGCGCGTTAAAGGGGGGGTGCCTGAGCATCGCGACTCAGGGCTCCTACCGGCTCTCCGGCCCTCACCCTTTGGTCTTGTCCATGGCATCGCGACATGGCTTGCCAGCGACCGTAGAGACCAGCCTGAGAGCCGGGACCCGAAGACGTAGAGCAACGGCATCTGGCCAAATCTGCAGGAACACACTCGAAGATAAGGCCCAGAGCCAGGCGCAACCCGCCTTGAGGTAGGGTGGGGCTGTATACGCCCCGAGGGCTCCTCCCGGAGGGGAGCCCCCTCCCACGTTCCAGTGGAAGCACCATGCTCCGCGCTGCTGATGACACTGCCGAGGAGCGGCTATGCCCGTACGCATGCGGAAGCGCTATGCTCCGCGCTGGTGATAAACAACTGAGGGTGGCCTCCGGGTCGCGCCAACCTTAGGGAGCCCAGAGCTCAGTGTCTGGCCTCGTCGCAACGCCTCCCCTCGGGAGCGCCATGCAGAGGCTGGGCACGGGCTGCGCCTGGTCACGCCAGACGACGCCACTCCAGCCAGCCCTCGGGCCTGGTTCACATGCCACTCCCCGAGCGGAGCCAAGGTACGCATGCCATTTGAGCGTCAAGGGGGACTCCTGAGCATCGCGACTCAGGAGCCTAACTGGTCACGTAGCCCCTCACCCCTTAGTTCCGAAAGGCTAACGGTGGTTGAGGTATGCGCGAGGCCGGGCTCTACAGACGTAGAACGGTGGGTCCGCCCGCATCTCACCTCCCTACTTGTTGTTCGTGCGCCAAGGGGGACTCCTGAGCATCGCGACTCAGGAGCCTAACTTGTCACATAGCCCCTCACTCCTTGGTCCCGTCCTGGTTTCCGGTCGGGGCTAACGGCGGCTGAGGTATGCGCGGGGCCGGGCTCTGCCGGCGTAGAACATAAGCAAGTAGGAAGCACAAATTTCAAGGAATTCAAAAGCAAATATTACAGTCCACACTGTCATCGCAATACCAAAAGCAAGTTTAAACGCCTCCCCGAGGCATGATACACGTGCAGGAATTAAAAGCAAGACAGGAGCCGCAACGGAGTCACTTGTCGGCGGTGGAGCAGCGCGGAGTGGGCTCGCCTCGCGAAGCAGCAGGGCCGGCAGCGCCTCGCTTCGGCTTGGTGCTAAAGGCCCGGAACTTCCCCAACAGAGCCTCCGCTTGACCCTTCACAGCCTCGGCAACGGCAGCTGCATGCTCGCCGCTTACAGGTTCCAGCAGGCTGTCCATGTCGACGCTGGGATCACGAAGATAGATGTGGGTGAGGATCCGCGTCAGTGCCGCAGAAGACAAGACACGCGCCTCGGCCTCAGCCGTGGGGCCAAGACCAAGGGAGACATCTTCAAGAGCACGAATCAGGAAGGGAAGCAGCTTGGCGGGGCCGTCCTCTGCGCCGGCCAGTGGACTCTCCAGGCCGATATCATAATGCTCCCTCAGCAAGGCGTGAGCCTTCACTTCCATATCCATGAAGGCCACGCGATCTTCGGCAAGAACCCGTGCCTTGGCGTCCAGCTCGACCTTCCTCGCCTCCAGTTCCTGCCCCAGCGCGTCAAGGCGGTCATGACGCTTCTTCAGCTTGGCCTCCTGGTCCTTGATGGCCGCCTCGCGAGCCTTCATGCCTTCCCCCTGCTCCTGGCGGAGGCGGGCCTCCTCGGCGAGCTGGTTCTGCAGGCCCTTCAGCTCCCCCTCCAGCGTCTCACAGCAACCTCGGATGCTCGCTGCCTCCCCCAGGGCAGCATCGCTGGCTTCCTTCGCCTCGCGAACAGCCTGCTTCTCCTCATCACAAGCCGTCGAAGCCTGGACCGGCGCCGCCCGAATCGAAGCGTCGGCACGAATCCAGCCAGAGGCCAGCTCCAAGCGCCCGGCCACCAAGCGAGGGTCGGCGCCCAGAAGATCCTGCCGCAGCCGGTCCAATTCAGCGGCAGCACGATCCAGGACAACGGGAGGAGTCGAAGAGACAGCAGTTGGCGGAGTAGGAGGAGATGGTGGCGGAGCAGCCACTGCGCCTTGAGGCGGAACCAGCGGCGCCACGGCAACGGTGGAGGCAGCGTCCAGCAAGGCCACCTCGGGAGTCGCCTGGGTCAAGGGGGCTGAGCTCGCCCCATCGGGCTCAGCCAGGCCTCGCGAGGACGCCCGGGCAGGAGAGACCTGGGCGTCGGGATCATCTCCCTTTTCGAGCAACGGCACCATCACGGATGGAGCCTCAGGAGCCCCCTTCAGCTTCTTCGCCGCGGGCGCCGGCCTGGCCAAGGAACATGGACATCAGATCTCGTCAGCAAAGCAATGATCAAGACGGAAAGCAGGCACTTACAGGTCATCGCTAGTGGACTCGAGCAGCCTACGGCCATACTTGAAGCCCGAGAGCCGGCTGCAGGGATCAACTTCAAGGGAACCAGGAGCAGGCGGCGCGTCAGCGGATCGCCCCGGGGCCGGGGCGGACCCGCGGGGGACCAGCCCAGTCCGGTCCTTCTTCGGGATCGGGGGCAGGCTTCTGCCTCCCCGCTCATCCTCATCTTCGTCGTCGTCACTCTCGGGGAGGCGGAGAACGCGGGGCCTGCGCCGCAGGGAGGGAGCCCTTGACTCTGCCCCTGAGTCAACCCCCTCTCCTGGCTCCCTTTCCTCCACCTCTTCACCGGAGTCGGAAGAGGACACGTCCACCAGGTCCTCCGGAGCCCCCGCGGGCATGAGCCCGTCCCCATTGAAGGCGGGCATGGACCCCACAACCTGCTCCCAATCCTCGCGAAGGAACAAGGGCTGGGCGCCTCAGGTCTCGCCACATCGCCCCAACCAAGGACTGGAGGACCGTCGCCAGATCTCGCCGGCCAGGCCACGGGCTCTGTGTGGCCTCCACATCGGAAGCGGGTACTGGCGAAGCGGAGCCAATTGGTGCTCCAGGAACTCCCTCAGCAGCGACGCGCCGGTCAGCCTCGCCGCCGCCGCGTCGGCCGACTTTAGATCTGTGTCCATCTTCTCCAGCACCAGCTTCGCGCGGGGATCCCGAAGCTCCATTCGGGACCGGTCGTCGGAGCTCTCAGCGGGGTCCGTGGGCAGGATCAGCCAAGGGTGGATGCGCCTGTCACGCCCAATATGCGACCCTATCCAAAAGGAACTCGAAGGTCCCACCAAGGATAGACCCGCATATTGAAACGCTTTTGCAAGGTGGATATCATTACATCAACATTACATAATAGATGGGGATACATACAAGACATACAATGTCACATGAATACAACAATACAACATACAAGAACAACATCTGACTACGGATGTAACATAAACAGAAGCTCAAACGACATCCACCCTGCTAGCCCAGGCTGCCGACCTGGAACATATCCCCTGATTGGAGAAGAAGGAGAAGAAGAACTCCGATACAGACAAACATCGCTCTCACGTCATGATCATCGCAAACCTGTACCTGCAACTGGTGGTGTAGTAATCTGAGAGCCACGAGGACTCAGCAATCCCATTACCATGGGTATCAAGACTAGCAAAGCTAAATGGGGAAGGAATGGAGTAAAATGGTGAGGTTGCAGCAGCGGCTAAGCATATATGGTGGCTAACATACGCAAATGAGAGCGAGATGAGAAACAAAGGAACGGTCGCCAACTAGTAATGATCAAGAAGTGATCTTGAACTCCTACTTACGTCAGACATAACCCAGAAACCGTGTTCCCCACTCACGGTTACGCACACGGTTGGTGTATTTTAGAAGAGTTTGCTTCAAGTTTACTACAACCGGATATTAACAAATTCCCATCTGCCACATAACCGTGGGCACGGCTCTCGAAAGTTTATACCCTGCAGGGTTTTCCCAACTTAGCCCATGATAAGCTCTCGCGATCAACGAAGGATATTCCTTCTCCCCGGGAAGACCCGATCAGTCTCAGAATCCCGGCTACAAGACATTTCGACAGTAATAAAACAAGACCAGCAAAGCCGCCCGATGCGCCGACAATCCCGATAGGAGCTGCACATATCTCGTTCTCAGGGCAACACCGGATGAGACATCCTACGAGTAAAACCAACCCTCAAGTTTCCCCAAGGTGGCCCCTGAGCTGCGTTCGTTTCGGGCCAACACTTAGAGAAGCATTGGCCCGGGGGGGCTAAAATAAAGATGACCCTCGAGAGAGAGACTCCCAAGGGAAAAGTAGGTGGTGGTGAGGCAAATTGTAAAACCAAGGTTGGGCCTTGCTGGAGGAGTCTTATTCAAAGCGAACTGTCAAGGGGGTCCCATAAATCACCCGACCGCGTTAGGGACGCAAAATCCGGGAACATAATACCGATATGACGGAAACTAGGGCGGCAAGAGTGGAACAAAACACCAGGCATAAGGCCAAGCCTTCCACCCTTTAACAAGTATATAGATGCATTAATTAAATAAGATATATTGTGATATCCCAACAAGTAAACATGTTCCAACAAGGAACATCATCTCCATGTTCCAACAAAGAACAAACTTCATCTTCACCGCAACTAACAACGCTATAAGAGGGCTGAGCAAAGCGGTAACATAGCCAAACAACGGTTTGCTAGGAAGGGTGCAAAAGGTTAGAGGCTGACATGGCAATTTGGGAGGCTTGAGGAACAAGTGATAGGTAGCGAAAGCATAGCGATAGAACGAAACAACTAGCATAGCAATGATAGTAGTGAGATCCAGGTAGTGGTCATCTTGCCTGAAATCCCGCAAGGAAGAAGAACGAGTCCATGAAGAAGATGAAGCCACGAAGACGAACCAAGCGTAGACGAACGAATCCTCACGATCGCAACGAAACGGGAACTATCGAGAAGAAGCACACAACAAGGTAAACACACCACACATGAACAATGCATGATGCCCAACAAGCATGATGCATGACAAAGCTACATGGAGCTACTCATGGCAAGAGATGATGCAAACAAGAGCAACACATCAAAGCAAGTTTAAATGAGGCCGGGGACAACATATAACAAGTCCGGTAAGTCCTCATATGAAAATTTCGAAATTGTTCCAGATCTGAATAAACCTTATGTTCAAGTAGTTAAAGAGTAAGTTAAGATGCACCACGATGATCTACACGAAATTCTAGTCAAGTTACATATAAAGTTCCTTAGATTCGGAGCCACGGCCTAGAAGATATGAGCAAAACAAGTTAAACCTGGCATTGATGCAAAATGCATACAAACATCAATCAAACACCTCAAAACATGGAGGCAACATGATAATATGAAGCTACATGCAAAATCAAGCAAGTTCATATAGAGCACACTCAAAACGGAGCAACGGTTCAACACATACACACAATACAAGACATAACAACAATCTGTCCAAAACAGCAACTAGGCATATTGCAAGCATCAAAACATCATGCTACAACATCTCAACGTAAAAAAAAAGGCATGGGCATGATGTACAGGTAAAGCATGACAAAACCTGAACACTGAGCTATCTCCAGAAATCACTAGAACATGCTCAAAAGGACATGGCAAGATTGCAAATAATAACAGTTCAGACTTTGCAGAAAAATAACATCAGGTTGCAATGTTTAGAGCTAACAAACAACATGCTACAGGAACTTATCATGGCAAACAAAGGCATGGCATGATACTACTAAATGCATAGAACAAAAGTCTTTAGTGACCATGAGCCAAAAAGGATCAGAAGATATGATGGCACCCATGTAAACATGGAAAGTTATATTACAGATTCATACATGGCAGGAACAACAATAAGTAGGCATGTTGGTGAGCTTGAATCACTAACCAAAGAGCAATAAATGGCATGGAAAGGCAACTCACAGTAATAAGACATGTTTATGAAGCTAAGCATGGCAAGAGAAAGATCATAGCATACACGGATCAACTACAACAACCTTGGCAAAATTGAATAACATGTAAACAATCTGCCAGGAAATATTTTATAGCAAAAGTAGAGCTCGATTGACTCAAGCTATGGCACTCCATAATTGCAAACAAGGGCTTGGATGGATAGAGAATAACCATATGTTCAAAACATCCTTACTGAAGTATCTCAAAATAAGCATGGATCTCTCGGTAGCATCAAGTTTACATGGCATAAAAATATCGCAGAGCAGGGCTGAAATCAGCAACATCATGAAGCCTAGTTTGCATGCTTGTGCTAGTCACCACAGAGATCACAAAAATACATCGCATACACCCCTGTAAAGATGGCATGGCATATTAGAAAACACATGTAGGACTCAAGTTCATAGGATGCACACATCAATCATGGCAAAAATGACAAAAGTGCATGTTCTGATAAGAATCTGAAACTAACATCACATAGCCCTCTTCTAACAGCATTTCGGGCATCAATATGAGCTCAAATGTAAATGATGCAATGAGACGAAATGATGTACTCGTCGATAGGAACAATTTGACATATTACACGCACGAAACGGAGCAATATGCAGAGAGTTATGATGCGATGAACAAGGCAACATAATACTTTGGACTTAGTGAAATCTCAGAGGGGGGAAAGTCAACCTCGTACTGCACAGATGCCGAGGATCGCCGGAGACTCGCCGGAGTTGGTGGGGATGACTGGAGAAAGGCCGGCTGAGGCGGATCTAGCCCTCCCGCGGCTGGATCCGGTCAGGGAGGAGGAGGCGCGGACGGCAAGGCGAGCCGGCGGCGGAGGGGCGATGGCGCGGGCAAGACGGGCGCCGGGCGGCCGCTGGTTCTGGGGCGGGGCGCGCTGGGCCAGGCGGGCCACGGCGGCGGGAGGAGGCGGAGGTTACGTGCGCGCGCTCCGTGGCTACGGAGGCGGCGGCGCTGACGTGGAGGCACGGATTGGCCGGGCGACGTGGAGGCAAAGGGCGGACTTTGTCCGTGGCGCCTGCACGGACGCTGTCTCGGCAAGGCTGGAGGAAGAAGAAGGCTAGGGTTAGGGTAGAATTAGACCGTGAATTTCGGGAGAGGCACATATTTATAGGTAGAGGGAGCTAGGAGAGTCCAAATGGGGTGCGGTTTTCGGCCACGCGATCGTGATCGAACGACCGAGAGCATGGAGGGGAGTTTGCTGGGGTTTGGGCCACTTTGGAAAGGGTGTTGGGCTGCAAGGAGAAGGAGGCTTTTACGGTTACCCGGTTAACCGTTGGAGTATCTAACGACCTCCAAATGATCCGAAACTTGACAGGCGGTCTACCGGTGCTATACCAAGGCCGCTTGACAAACCTCGGTCCATTCCGAGACCATTTAACACCCGCACATGAAAAGAGGAAAAAAGGGGCGCCGGGAGACATAGGAGTGCCTGATTGCAAAACGGACAACGGGGAAAATGCTCGGATGCAAGAGACGAACACGTATGCAAAATGAAATACACATGATGACATGATATGAAATGCAGATGATGACATGGCAAAGTGCAACACGCAAGCACATGACATGGCAAAGACGACGAATAACTGGCAGACACCTGGCGCATCGGATCCGGGGCGTTACAACACTCCTCCACTAACAAGAGATCTCGTCCCGAGATCTTAGGACCGAGACGGAAGGGAAAAAGGAATGAGGTGAAGCAAGAACTCAAGAGAAGAAGCACAGAATCGAGAGCACTCGAGAAGAAGAGAGGAACGACGAGAATGACGAGAATCAAAAGCTCACGGAATCAGATAGACTATGAAACCACTCGTTCTAACCGGAGTGGTTAGAATGAGAAAAGAAACGAATAAGGCTGAAAGGATTTAGGCAGCACTCCGGCTAAAACATGGAGGAATAGAACTTGAACTTGAGAGGATGGAATGATACTTGATGAAGACATGACACAAGACCTCCGGAAAGAATTGAAAAAATTGAATGAAAATAACTTAGAAGGAAGGATTGAACGGAGTTGTTGAGAAAATCAACAACGAAAAGGAATAAGCTTGTTGTGGGCTTATAGGTAACATCTCAAGATCATAAGATGATAACCGGCCACAAACGAAATGATTGGATAGCTTAGAGGAACGAAGAAATGCGAAACTCCACTTCAAAAGAATACGGAGAATTAATTGCACTTCGAGATGCGAGAAGGAAAGATACTTGAACTCCACCAACAAGAGTCTTGATGAACTCTTTGGAGAATGAATTAAATCATGACGATCCACCGTGAAGAACTCCGGTAACAAAAGGTGATGAGATAGAATGAAGGAAGAAAGAATAAGATGAGCCTATGATGAATTAGATGGAGGATACCGACGAAATGACCGAGGAAATTTGAACTCCGGAAAAGAAAAGATTAAAACACTTGGAACTAGAATTTATTCATTACGAACAAACTCCGAAGGAAGGGATTAATCACTTGGATGAAATAAGAATAATATTTATTGTATGCTTATCCTTCATCAAAATAAATTGATGACAAGCAATGGATTTTGCATACTACTTACTCTTCTTGAAAAAGGATTGAGAAGTGACATAGCGCCACCTTGAGAAGGTCTTCATGAACCACCGGTAGGATTGGAAAGAACGAATGAATTAATATGATAATCAAAGAAAAGAATCTTGAACGAACCACCGTAAGAATTCAAAAATGACTAATGAAAAAGAAATAATCACCGGGAAGAATTAGAAAAGCACGAAGATACTTGAGGGAATTTAGAGAAAAGAGATCGAAGAGATCGCGAACTGATTAACGAATGCTTGAACGCTGCACCGGAAGAATATTGAGATGAACGAAGGGGCACGGATATAGAATAATTGGAGAACTAATTTGAAAACTTGGAACGAAGAAATCTTCTGAAAAGATGGCCTTAGGATGATTGAGACGGAAAGTAACTCCTGAAATACTCCGGATGGATGAAAATAATTTGCATGACTGGAAACAATTAGATAGGATAACATCAAGCTAGCACCATGAATCTCCGGAGGAACGGACAAGATTTAAGAGAAACTCTACTTCGGTCTTCAAATGACGACGATAAACATCACCAAAATTAATGAGATACTCCGGGAGAATGAAAACCGAAAAGGTTGAGCCAATAATTGAAAGAATTTGAAAGAGATCTTGGGAAGGCGTCTGACTGATGAAATTCATACTTACGTCAAACTCCGAAAAGAATTGAGAATAACTCCGGGGAAATTAGAAGAGTCAGGTAAGATCCTGGGAAAAGACATGTGGGTTAGGGCCCACTGAATAGATAACACCGTCGGAAAGGAAAGAGATAGATGATGCACCGGAACAATTGAAATATTAGAATGAGGTGATAACCTCGAATTAATTGGAACACAGACGAATCTCCTGAGATGTCTTGAACACTCCGGAAGGATAAACTGACGAGAGGCGAACGAGCAAGTAAAATACTTGATCCGAGGGAAAGAATATAATCACTACCGAAAAACTTGAATTGAAACCACCGGAAAAAGAAAGAGATGAAGAATGACGAACGAGACGAGAATTCACCGGTTGAAATAATTGAGGGAAGACTGAAGAGGCTCCACACGAATGAAATTGATGGTCGAAAAAGACTCAGGCTCCGGGAATAAGAGGGTGGGAGGGCGGGAAAAACAAAGGCAACTTTGAAGGGGAAACCGACGAATATCTTGAAGAGAAAACACTGGTTGAAATCATTGAGGAAAGAAAGCAAAGACTTCACACGAGTAGGATGGATATTCAATTACGGACTCCGGTTTCGAGAAGAAGAAGGGTGGGCGGGTGGGAAAATAAGACAACTGAGGATTGAATTTGCAAAGATGAAGGGGTTCGAGTCGACTTGACGAGAAATGCACCGGTTAAAAAGAGCTGAGGAACAACTACCGGAAAAAACCAACTGCGTGATCCTAAAGAAAATTTGAAGGGGAAGAGGAGTAATTCAAAACACCTACGTCAAGATTCCTGACCAGAGCGACGAAGGGGCTGAGGAGTAAAAAGAATACCTACTCTCCGATATAACTAGACTCCAAAAATAGTTTTCTTCTAGACTCAACAACGGCCAAACTACACGATCAATCAAGGGGCTCCTTGGTCGGTCGAGGCTCGATACTAACTTATCACGCTTAATATGCGACCCTATCCAAAGGGAACTCAAGGTCCCACCAAGGATAGACCCGATATTGAAACGCTTTTGCAAGGTGGATATCATTACATAAACATTACATAATAGATGGGGATACATACAAGACATACAATGTCACATGAATACAACAATACAACATACAAGAACAACATCCGACTACGGATGTAACATAAACAGAAGATCAAACGACATCCACCTCGCTAGCCCAGCTGCCGACCGAACCTATCCCCGATTGGAGAAGAAGCGAAGAAGAACTCCGACATGCAGCAAACATCGATCTCACGTCATGATCATCGCAAACCTGTACCTGCAACTAGTGGTGTAGTAATCTGTGAGCCACGAGGACTCAGCAATCCCATTACCATGGGTATCAAGACTAGCAAAGCTAAATGGGGAAGGAATGGAGTAAAGTGGTGAGGTTGCAGCAGCGGCTAAGCATATATGGTGGCTAACATACGCAAATGAGAGCGAGAAGATAAACAAAGGAACGGTCGCCAACTAGTAATGATCAAGAAGTGATCCTGAACTCCTACTTACGCCGACATAACCCGAAACCGTGTTCTCCTCTCGATCAACCCGAAAAGAGACACTCACGGTTACGCATTACGGTTGGTGTATTTTAGAAGAGTTTGCTTCAAGTTTACTACAACCGGATATTAACAAATTCCCATCTGCCACATAACCAGGGCACGGCTCTCGAAAGTTTATACCTGCAGGGTATCCCAACTTAGCCCATGATAAGCTCTCGCGATCAACGAAGGATATTCCTTCTCCCGGAAGACCCGATCAGTCTCGTAATCCGGCTACAAGACATTTCGACAAGAATAAAACAAGACCAGCAAAGCCGCCCGATGCGCCGACAATCCCGATAGGAGCTGCACATATCTCGCTCGTGGCAACACCGGATGAGACATCCTACGAGTAAAACCAACCTCAAGTTTCCCCAAGCTGGCCCCTGCATCTGCTTGTTTGGGCCAACACTTAGAGAAGCATTGGCCCGGGGCTAAATAAAGATGACCTCGAGAGAGAGACTCCCAAGGGAAAAGTAGGTGGTGGTGAGGCAAATGGTAAAACCAAGGTTGGGCCTTGCTTGGAGGAGTCTTATTCAAAGCGAACTGTCAAGGGGGTCCCATAAATCACCCGACCGCGTTAGGGACGCAAAATCCGGGAACATAATACCGATATGACGGAAACTAGGCGGCAAGAGTGGAACAAAACACAGGCATAAGGCCGAGCCTTCCACCCTTTAACAAGTATATAGATGCATTAATTAAATAAGATATATTGTGATATCCCAACAAGTAAACATGTTCCAACAAGGAACATCATCTCCATGTTCCAACAAAGAACAAACTTCATCTTCACCTGCAACTAACAACGCTATAAGAGGGGCTGAGCAAAGCGGTAACATAGCCAAACAACGGTTTGCTAGGAAGGGTGCAAAAGGTTAGAGGCTGACATGGCAATTTGGGAGGCTTGAGGAACAAGTGATAGGTAGCGCAGCATAGCGATAGAACGAAACAACTAGCATAGCAATGATAGTAGTGAGATCCAGGGTAGTGGTCATCTTGCCTGAAATCCCGCAAGGAAGAAGAACGAGTCCATGAAGAAGATGAAGCCACGAAGACGAACCAAGCATAGACGAACGAATCCTCACGATCGCAACGAAACGGGAACTATCGAGAAGAAGCACACAACAAGGTAAACACACCACACATGAACAATGCATGATGCCCAACAAGCATGATGCATGACAAAGCTACATGGAGCTACTCATGGCAAGAGATGATGCAAACAAGAGCAACACATCAAAGCAAGTTTAAATGAGGCCGGGGACAACATATAACAAGTCCGGTAAGTCCTCATATGCAAATTTCGAAATTGTTCCAGATCTGAATAAACCTTATGTTCAAGTAGTTAAAGAGTAAGTTAAGATGCACCACGATGATCTACACGAAATTCTAGTCAAGTTACATATAAAGTTCCTTAGATTCGGAGCTACGGCCTAGAAGATATGAGCAAAACAAGTTAAACCTGGCATTGATGCAAAATGCATACAAACATCAATCAAACACCTCAAAACATGGAGGCAACATGATAATATGAAGCTACATGCAAAATCAAGCAAGTTCATATAGAGCACACTCAAAACGGAGCAACGGTTCAACACATACACACAATACAAGACATAACAACAATCTGTCCAAAACAGCAACTAGGCATATTGCAAGCATCAAAACATCATGCTACAGCATCTCAACGTGAAAAAAAAGGCATGGGCATGTACAGGTAAAGCATGACAAAACCTGAACACTGAGCTATCTCCAGAAATCACTAGGACATGCTCAAAAGGACATGGCAAGATTGCAAATAATAACAGTTCAGACTTTGCAGAAAAATAACATCAGGTTGCAATGTTTAGAGCTAACAAACAACATGCTACAGGAACTTATCATGGCAAACAAAGGCATGGCATGATACTACTAAATGCATAGAACAAAAGTCCTTTAGTGACCATGAGCCAAAAAGGATCAGAAGATATGATGGCACCCATGTAAACATGGAAAGTTATATTACAGATTCATACATGGCAGGAACAACAATAAGTAGGCATGTTGGTGAGCTTGAATCACTAACCAAAGAGCAATACACGGCATGGAAAGGCAACTCACAGTAAGAAGACATGTTTATGAAGCTAAGCATGGCAAGAGAAAGATCATAGCATACACGGATCAACTACAACAACCTTGGCAAAATTGAATAACATGTAAACAATCTGCCAGGAAAAGTTTTATAGCAAAAGTAGAGCTCGATTGACTCAAGCTATGGCACTCCATAATTGCAAACAAGGGCATGGATTGATAGATAATAACCATATGTTCAAAACATCCTTACTGAAGTATCTCAAAATAAGCATGGATCTCTCGGTAGTATCAAGTTTACATGGCATAAAAATATCAGCAGAACAGGGGCTGAAATCAGCAACATCATGAAGCCTGGTTTGCATGCTTGTGCTAGTCACCACAGAGATCACAAAAATACATGGCATACATCCCTGTAAAGATGGCATGGCATATTACAAAACACATGTAGGACTCAAGTTCATAGGATGCACACATCAATCATGGCAAAAATGACAAAAGTGCATGTTCTGATAAGAATCTGAAACTAACATCACATAGCCCTCTTCTAACAGCATTTCGGGCATCAAGATGAGCTCAAATGTAAATGATGCAATGAGAATAAATGATGTACTCGTCGATACGAACAATTTGACATATTACACGCACGAAACGGAGCAATATGCAGAGAGTTATGATGCGATGAACAAGGCAACATAATACTGAAAACTACGGGGACTTAGTGAAATCTCAGAGGGGGGAAAGTCAACCTCGTACTGCACGGATGCCGAGGATCGCCGGAGACTCGCCGGAGTTGGTGGGGATGGCCGGAGAAGGGCCGGCTGAGGCGGATCTAGCCCTCCCGCGGCTGGATCCGGTCGGGAAGGAGGAGGCGCGGACGGCAAGGCGAGCCGGGCGGGCGGGGGCGATGGCGCGTGGCGGCGCGGGCGCCGGGCGGCGCTGCTGAACTGGCGGGCAGCGCTGGGCCCGGCGGTCAAGGGCGGCGGGAGGAGGCGGAGGCCACGTGGCGCTGGCCCGCTAGCCACGGGAGGCGGCGGCGCTGGACGTGGAGGCATGGGATTGGCCGGGCGACGTGGAGGCAAAGGGCGGATTTTGTCCGGCTGGCACGGACGCGTCCGGCGTGCGGAGGAAGAAGAAGGCTAGGGTTAGGGTAGAATTAGACCGCGGATTTCGGGAGAGGCACATATTTATAGGTAGAGGGAGCTAGGAGAGTCCAAATGGGGTGCGGTTTTCGGCCACGCGATCGTGATCGAACGACCGAGAGCATGGAGGGGAGTTTGCTGGGGTTTGGGCCACTTTGGAAGGGGTGTTGGGCTGCAAGGAGAAGGAGGCTTTACGGTTACTTGTTAACTGCTGGAGTATCTAACGACCTCCAAATGATCTGAAACTTGACAGGCGGTCTACCGGTGCTATACCAAGGCTGCTTGACAAACCTCGGTCCATTCCGAGACCATTTAACACCCGCACACGAAAAGAGGCAAAAGGGGGCGCCGGGAGACATAGGAGTGCCAGATTGCAAAACGGACAACGGGGAAAATGCTCGGATGCAAGAGACGAACTCGTATGCAAAATTAAATACACATGATGACATGATATGAAATGTAGATGATGACATGGCAAAGTGCAACACGCAAGCACATGACATGGCAAAGACGACGAATAACTGGTAGACACCTAGCGCATCGGATCCGGGGCGTTACAGCGCCCGGCATCCACCAGGACCCACTTGCTCCTGAAGCCCTCTATCTGCTTCCCAGGGTTCGAAATGGCGATGGCTCCGCCGTAAGCGATGAAGCTCGCGCACGTGGAGATGGAACCACGGGAGAGTCGGAGGAAGAAGTAGTGGCGCAGCAAGGCCACTGAGGGCTTCACCCCAACATGGGCCTCACAATAGTAGGCGAAGATTGCCGGAAGAAGGACGGAGTTGGGATGAAGGTGCAGAGCGTGAATGTTGTAATGGCGGAGGACGGAAAAGAAGAACTCAGAGAAGGGGGGCACCAGACCGGCAATGTGGCGCTCACGAAGAATGGGTAGAAGGTACTCCCCCTACCTTCAGGGGCAAAGGAGCCGGCCTTGAACACCGCCGTTCCATCGACGCCCCGCGCCTCCGCCAACCGGTGCATCAGGGCAAGGCTCGCCGCTGACACATTCGGCGGGTCCAAGGCAGGATAGTACCAGGCTCCGGCCGGGGTTTGACGAGGAGCCATGACCGGCTAGGGCACGAAGGCGGAGTGGATCTGAAGGTCTTGGAAGCAGGGAGGAGAGGTGCAAGAAAGGGGATCTGAGCAGCAATCTGGAGAAAGTAAAGGAGGCAAGGAACATGCCGCCTATTATCAACCCGCTGTTGCAGAGGCGCCCACGCCCAATCAACCGCCACGCGGCGCCTAAGGCCGCAGGCTGTTAGGGCCCTTTCGCCTCTCGCCGCCAAGTTCGGAGCGCCATGGGCCCGGGCTACTATCGGCGTTCGGGAACGGGTTCCTGCACTTGCTCGCCTGCGCTGCCTGCGGCGTGGCTCAAAGGAGGCCCAGACAGCCCATCTCCATCAACACAAGCTCAAGACCCGCGCGGGGCCAAGCCTCATGGGCGGACGACCAAGAGCTTCTCAGCACAGCCTCGCCAGGCTGGCTCACGAGGAGGCGGAGAGTTCAAGGCAGGGTACTCGCGAGGTGCCCGTGACGCAAGCCATGACGCACCAAGGGCGCCATCGAGGCGCCAGCCAGCAGCGCCCTCCTTTCCTCTTTGGTGCAAAGGGAGCAAGCGTAGGCAAGAGCATCAAGCAAAGGCATCCGTTTCGGTGCAACAAGACCAAGACCAGCCCCAACGGCTGGAATGCGATCATCGTGGAGCCCAAGCAAGGCCATCACAGAGCCTTTGGCAGTCGAGGACCAACTTTAGTCAGGATAAGTGTACCCGCTGTTCCCCTTCAAAATGGCCAATTGTTGGCGCCCTTCCCGCTCAATATTTGGGGAGAGGCCCAGGGCCTTCGTCTATATAAGTAGAGCTAGCCACTATAGGAGGGAGGACGGAGCATCCGCCATTCGGAATCCAGAGAGAGAGATAGAGACCCGATCCTCAAGCTAGAGCGACGGGGCACCACTTAGCAGTTCATCGCTTCCACCAAGAATGCATTCTCCCGAGGCTGTTCTTCCCTGATCGTTTCTTCATCAGCCCTGAGGCAATCCACCACACCACAAACTAGAGTAGGTTATTACACCACAACGGTGGTCCGAACTAGTATAAATCTTATGCCTCTTGTGTTGTTCTTGCTAGTAGTTTAGGTCCCTCGCGATTCGGGCGAGGT
Source organism: Aegilops longissima (assembly GCA_021605205.1). Lineage (NCBI taxonomy): Eukaryota > Viridiplantae > Streptophyta > Magnoliopsida > Poales > Poaceae > Aegilops > Aegilops longissima. The sequence continues at coordinate 173,639,633 of CM038679.1, forward strand.
ACGAGACGGTGGAGGGTTGGATCTCCGCGCACCCCTGTAGTTCGAACCTTAAGGATCTGCCGAACTGAAATCCGACAGCGCCATCATTGCTGGTCCGGTGCCTCCCTTCTCCGAAGTTATTCTTCTCCGCCCTCCGCCACTACAACATCCAAGCTCTGCACCTCCATCCCAACTCCGCCCTTCTTCCGCAATCTTCGCCTACTATTGTGAGGCCCATGTTGGGGTGAAACCCTCGTGGCCTTGCTGCGCCACTACTTTCTCTCCGAACCTCCCGTGGTTCCGCCACAGGCGCGAAGCCACAGATACGGTGGGGCCATTGCCATTTCAAACCCCGGAAGCGGATTGAGGGCTTCAGGAGCAAGTGGGTCTTGGTGGATGCCGGGCGATCCACCCACGGCTGATCCTGCCCACGGAGCCTCCGAGAGCTCCGGCTAACTGGTCCCAGTGGAGCTTCTCGATCCCCGCTGGCTGGTTTGGAGAAGATGGATGCAGATCTGAAGCCGCCAACGCGGGCGCGGCGGTTGACCGTCTTGTCGCTGCCGAGGGAGTTCGAGCACAACTGGCTCCGCCGTGCCAAGATTCGCCTGGCGTGGAGGCCTCACTGAGCCCGTGGCTCGGCCAGCGAGGACCTGGCGACGGTCCTCGAGTCCTTGGTTGGGGGCGATGTGGCGAGACTAGAGGGCGCCCCCGCGCCCTTGTTCCTTCGTGAGGATTGGGAGCAGGTAGTGGGGCCCATGCCCGTCTTCAATGGGGACGGGCCCGTGCCCGTGGAGGCTCCGGAGGACCTGGTGGACGTGTCCTCTTCCGACTCCAAATAAGAGGTGGAGGAAACAGAGCCAGAGAGGGGTTGATTCGGGAGGAGTCAAGGGCTCTCCGCGGGCAAGACGCCCGTGTTCTCCGCCTCCCGAGAGTGATGACGACGAGGATGAGGATGAGCGGGAGGCGAAGCCTGCCCGATCTGAAGAAGGACCGGACTGGCTGGTCCTCGCGTGTCCGCCTGCCCCGGGCGATCCGCAGACGCCTCCTACTCCTGGTCCCCTTGAAGCTGATCCCCGCAGCCGGCTCTCGGGCTTCAAGTATGGCCGAGGCTGCTCGAGTCCACCAAATGACGACACTGTAAGTGCCTACTTCAGGTCTTGATTATTGCTCACGACGAGATCTGATGTCCATGTTCTTCGCCAGTGGCGCCCGCTGCAAAGAAGTGAAGGGGCCCCGAGGCCCCATCCGTGGCGGTGCCTCTGCCCGAAAAAGAAGATGATCCCGACGCCCAGGCCTCTCCTGCCCGGGCGTCCTCGCGAGGCCTGGCTGAGCCCGCTGGGGCGAGCTCAGCCCCCTTGACCCAGGCGACTCCCGAGGTGGCCTTGCTTGGCGCTGCCTCCATCTGTTGCGTGGCGCCGCTGGTTCCGCCTCAGGCGCAGTGGTTTACGCCGCCATCTCCTCCTACTCCACCAATCGATGTCTCCGACTCCTCCCACCGCCTGGATCGGCTGCCGCTGAATTGGACCGGCTGCGGCAGATCTTCGGCGCCACCGCGCCAGGCCGGGCGCTTGAGCTGGCCTCGGCTGGATTCGCCCGACGCCGATTCGGGCGGCGCTAGTCTAGGCCTAGACGGCTTGCGATGAGGAGAAGCAGGCTGTTCGTGAGGCGAAGGTTGCCCGAGATGCTGCCCTGGGGGAGGCAGCCAGCATCCAAGGTCGCTGTGAGACGCTGGAGGGCGAGCTGAAGGGCCTGCAGAACCAGCTTGCCGAGGAGGCCCGCTTCTGCTAGGAGCAGGAGGAAAGCATGAAGGCTCGCGAGGCGGCCGTCAAGGACCGGGAGGCCAAGCTGAAGAAGCGCCGTGACCGCCTAGGCGCGCTGGAGCAGGAACTGGAGGCGAGGAAGGTCGAGCTAGACGACAAGGCACGGGTTCTTGCCGAAGATTGTGTGGCCTTCATGGATATAGAGGTGAAGGCTCGCGCCTTGCTGAGGGAGCTTTACGATAGCGGCCTGGAGAGCCCACTGGCCGGCGCAGAGGACGGCCCCGCCAAGCTGCTTCCCTTCCTGGTTCGCGCTCTTGAAGATGTCTCCCTTGGTCTTGGCCCCACGGCTGAGGCCGAGGCGCGTGTCTTGTCTTCCGCGGCACTGACGCGGATCCTCACCCACATCTATCTTCGCGATCCCAAATACGACATGGACAGCTCTTTGGAGCCAAAGAAGCGGCGAGCATGCAGCTGCCGCGCCGAGGCTGTGAAGGGTCGCATGAGGCTCACTGGGAAGTTCCGGCCTTAGCACCAAGCCGGGCGAGGCGCTGCCGCCCTGCTGCATCACGAGGCGAGCCCACTCGCGCTGCTCCACCGCCGACAAGTGACTCCGCCAGGCTCCTGCCTTGCTTTTAATTCCTGACATGTATCATGCCTCGAGGAGGCGTTTAAACTTGTGTTTGGTATTGCGATAACAGTGTGGATTGTAATATTTGCTTTTGAATTCCTTGAAATTTGTGCTTCCTACTTGCTTATGTTCTACGCCGGTAGATCCCTGCCCCACAGATACCTCAGTCTGCCTGCTAGCCCCGACCGGAAACCAGGGACGGACCAAGGAGTGAGGGGCTACGTGACAAGTTAGGCTCTTGAGTCGCGATGCTCAGAGTCCCCTGGCGCATTTAACAGCAAGTAGGGAGGTGAGACGCGGGCGGATCCACCGCTCTACGCTCAGCAGAGCCCGCCCCACAGATACCTCAACCGCCGCTAGCCTTTTGGAACTAAGGGTGAGGGGCTACGTGACCAGTTAGGCTCTCGAGTCGCGATGCTCAGAGTCCCCTTGATGCTCAAACAGCATTCGCACTTTGGCTCGCTCGGGAGTGACGGCGACGAACCAGGCCCGAGGGCCTGGCTGGGTGGCGGCGTCTGGGCGTGATCCAAGCGCAGCCCCCGTGCTCAACCCCTCGCGCAGCGCGCCCCGAGGGAGGCGCGGCGACGAGGCCGACATCGAGCTCTGGGCTCCCCGAGGTTGATGCGACCCGAGGCCACCTCGCTTGTTTATCACCAGCGAGTATAGCGCTTCCGCATGCGCACGGGCATAGTCACTCCTCGGCGTGTCGCCACCAACGCTGAGCATGGTGCTTCCATCGACCAGTGGAGGGGCCCCTCCGCTGGAGCCCTGGGCGATACAGCCCCACCTCGACACGTGGCTGGCACGGTAGGGCTGGACGAGGTGTATCTGGGCACCCGTGAGCCAGCACGGACTCACGGGCCCTACCTCAAGGCGGGTTGCGCTCGCTCGGGCCTTATCTTCGAGTATGTTCCCGCAAATTTGGCCGATGTCGGTGTTTCACGCCTCGGGTCCCGGCTCGGCTGGTCTCAGACCATCGCTGGCAAGCCAGTCACGATGCCATGGACAAGATCAGAGGGTGAGGGCCGGAGAGCCGTAGAGCCCCGAGTCGCGATGCTCGTGCACCCCCTTTAACGTGCAAGCTGGGTTAGATGACGAAACTCTACGCCCTCGGGTCCGGCTCGGCTGGTCTCACCGTCGCCGGGCAAGCTAGGTCGCGATGCCATGGACAAGACCAGAGGGTGAGGGCCGAGAGCCGGTAGAGCCCTGAGTCGCGATGCTCAAGCACCCCCTTTAACGCTGCAAGCAAGGTCGTGCAGCAACCCCACGCCCCGGTCCCGGCTCGGGCTGGTCTCGGCCGTCGCCGGCAAGCCGGTCGCGATGCCATGGACAAGACCAGAGGGTGAGGGCCGAGAGCCGGTAGGAGCCCTGAGTCGCGATGCTCACGCACCCCTTTAACGCATAAGCTGGGTTAGATGACTAAACTCTCACGCCCCGGTCCCGCTCTCGGCTGGTCTCACTGCCGCTGGCAAGCCAGTGTCACGATGCCATGGACAAGACCAGAGGGTGAGGGCCGGAGAGCCAGAGGAGCCCCGAGCGCGATACTCGTGCACCCCCCTTTAACGTGCAATATTCCGCTACCCAGAAAAGGCTCCAAATAACAAGCATGGTGGAGCGAGAGCATAATCCCAAGGAAAACGCAAGAAGGATACATGCCGCTGGGACAGCCCGAGCGGCTTGGGGATGATGCACCGAGGGGCGCCCAACAGATAAGCTAATGACATGAAATAAAGGGATACATGCCGCAGGACGGACCCACGCGCCTGGGAATAATGCAGCCTCAAGGCGCCCCACCTGAAACGAACTTAAAGTTGTCACCGGTGATGTTGGGGACGACGGGTGTTGGTGTAGCTGACTCGGTGGGCTGCGGCAGCTGCTCACGAGCCCCAGCCCGGGCCTCGGAGGCGCCTGGCGGCTCCTCGCGGGCCATCTCCATCTCCGCCAGGGCTGCGTCGTGCCTGACCCCTTGAGCCTCCAGGATGGTCCTCATGAGACGCTGCTGCGCGGCTGCCGCGTTTGGCAGGCCATAAGGCATGCGTACGTAGTTGTGGGGCGGACCCTCGCAACGTCCCACTCGCGAGGGGCCAGAGGCGCTCTTGAGATGCGGCTCGGTTGAGCCCTGGTATGTCGATGCAGATGCGCAGCCCACCATCCACGCCTGGATGGGGGGCCACAGCGGGCAGGCGGCGGCTGCCCTCATGACCCTTGACTCTGAGCTCCTGAATGGCCTTGTTGATTTAACTCCCGAGGGTTCGCCTCCTTGCCTTGCTCCTCGCTATGGGAACGTGCTTCAAGCACGCCTCCACGTGGTGCCCAAGCGCCTCCCTCGAGACCGTGGCGAGGTCGGCGGCCAGCCAGGGGAGAGCCCCCGAGCCCAGCCTGAGGAGGGCGCCGGGCGCGCTTCCCTATGCGATGGAAGGAGGCTCCCCTGCCCGGCAAGGGCCCTGAGGGGCCTGTCTCTTGAGGAGCCGGTCCGGTCGACATCTTGTTCTTCTTGGGTGCGGCCTCGGAGGCCTCCCCGCTGTGGTCTGGTCTTCTAGCGATGCGGCTCAAAATCTCGCCGAGGGAGCACATCGCTCTCTCTTCACAGGCACCATGATGACCCCGCCGCTTCTCGGCATCTTGAGGACATTGTAGCCATGGTGGGTTACGCCATGAATTTGGCCAATGCTGGGTACCCAAGGATGGCGTTGTACGGCAAAGTAATGTGGGCGACGCCAAGTCGGCGAGCTCGGTGTGGTAGTTGTCGCGAGCCCCGAAGGTGACAGAAGGCGGACCTGCCCGATCGGGACCGTGGAGCCGTCGGTGACTCCGGAGAAAGGCTTGGCTGGCTGAAGCTGATCAGTAAGGCACTTGAAGATTGTTGAATGTCTCCACGGACGGGACGTTGAGCCCTGCTCCGCCGCCGATGAGGGTCTTGGTGACTAGCACATTGCCGATGATTGGGGAACAAAGCATCGGAGAACTCCGCTGTGGCTGCGCGACTTGAGCTGGTCCGCTGAGCTGAACGTGATGGCGCACGCCGACCATCCGAGAGGGCGCGGCCTCGAGCTTGGGGAGGACTGCATTCACTTCAGGGCGAACTGCTTGAAGATGCGCCGAGAGGTGGGGCTTGAGCTCCGCCAGATGCAAAGCGATCGTGACGCGCTTCCCGAAGCCCCCAGCCCCTCGCCCCGATGACAGTCTTCAATTCTCCTTGGCGGCGGTGGCAGCGGAGGGAGGCCTGCTGCCTCGCAGGCGATCTCGCGAGGCTGATCCTCCACCTCCTCGCGAGGTGGGTCTTGCCAGTGGTCCTCGCGAGGTTGGTCGCGCCACCCTTGGCGCTGGGCCGCTGGTCTTCACAGCGCCCCTGCATTCCTTCCTCCTCCTCGGTCAGAGGCCCTGGCCGCTGCGCCGGGCGTCTCACGACCTTCCTCAAGACGCCGGAGCTCTTGACATTCATTGGTGTTGTGGGTGTGGAGGAGGTGGTACACGCAGCATCGGCTGCCCTTGGAGGACTCGGGCTGATCGCCTCGCTTGGTGCCTGGTTCGGCTGCAGCACGGCAGCCCTTTGCGCTTCACGCCATTGGCCTTGAACTTTTTTTTTGGGATCCGCCGCAGCAGCTCGAGGAGGAGAGGCGCCCCTCAGCCCCGGGCGCACTTGGTTGGCAAGTTGAACAGCTCCAGGAGGTGCACAGATCTTCATGCATCGCCAGCTCCTCCTTCATCTTGACGCCGCGCACGCCGCCGGAGAAGGCAGAGATGATGGCATCCTCCGCTACCACGGGATCTTGAGGCGCGTTGTTGAAGCGCTGATGTACTTTTGTGGTTTCCGGTTGCTGCTTGATACGGGCGATGTCGCCACGGCAGGTGGCCGGTCGCGAGTACCCGGAAGTTGGCGATGAAGCGGTATGCATCTCGCCCAGAAAAGATCGTGCTCGGGGCCGATTCAGAGCCAAAGCGGGCCCCGCCCTGAGCGCCATGGGAAACCAGTTCGCCATGACCTTTTCATCCCCGTTGGCAGCCTCGATGCCCAGCTCATAGAGCTGGAGGAACTCCGTAGGGTCAGCTATGCCGTCGTAGCGAGGAGGCAGGTCTGCCTTGAACTTGGCGGGCCACGCGACGCTGCGCAGCTCGGAGGTGAAGGCGCGGCAGCCCGCCTTGGCCGCGGGGGGCCTCGGACGACAGAGAGCTTGGTCTTGTGGGCCTCCCTGCGCCGCGGCTGGGGGCAGCGCAGGTCTTGACGTGTTGGAGCGGGAGCGCCGGGCAGCTTTGCGGGCGAGGAACTTGACAGTTTCGCTTGTTGCTGCCGGCGCGGGCGGAACGGGTTCCGCCAGAGGACCGCGCGCTTGGGGCTGTGGCGCTTTCTTGAGGAGGAGGCGGCCGAGGCGCCCGGAGTTTATCACAAGGCGGGTGGGTGCGGTAGCGAGACGGACGGCGCGGGGCGCCTCTGCAAGGCGGACGAGCTCGGCGACTCGGTCGAGCTATTCTTCAGAGACGCTGCCGACGCGGCGGTAGCGCAGAGCTCGCTTTGCTGCGATGAGTGCAGCTCGGGTTTCCATGCAGCTGCAAGGCGCGCGGACGAAGAGCCAGCGGGGTGAGCGGCGAGTGGCGGTGCGCCGCCCCGCCATGGACGGGTGCTGGGACGATGCGTTTGTTGCCGTTTCGCCCGCCGGTGGCGGCGTTGACGGCAGGTGACGGGAATAACGTGGGCGCCGCCGACGGAGCTGTCTGGGCGATATGGGAGGCGAGGGCGGCTCGGCGCCGGGCGCTTGCCCGACGGGCGCCGATATGGTTATGTGGTCGGGAAGAACGAGGCGACGAAGGCAGATTCCGCGCACTCTACCGGGCGCGCTAAACGCCGATTTGGTTCCGGCAGACCTTGAGGTTCAACACCGGGTGCGCGCCAGAGATCCAACCTTCCACCGCCTCGCACTCGCCGAATCGCCGACCTAAACTACTAAATGTAACAGCACAAGAGACACAAGATTTATACTAGTTCGCCACTGCTGGTGTAATACCCTACTCTAGTTTGTGACGTGGTGGATTGCCTCTGGAGCTGATGAGGAACAGTACAAGGAAGAACGGCCTCGCGAGGGTCTGTTCTTGGTGGGTGTGATGAACTGCTAGGTGGTGTCCCGTTGCTCTAGCTTGAGGATCGGGTCTCTGTCTTTCTCTAGATTCCGGATGCCGATCGTTCCGATCCCCCTACCTTGTGGGTGGCTACTCCTATTTATAGGCGAAAGCCCTGGGCCTCTTCCCAAATATTGAGCAGGAAGGGCGCCAACAATTGGCCATTTTGAAGGGGAACAACGGGTACACTTATCCTAACTAAAGTTGGTCCTCGCCTGCCAAAGGCTCTGGTGATGACGCATGCTTGGGCTCCACGATGACTCCTTCCCACCGCTGGGGCTGGTCTTGGTCTTGTTGCAATCAAACGGATGCCTTTGCTTGATGCTCTCGCCGCGCTTGCTCCTTTGCACCAAAGAGGAAAGGAGGACGCATGCTGGCTGGCGCCTCGATCGGGCGCCTTGGTCGCCATGGCTTGCGCCATGGGCACCTCGCGAGGTACCCGCCTTGAACTCTCCGCCTCCTCATGAGCCAGCCCGACGAGTCCGTGGCTCGAGGAAGCTCCTGGTCGTCCGCCTCATGAGGTTTGGCCTCGCGAGGGTCTTGAGCTTGTGTTGATGAAGATGGGTTGTCCTGGCCTCCTTTGAGCCACGCCAGCAGCCGCAGCAGCAAGTCTGGGACCCCTGCTCCCTAACGCCGACAAACGCAAACACCAAATAACACTTATTTAGGTTCAACATTAATCCCGAAAGTATAGGGAGTGCGACGATGATCATATCAACTCGAACCACTTCCAACACACATCGTTACCTCACCCTTAACTAGTCTCTGCTCATTCTACAACTCCTGCTTCGAAGTTACTACTCTTAGCAACTAAACCAGTATCAAATACCGAGGGGTTGCTACGAACACTAGTAAAATACACATCAATAATCAGATATCAAATATACCTTTGTTCACTTTGCCATCCTTCTTATCCGCCAAATACTTGGGGCAGTTCCGCTTCTAGTGACCAGTCCCTTTGCAGAGAAGCACTCGGCCTCGTGCTTAGGTCCAGACTTGGGCTTCTTCACTTGAGCAGCAACTTGCTTGCCGCTCTTCTTGAAGTTTCCTTCTTCCTTTGCCCTTTTCATGAAACTAGTGGTCCCTGCCAACTATCAACACTTGATGTTTTTCTTGATTTCTACCTTCGCCGATTTCAACATCACGTAAGAGCTTGGGAATCGCTTCCTTATCCCTTGCATATTATAGTTCATCACGAAGTTCTACTAACTTGGTGATGGTGACTAGAGAATTTTGTCAATCACTATCTTATCTAGAAGATTAACTCCCACTTGATTCAAGCGATTGTAGTACCTGCATAATCTGAGCACATGCTCACCGCTTGAGCTATTCTCCTCCATCTTTTAGCTATAGAACTTGTTGGAGACTTCATATCTCTCAACTCGGTATTTGCTTGAAATATTATCTTCAACTCCTCGAACATCTCATATTGTCCATGACGCTCAAAACGCCTTTGAAGTCCATATTCTAAGCCGTTACATGGTGCACTAAACTATCAAGTAGTCATCATATTGAGCTAGCCAAACGCTCATAACGCCTCGTGATCCGCTCCCCGCAATAGGTCTGCTACCTAGCGTGCATCAAGGACATAATTTTTCTGCGAAATGAGGATAAACCTCATATCACGGATCCAATCCGCATCATTGCTACTAACATTTTTCAACTTAGTTTTCTAGGAACATATCAAAATAAAACAGGGAGCTAAACGCGAGCTATTGATCTACAACATAGATATGCTAATACTACCAGACTAAGTTCATGATAAATTTAAGTTCAATTAATCATATTACTTAAGAATTCCACTTAGATAGACATCCTCTAATCTTCTAAGTGATCACGTGATCCATATCAACTAAACCATGTCCCATCATCACGTGAGATGGAGTACTTTCAATGGTGAACATCACTATGTTGATCATATCTACTATATGATTCACGCCGACCTTTCGGTCTCCGTGTTCCGAGGCCATATCTGTTATATGCTAGGCTCGCCAAGTTTAACCTGAGTATTCCGCTGTGTGCAACTGTTTTGCACCCGCTGTATTTGAACGTAGAGCCTATCACACCCGATCATCACGTGGTGTCTCAAAGACGAAGAACTTTCGCAACGGTGCATACTCGTGGAGAACACTTATACCTTGATAATTTAGTGAGAGATCATCTTATAAAGCTACCGCGAACTTAGCAAAATAAGATGTATAAAAGATAAACATCACATGCATCAAAATATGTGACATGATATGGCCATCATCATCTTGTGCCTTTGATCTCCATCTCCAAAGCATCGCCATGATTTCCAACGCCACCGCATGACACCATGATCTCCAAAATCTTGATCTATATCAATGTGTCGTCACATGGTCGCCTCGCCAACTATTGATCTTGTAACTATTGCTATCGACAGCGATAAAGTAAAGCAATTATTTGGCGCTTGCATCTTATGCAATAAAGAGACAACCATAAGGCTTCCGCCATTGTCGATAACTTCAACAAAACATGATCATCTCATACAACAACTTATATCTCATCACGCCTTGACCATATCACATCACAACATGCCCTGCAAAACAAGTTAGACGCCCTCTACTTTGTTGTTGCAAGTTTTATGTGGCTGCTACGGGTTTAGCAAGAACCGCTTTACCTACGCATCAAAACCACAACGATAGTTTGTCAAGTTGGTGTTGTTTTAACCTTCGCAAGGACCGGGCGTAGCCACACTCGGTTCAACTAAAGTTGGAGAAACCGACACCGCTTAGTCACCGTGTGCAAAGCACGGTGGTAAAACCAGTCTCGCAGAAGCGCATAACGTAATGTTGGTCTGGGCCGATCATCCAACAATACCGCCAACCAAAGTATGACATGCCGGTAAGCAAGATGACTTATATCGCCCACAACTCACTTGTGTTCTACTCTGCATATAACATCAACGATAAAACCTAGGCTCGGATGCCATTGTTGGGGAACGAGTAATTTCAAAAATTCCTAGGCACACGCATGATCATGGTGATGCATAGCAACGAGAGGGGAGAGTGTTGTCTACGCACTCGTGAGACCGAAGCGAAGCGTTGACGCAATGTAGAGGAAGTAGTCGACGCCTTACCGATCCGACCGATCCAAGCACCAAACCACGGCACCTCCGAGTTCTAGCACACGCTCAGCTCGATGACGATCCCCGGCTTCGATCGAGCAAAGCGCGGGGAGGAGTTCCACAAGACGATGGCGCAGGACGATCTTGATGTTCTACCATCGCAGGCTTCGCCTAAACACCGCTACAATATGACCGAGGTGGAATATGGTGGAGGGGGCACCGACACGCCTAAGGAACGATCACAAAGATCAACTTGTGTGTCTATGGGGTGCCCCTGCCCCTCGTGATATAAAGGAGTGGAAGAGGGAGGCCGCCCCTCTATGGCGCGCCTTAGGGGAGTCCTACTCCCACCGGGAGTAGGATTCGCCCTTTCCTAGTAGAACTAGGAGCCTTCCAAGTAGTAGGAGTAGGAGGGAAGGAAAGGGAATGGAAAAAGAGAAGGAATGAAGGGGGCGCCCCCCTCCCTAGTCCAATTCGGACTAGCCAATGGGGAGGGGTGCGGCCACCCTTTGAGGCCTTTCTCTCCTTTCCCGTATGGCCCATTAAGGCCCAATACGAATTCCCGTAACTCCCCGGTACTCACACATGTATTATGTTTCCGGTTAATACAATTCTAGCATGAATAATAAACATTTATCATGAAATAAGGAAATAAATAATAACTTTATTATTGCCTCTAGGGCATATTTCCTTCAGTTTGGTCCTTGAGTCACAACACAAAGCACTGGATAAAATTGTGATGCTTGTAGAGGACAAGATTCATTTTTTTTTGACTATGTACTGCAAGGCAACAGCCTCACAGTCCTTTATTAAAACAATATGGGTTCAGTACAAAATTACAAAGGGAAACAAAAGGAAGAAAGACTACTTACAGGGAGTGATTAGTGTAAAGAAGCTATCCAATCAGTTAGTCTATCTCTATATTTACACTTGATTCTATGAGCTAAGAGAGAAATATCATGAATAAAATTCTCCTCCAAGCTCGAAAGTGGGCAACTCATTTCAAGATCCTTCCATTCCTTTGGGTCCAATATTCCGTAGCCGAAGACTACCTCAGTGAAAAACGGTTGACCAAATTCCTCCCGGCCGCACAAGCCATTTCAAAAGTAGTCCGTTAGGTTGAATATTCCATGAAATGCCCAAATAATTCCGCATATCGCTATTAAAGTTGCAAGCAAAGAAGAGATGAGCTCTATCTTCATGCAAACCTCGAGAAGCAAATGGCACAAGTATCATCCTCGATAATCCAATGTCGCCTCTCAGATCATATCCCTAGTGTTCAGACGGTCCATCAAAAGAAGCCAGCCAAACACCTTGAGCTTGAGAGTGCAAGCACATTTCCGCATCCACCAAAAAGAGGGTCAGCCACGACTTCGAAAAACAAGACAAATAGTAGATCCCGGATTGATAATCCCCAGTTTTTGAAGGCCATTTCCAGAAATCACTAACTCCCTCATGCAAGTTTATCGAGGCATTATAGCCTCAAGTTGATTGAATTCCTCAAAAGCTTCAACCGATAAAGGCAGTGAAAATTGTCGGTCGGGACAGGCAGCTCCATCACATTCTTAATGGTAAGCGTGTCATCAATGACAAAAGAATGAAGCCTCGGAAACGTTGTTGCATGATAACCACCTCGTTATTAAGTTGCCACCGATCCAGCCGTAAAACCACCGAGTCCCCTGAGCGCATATGAGGGACGGCCAACTTACAAAATTTGTCATAGAGCTTCACCACATCACGCCACCAAAAAGAACCACAACTTTATGCTATTTGGGTGGAGCAGCAGATAATATGTGTCCCAGATAAGGAAATCTAGGAACATCCAACTTGTTATAAAATTTGAAGAGATGCTTGATCAACAAGGCATCATTTTGTTTGCTTAAGGTCTAGAACCCCAAGTCCTCCCCGGTTCTTGGGCCGACATACTAACTCCCAAGCTGCCAATGATTGTCTTGGTGTGTCGAGTTGCCTCGCCACAAACATTGCCGCATGATACGCTCTATCTTCTTCAAAATTCCTTGAGGTAATGAAATGGTGCACAAGAAGTATATTGGCATGGAACATAAAACCGATTTCAAGAGCTGCAGCCGGCTACCCGATTCAACAGACAGATGAGGCGCATAATCTTCTCACTATGCGGTCCACTAAGGGGAGCAAGTCATAGATTGTGGGCCAAGTAGTACCCATTGGCAATCCTGTAAGTAAATGGCATGGAGCCAACATCACATCCAAGCAAAGCCGCCACACGTTGACCCTCCTCATCAGACATATTCATTGGAATCAATGATGATTTACTAAAATTAACCCGCAAACCCATTGACTTAGCAAAGGTCTCAAGCATCTCCTTGAAAGCGATGAGTTGGTCGCCCACCGCAGAAGGACGATTAATGTGTCATCAGCGATTGAACAATCGGATAATCCCGTGAAGAGGTTGGTATGTGCAGTGTGAGAATGTTCCTTGCACACATCTCATTAACCACGGACTGCAATAAATCCACCGCAATCACAAATAACAAAGGGATAATGGGTCTCCTTGTCGCACACCCGAACGGGCAGACAAAGTGATTACCAGCACACCATTTAAGAGGACCGAAGAGGAACCAGAGGACAAGATGCTATCGATCCAACCTGTCCAACGATCATCAAAACCCTTGCATTTCGTAATCCCGAGAATCGATCATGCTCGATGGTATCAAACGCCTTCGTGAAATCCAATTTGAGAAGGATTATAGGTCTTTGGATGCCTTACACCGATGTATATATTCAAAACACCATGCAAGGCAATCTTGAATGGATCTACATCAAGAAACCCATATTGATTATGATGAATACATTTTAGAATCACACTCGCAAACGATTTGCCAAAAGTTTAGTTAAAAACTTGAGACAAGTGTTTGTCAACGATATGGGTCTAAAATCACCAATATATTCCGGCTCAACTTTTTGGAATGAGTGTAATGAGAGATGTATTCGACACTCCGGTTGCACTTTCCTCATAAACTCCCCGACCAGCTTCATAAAATCTGGCTTCAAAATATTCCAACATTTCTTGAGGAAAAGACCAGAACCCATCGGGCCCGGAGCCCGGTCAAGGCATGTTCTTAATCACCGTATGCACCTTGGAACCGTGAAAGGCAAGGATAAGTTCTCCAGCCCATCAATACGAAAGCAATTAATGTGTCAAGGTCAAAACCCATTTGTATACCTTTTGCTTGGCCCATTCTACGATTGAAATCAGACCAAAACATCCCAGCTAATCGTTGATGATCAAGAACCACGCCCCCATCCACAGATTTGATTGAAGAAATAGTGTTTCTCCTATATCTTTCGGGCCACATATGCGGAAGAATTTTGAATTCTCCTCACCAACTTTGATATTTCGATGGTGCAACGTTGCTTCCAATAAATGAACTGCCAAAGGCAGGATATCTTCGAGATGTAATTTGACAATCTTCCGAAAATTGAACTCCGCCAACTCAAGGGCCTAAATTCCTCAATATTACCAAAAAACAATTACTTTGTTGCAATCAGCAATGAGCGCCTTTGACTGTGGATAGGTTAAGATGCCATTTCTAAGAGCATAACGAAGAGATTTGAATTTAGCGTAAATGATTAAGGCAGTTGAAGATTTATCCACGTGGCTATTCCAAACCTCATATACACAATCCATAAAGCCGTGCAAATCAACCCAATAGTTTTCAAAGTTTAAAACCTTGCCTTGGGGATACAAGTGGCAATTGAAACCACACACGGACGTGATCGAGGCAAAGCGTGCAAGCGAATAACCATTGTGTTAGTGATCATGTGTCCAAGCCACGTATGTAAAAAACCAATCAATTTGTTCGAGCAGGGGTGTGGTTTGCATATTAGACCATGTGTACTGACGACCCTTGATTGGCAGTTCAACAAGACCCAAATGACCAATTATTTCATTAAACAAAAAGATATCATTCACATCACCACCTGGCTGATTTCGATTCTCAATCGAACGCATAAAGTTGAAGTCACCTAAAAGCAGCCAATTGTCCTCGAGCTGAATATCCAGATTATATAACCACTGCACAAAATCATCACGCCGTCCTTGACACGACCATAAATTGAGACAAGAAACCAAGACTCAGATGTATGTTTAGATTGAAACTTCACAATAATGCCATATGGTTTAGCCTCAATTAAGCTGCCTATGAAGAGAGATGAATTCCATATGACCACCATACCAGCGGATGCCCCAACCGATGGTACATAAACAAAGTTATCAAAACGCCGTGGACAGAATTTTCTAATGAAGCGATGATCAATATGCATGCATTTGGTTTCTTGGAGGCAAACAAAGAGCATCCACTTTCATTGATCTTTTGCTCAACCGCAGTCGACGCGCTCGTAATTCAGACCCTAACATTCCAATAGAGTACTTTCCAATCTCTAAACGAGGTTTGATTCATTACATACCAAAGGAGGACATAGTAAAAGTAAGCCACACAATGGCCTACAACCCACTAGATGATGTAAACCGCAAAGTTCCAAACAGATAAGAATGTAAAATGGCGATTATGGTACGCCATGGACCTAAACCCCGGATGACTAAACTAATCATTGAACTTGCAATCGTTGTTGAGCGGAAGGATTAGCTGCAAGCTTATCCGTCGGATTTTCTCCGGCAATGCGAAGACGAGCACCAATTCGTCAAGATCAACTATGGTCGCCGAGGAGGCACCGCAGTAATCATCGCCGCTTGGAAGGTGCAGTTTTGCGCTTCTTCACCGTGTGTGGCTTCCTAGGAGGTGTCCTAATAACTACCGGGCGGTAGCCATCACGCATCGCGACCGAGGCGAGCATCGCTACCGACCTTAGATTCCACAATGACTTTAGAGGCCTTGGGCTTTCTTCCACGCTCAGTAGTAACTTTAGGAACAGCCAGAACTCAAATGTTTCAGCAATGTGCTCATCAATATCGCAAAACAAAGAGCTCGAAAGCATGTGCCTTTTAACAGTGTCATTTCCTTAAACCGAGTCACAGTAAACAGGTGTGTGCGTAAGCTGCAATTTTGGAGCTGGAGTGGTAAAAAGAGTCGCTTAGGACTGATTGTTCAAAAGGGCACCGAGATGGGACCAAAGACAACCTTTGGGATATCAGAGATCCCAATAAGCGCAATACCTTCTCAAACGAGCGCTTCCATTGCATTACATGGGGCAGGACAGGCCCAAAAACAGTTAGCACTTGTCCGGTCATTAAAGGAGGTTGTTGCGGTCCCATTGGGTGCCGGAGAACCGCAACTTCAGCAGCACCGATGCCGTTGTTAATGAATCTCTGACAATCAAGCACAATTGATTCTTGAGACCGAACTTCCTCAACATTATCCCCGCTGCCCCACTTCCCGAACTTGTGGAGGGTCATTCGTGGCTGTTCATTGGGTGCACATCGCTCCAACCCAGCTCCGGAACTCAGGTAAGACCCAATTATGATTGTTGAACTGCATGTTGCCGTGGAGAGGTGGGGATTGCCATGAAGGGCATTGTATCCTCATCGCAGGTAGGATATCAAGCAAAGTCTCGCAGATAGAATATAAACGGAGCAGTCCAAGAAATCAACCCTCCAAAGTCAGCAAATTCTCTCAGATGTCATCGATCTAGGGACCATAGATGGTGCAGGAAAAGACACATAGACCAAAGATCGACCATCATTGGATCATCCCGATGCCAATGGTGGAAGCGGCCAAACGCATCGATAACATCCGCAAGATATTGAGAGCGCCTTATAATCCAAAGGAACTCCTAGCAGATAACCCATCCCCTTCAAAACCTTGAGCAGCTCAGAAGTTAATACCTCGCCATGCGGAATAAACCCGACAAATCTATCGCTGCCCAAATTGAAAGGAGGATGATCAACTAATGCTTGACGGGCCAGAGCATCGCGTAGTCGAAACAAACCAACTCCTTGGATCCACGGTCAGCATCCAACACAGCTCTCTCACAGAGTATTGACGACAAAATCATCGACCAGATTCCTCAGAGATGGCGATTTCTTCGTAGAGGAGCCGGCTCGACAATGGCGACGCATACTCCTCATGTCCGCCGATCCGAGCCACCGGGCAAGAAAGAAAGTGCGAGGCAGCGTAGCTCCCTCCATCAATGATGTCGAATCCATGCGGAGGAAATCCATCGGGTCCAGCGGAAAGTTGGCCATTGCCGAGCCGGGAGGGGTGATCCAAAGCCGGAGGCAAGGTGATTGAGGGTGATGGTGAGGAGGGCGGCAGAGGCGCCAGGGCGGTGGCTCAACCGGCAATGGTGGGATGGACGGGTGGCAAGCTTGATAGGACGGGCATAGACTCCTCCGGCTAGCTATGGAGAAACGAGGAGTCCCGCCCAAAAACCAGCTGACCGGTTAGATACGGGGATTTGGACCAAGGGACCCACCTGTAAGAGGGAGATAGGCTAGAATCGAGCAGCCCTTTGCCTGCGTGCTCCCAACCGAAAGCATCTACGGCACCTAACCCTGCTGGTGCACGCTACTGGATAAATGCTTCATTGACAAACAATTTTACATTTCCAAACTTTGAAAACCATGTCATCCACTAGATCATTAAATCCATCATAATCAACAGTGATTGATGTCCTGTGACTAATAAACTCCTCATTTCCAATAATGTGGAGGTGCAGATTGAGATTCGAAGCAGCTTGGGCCGAAACAGCACCGGACCGAGAAACATCCTGGGCTGGGAATTAAACTGGTGAAGAAGTCTCTGGCCGCCGACTAGCCTGCTCCATCCCATACACATGCAGATTCACGTCCAAGTAGATGGATTAATCCTGAAATACCGCCAAGGAAATAGCGTGGACGCTGATCGCTCCAAAATAATGGGTGGTTCTGCCACCGCCCATCGGAGTTCGCCACCGCGGCGGAGGAACGATGTCTCTCTCACGAGGCAGCACCGTACCCAAAGATCTGAAATCGCATCTACAAGACCTGGCGAAGTAGGAAAATAGTATCCCTTGCAAACATCATACAGTTGGAAAGTGGCAAATGAAATCTTCTTCGGAGGCCTAGAGCTTGTACGTAAGGCAGATTTGGAAGGAGGTTTATGCATAGCTAGTAAACCCATAGCAGCACGCTTTTTAGAAGGGCTAATGATAATCCATTCAGCATCACACTCTTTCTTCCAAATAACAAACTCACGTTTCCAATTAGGGCCGCCATTGCCCCACATATGAAAGTAGCATTTGAATTGCGGACACGCAAAAGATCGCAAATGAAAAATAAAAATGCCAACACGTTTGCATGATACCATAAATGAGAATACCTTGTCCGCAATGAGTTGCACAGATAGATCAATTGCAGATCCTCCAGCTTGCATTATTCCAAAGCCGCAGCCACCGAATCCTCATCAAGACGGAATCTATGTCCGCCGAAAGACACAACCATAATAAATGGCTCGGTCATCCGAGGGATGAATGGTTTTCCCACAAGATCTGAAAACCTCCTCCGCAAAAGCCACACCTTTGGAGAAATCCAGATCCAAAGTTGATCCACCATGAGGACCCATGTGAGATGGGTATAGGGTGGTAGATCGAGAACGCCAAGAAGATGGATGGAGAGAGGACCAGATTTATCGGCCGAGGAGAAAGATCGCCGGAGAGCCTAGGGCGCCGGTGGGAGGAGAGGTGGACTCTCATTGTAACGCCCCGACACACCCGGGCCGGTGGACGCATTCTCGGCGGGATCTAGATCGCCCCATAGATCAATACTAGTCTTTTCGCAAGACTTTGTCCTCACTGCGCGCACTGGGAGCAATCTTTCGGTCGGTCACCCATCCTGAAACTACTCCAAGCTGAGCACGCTTAACTTTGGAGTTCGTCCAATGGGCTCCCTTAAAAGAAGGAATTCCTTATTGATATGAGTAGTCTATCATCCCTAATAAGCCAGGCTATTACATACACCCCCACTCGTAGGAACCGGCGTCCTCATCGGGCCACGTGAACGCTCGGTTTGGCACAACCGTCTCGGCATCCAGTCCGACATGTGCCATGTCGTGCCACGACGGGTCACAAACGCCATGAACAACATGACCGCGCACCTGTCCGCAACCATCCGTAACCGCCGAGGGTCGGCTCGATACCAACTTGTAACGCCTTGACACACCCGCCGGTGGACGCATTCTGGCGGGATCTAGACTGGCCCCATAGATCAATACTAGTCTTTTTCGCAAGACTTTGTCCTCACTGCGGCGCACTCCGGAGCAATCTTCGGCTCGGTCACCCATCCTCAAACTACTCCAAGCTGAGCACGCTTAACTTTGGAGTTCTCGTCCAATGGGCCCTTGAAAAGAAGGAATTCCTTATTGATATGAGTAGTCTATCATCCCTAATAAGCCAGGCTATTACACTCATCTCTGGTTTCTCTAAGGAAATGAAAAATCAAGGACAAGATTCATTGAGTGGAGCTGGATTTAGAAGAAACACAGAATAAGTGGCAAATTGTTTTTCCTGTTGGGAAATCGGTGGCACCGAGTAGTATGCTTCGGTTGTACCGAAAGGATTCGGTTGGACCGAAAACAACAAATCGGTGAAACCGAGTTCATCACAGAGAAAACACTTTTCACCTCAGCTCACTTGACTAGTAAGATCTCACAAAGATTTTCAAGGAATTTACTGAATGATGTGCAATGAATTGATGCGTGAAATGCAGAGCAATCAAAAGAAAAGAAAGAAATCTAGATGAAGTTTTTTGAAAGGGGAAACAAATATGCATGAGACAAATGGAAAAACTCGTAAAAGAACACGAGAGAACTTCATCTAGAGATGGTCGCATGCATAAAGTCACCTATGTTAGAGTATATTGACTTAGGAGTCAAGCGAGATCACTTGATCATAGGTCATACTCATTGTTTAAGCTCAAAATGGGGTTACCATTTTTGTTTAAGCATCTTGATGTATTCACGCTGCTTTAGCTCATGACTCGGAGTAAAGCTTCTCTAAGATGGAATAACATACCTTGGTTGGTGGTGTTGACCATGTAGTTGAACTTGTGTCCGGAACGCAGGATAGACTGCCCTGATATTGGATCCCATAATAGACGGACTGCAATTCACACAGGTTTTGATGGACGGCGGCAGTGACTTAAACCTGCTATATCCGGACACAATCCGCAAGTTGGGACAGACCCTACTACACCGCATAGCCGCACTTCCTTCAAAGGAGTGGCGCCAGCCCTTACGCCAGTGCATAGCCATTATTACTAGAAGTTGTGTTAGGGTCACCGACAACTTCCGACGAGAAAAGCTAACCTTTCATGTCACCCCATTTAAAAGTAGCTATCAAGCATCACGGGACGGAAGCTGTCCGCTTCAATGCAATACCACATTACGCTGCCTCTTACGCTTAAAAGGCCCGGTCCACGTGGCATCATTTCATTAAAAGGTTGTTTAGACCCCTGACACGGCCGACGAGTCCGAATAAATAAGCTAGGGGCTACCCAGCCGCACACCCCTTCACAAGGGTTTGTACATATAAGTTATAATGAGCTAGCATAGGCTCAGCTTTATTAATCTATATTTCAAATTTTATGCACTTTCTCGCACGCATTTCCTTTCCAACTAAGTTCCTCTTCTTCACGTGATGAACAGCATGCACACCCTTCCGTGATACGGCACAACGGAGACACAGCGCAGACGCGCAGAGGGACCCGCTGCAAGGACTCTTTAAGACTAAGACCCCACGTAAACCTTTCATCGCTCTCTTGTTGCTATAGTCCCCTGGTTTATCATTATAACCAGAGTGGAGATCGGCATTTTGGCATCGGCCGCGCTGTAAGAACCTGCCCGCACTGGACAAAAGGGCTTAGGGCTTTGTTTTGCCCGCTTATTGTAAAGACCGAACACCTTCGGGAGTGTTCGCATCTCGAAAGTTAGGCCTTATATGCATCAGCTCCAATCATGTCTTTGGTCAAATGTTGGGTTTGCCTGCCTCCGTGTTTTGCTGCCTTACGCTCAGATCATCGGCTAACGCGCACTGTGGAGAACTATCGCGACAGCCCCAGCCTGGCCGGGGAACACCTCAAGAGAGAAAGCCGAAAACTGATCTGTCATGATACAGCGAGAGACTGGTCAACCACTGACGACTATAGGAATGTTTAGGATTCCTCCGCTTAGACGAAGGGTCGCTTTCCGCCAGCACATACGCGCCTAAATTCCGGAGAGGGCGGTGCCCCTGTGGGCTATGTCGTAGCCCCACCTCAACTCCATGGCTAAGTGAAAGTGATAAAGCATTATAGTCCGTTGCCTCGCTTGCTACGCTACCACCTCCTTTACAGGACCGAGACGCCGGATTAAGTGTGAAAACGCGCTATTTTTTATGAACACCCCGCACCTTTGTGCGTGGGGGTGAAGTTTATTTAACGCCATCTTTCAAAGTTATACACACGATACATGAACGGCTGCATAGGAGATATTCTATTACTTGAACGCACAAGTATAAAAGGCGCTACATCATAAATATTGTTTTACATCATAAAAACGCTCATTCAAACGTAACATTTTTTGAGCACCGCGATTTATTACACGAGCACCACGCAGCACTTTGCCAAAATAGTGCTCGGCGGTAACCGTTATCATCCAACCCGGGTCGCAACAGCGGTGGCATCCATTTCGTCCAATGTGTCTTCACACGGGCGAAAGTGCCATCCGCACCCTCTATGCAGGCTGACCGCTTATCGCTTTGATATGCGGCACCGCCCCAAGAAATTGCTGCAATAAGCCAAAGTAACTCTTCGCTCGGCCTATCCGCCGGATATGGGTCACTATATCCGCTATAGCAAGCCCGACAACCTATTTAGCTCAGCCCACTCGCCAAACGGTCGGTCAGCGGAAGTGAACGCCCGGACTATGGAATTGAGACCAAAACAGCTCTTCCGCCTTGTGATCCTTCCGCTTCGAATGCACAACGGCATCCGCCGCACTTGTCGCTAAGTCCATATAGGGTCCTCGACCCCACAGCTGGCCCAAATTGAGCATACTTTTGATCCAGAACCTTCGGGCGCAGCGTAAAAGGCTTGCCAGCTACAATATCTCCGCCCGGCGCATTCCTCCTTTATAGCCCGTGACATTGCAGAAGGGCATCCTTGGCTTCGGCGATGGCCTTCCCTGTGTCTTCTTTCCTCGCTTAGGCGCCCTTCCCAAGAGCCTCATTGCGGTCGGTAGCATCTTTAACTTCAAGGCCATTTCGCCATCTCTTCCTGCTCCGCAAGCAGCGACCCTTTCGTCGGTAACTCCTCGCCGCCTCAAGGCTGCCAGACATTCTTCCGCCTGCTCCTTGGCTTGAGCAAGTTCGCCCAAGGCTTTCCATAGCAGCTGCACTATCTGCATTTCACGAACATGTTGTAAGGAGCTGGCTTCGCCCCTTACCAAGTGACCGCACAAGAACACTTACCTTGCGACTCATCAAGTCGCATGTTGACCAGCGTGATGTCCGTGATCCGCAACAATGAAGTTGCCGCTTAGTTCAGCAACTCTCACAGTCCGCTGGCCCCCGACAACCAGCCACCTGCATCGCACGACGGAAATTTAAACTGCGATTTGATCATCGCACGCGTCGATTTCAACAACCTACCGAGTCTCGGGGCTACTATCCATACAGGTGCATTCTATATGCAAAACTGTTAAACGGTGTGCCACTTTTACGCATTCTCAAACCCCGCCAAAGAACTCCCCGACGCAGACAGTAACGCTACTTCGGCGGACGAAATCTCTTTCAATCACCACGCCATCAATGCGGTGATCTTCTCGAGATAGACGCCTTCAGCAGATCCTTCACCGCACACCGCTTGGCGCTTAAACTATCCGCTTTGCCAAACCCGGGCTCCTCCGTGATTTACACTTTCAGCTCGTCCGCCCTATCCGACGGCGCCGGACGGAGGCGCTCGCTTACATCATCTCCGGACGAAGGTCCCTCAAGACGAGCTCATTTGGCGGCGACGGAGATCCGAACTACAAGGTAAAAACTTTAGTTATCCTCGTAAGCACAAATAGGGATGTCCTTATTATAAAACTCCTTTCTTTCTACTTACGGCTCGTTGGAGGGCTGACTCTTTAAGGGAGATTGTGCGCCGGGCCTCCCCGACGAGGACCTCCGCGAAGATTTCTTCCCCGCTTAGGGGCTTTTGCCCCGGTCCTCGGAGGCAGTCCTCTTCTCCCTTGGAGGGAGGGATTCTCGATCCCCTCTTCAAGAGCCTCCTTTGCGAGGCAGTAGCTTTCCGCTTCCCCTTCGCCTTCCTCTCAAGGTGCAACTCAAGCATCCGGACCAGCACGGATCCGGCGCGTCTCGGGAGGGGGGCCGGACACCATATCAATTTTGCTTCCGCTTATCCACTCCTGTGTAGAAGGAAGTTGGTCATAAGGCTAATCATCGAAAGGCAAACAAACGGTGTGTCCGGACTCGAACTACTTACTTGAGTATCCGGCGATTGCAGCTTAGGCCAGCATCTCGGTCAATTCCGGACGCACTTCTTGCGATCCAAGAATAATTTGTACATCTCCGTGGGTGTCATACCCATGAAGTGTTGAAGAACTGGGCCCTCCGGATTGAACTCCCATAGCCGAGAGGGCGGCGCTTGTGGCGGAGACGCCTAATCAGATAACCTGCATCACCACCACCATATCGACCTCCCTCGCTTGGAGATCTCGAACTGCCCCGCAGAGGGGCACGCCCTTTGACGCCCCCAGCTTGAGCCCTTGGTTGACCCATGACATCAACCGTCGTGGAGGTCCCGGCGGAATAAGGGCAGCGGCTTTTGTCTCATGCCCTCGAACGGTAATATAGAACCACTTGCTGCCACGGGCCGAGCTCCTCTTGAAGGAGCCGGGCCACGGGCATCGGCCTCCTACTTATGGTCGCCACACTCCGCTGACGCCCCGATCATCTTCGTGCCACATTGAAGGTCTTCACCACAGTCAAGTGAGGGGTGACGCGGAGGAAGGCTTCGCATTTACAATAAATGCGGAAATATGGAGGATGGACTCCGAGCCAAATCGTGGAATTCCAACCCATAGTAAAACATGAGCCCTCTCACAAAAGGATCCATCGGAAGCCTAAAACCCGACGGAGGTGGGATACTTAAACGACATACTGCCGGGCTGGGGGCGGGATGGCTCTGCCCTTCTTCGGCAGCAACCTGTGTGAAATCTCATAAGCTGTGTACTTGGCCTCCCGCAGTTTAGCACGCCCTCCTCCGTGACGGAGGAGGGCATCCACCGCCCCGGAGGTCGGAACCGACATCATTGAAAGTCCAAGCGCCAACTGGAGCTCTAGGTGCTGGAACTTGGAGCGGGAGAGGATTCATGAAGGATTGAAAAAGAAACGAGCCTTGGTCCCGTATAAAGAGGGAGAATACCAAGAGCCGCCTCCGTGACCGCTTGGGACTCGCCGATATAGGGGCGTGGCGACGGGCGCCAAGTTGGGTTACCCACGTCTGTTAATGAGAACTCGGATTAAGGGGAACACGATCGCTCGACAAGACGTGTTAAGGAAACCGCCGCTAAATGCGCCGAGGTGGTAAAGTAAAAACGATTTAAATAATGGCTTGGTAGTGGCGTGACGTCATGCCGCAGAAAACGTCAGCAGATTGAACTTGTGTATATATTATTCTCTCTACGGTGGAATGTGGAATTTATTTTGCAGAGCCGGACACTATCCTGGTGTTCACAATCTTCTATCATTCGGAGGAGGAACCTGCCTTGCAATGCCAAGCAATATACGCGCTGGACTTATCGTCATTGAAGCCTGGTTCATGGTCTACTGAGGGAGTCCCCGATTAGGGGGTGTCCGGATAGCCGGACTACCATCATTGGCCGGACTATCATCGGCCGGACTATCATCATCGACCGGACTCCAAGACTATGAAGATACAAGATTGAAGACTTCGCCCGGTCCGGATGGGACTTTCTCTGGCGTGGAAGGCAAGCTTGGCGATACGGATATGTAGATCTCCTACCATTGTAACCGACTCTATGTAACCCTAGCCCTCTCCGTGTCTATATAAACCGGATGGCTCTAGTCCGTGAGAACAACAACAACCCTTACAATCATACCATAGGCTAGCTTCTAGGGTTTAGCCTCCTTGATCTCGTGGTAGATCCACTTGTAAACATCCACAATATCAATATCAATCAAGCAGGACGTAGGGTTTTACCTCCATCAAGAGGGCCCGAACTCGGGTAAAACATCGTGTCCCTTGTCTCCTGTTACCATCCGCTTAGACGAAGCCGTACATGGTGCACTAAACTATCAAGTAGTCATCATATTGAGCTAGCCAAACGCTCATAACGCCCGTGATCCGCTTCCCCGCAATAGGTCCGTTACCTAGCGTGCATCAAGGACATAATTTTTCTGCAGAAATGAGGATAAACCTCATATCACGGATCCAATCCGCATCATTGCTACTAACATTTTCAACTTAGTTTTCTAGGAACATATCAAAATAAAACAGGAGCTAAACGCGAGCTATTGATCTACAACATAGATATGCTAATACTACCAGACTAAGTTCATGATAAATTTAAGTTCAATTAATCATATTACTTAAGAATTCCCACTTAGATAGACATCCTCTAATCTTCTAAGTGATCACGTGATCCATATCAACTAAACCATGTCCCATCATCACGTGAGATGGAGTACTTTCAATGGTGAACATCACTATGTTGATCATATCTACTATATGATTCACGCCGACCTTTCGGTCTCCGTGTTCCGAGGCCATATCTGTTATATGCTAGGCCTCGCCAAGTTTAACCTGAGTATTCGCGCAGTGCAACTGTTTTGCACCCGCTGTATTTGAACGTAGAGCCTATCACACCCGATCATCACGTGGTGTCTCAAAGACGAAGAACTTTCGCAACGTGCATACTGTGGAGAACACTTATACCTTGATAATTTAGTGAGATCATCTTATAAAGCTACCGCCAACTTAGCAAAATAAGATGTATAAAAGATAAACATCACATGCGATCAAAATATGTGACATGATATGGCCATCATCATCTTGTGCCTTTGATCTCCATCTCCAAAGCATCGCCATGATTTCCAACGCCACCGCATGACACCATGATCTCCAAAATTGATCTATATCAATGTGTCGTCACATGGTCGCCTCGCCAACTATTGATCTTAACTATTGCTATCGTGACAGCGATAAAGTAAAGCAATTATTTGGCGCTTGCATCTTATGCAATAAAGAGACAACCATAAGGCTTCCGCCGCTTGTCGATAACTTCAACAAAACATGATCATCTCATACAACAACTTATATCTCATCACGCCTTGACCATATCACATCACAACATGCCCCGCAAAACAAGTTAGACGCCCTACTTTGTTGTTGCAAGTTTTATGTGGCTGCTACGGTTTAGCAAGAACCGCCTACCTACGATCAAAACCACAACGATAGTTTGTCAAGTTGGTGTTGTTTTAACCTTCGCAAGGACCGGGCGAATACACCCTGGTTCAACTAAAGTTGGAGAAACCGACACCGCTAGTCACCGTGGTGCAAAGCACGGTGGTAAAACCAGTCTCGCAGAAGCGCATAACGTAATGTTGGTCTCCGGTGATCATCCAACAATACCGCCAACCAAAGTATGACATGCGGTAAGCAAGATGACTTATATCGCCCACAACTCACTTGTGTTCTACTCTGCATATAACATCAACGATAAAACCTAGGCTCGGATGCCATTGTTGGGGAACGAGTAATTTCAAAAATTCTAGGCACACGCATGATCATGGTGATGCATAGCAACGAGAGGGAGAGTGTTGTCTACGCACTGTGAGACCGGCGAAGCGTTGACGCAATGTAGAGGAAGTAGTCGACGCCCACCGATCCGACCGATCCAAGCACCAAACTACGGCACCTCCGAAGTTCTAGCACACGCTCAGCTCGATGACGATCCCCGGTCGATCGAGCAAAGCGCGGGGAGGAGTTCCACAAGACGATGGCGCAGGACGATCTTGATGTTCTACTATCGCAGGCTTCGCCTAAACACCGCTACAATATGACCGAGGTGGAATATGGTGGAGGGGGCACCGACACGCCTAAGGAACGATCACAAAGATCAACTTAGGTGTCTATGGGGTGCCCCTCCTCGTGATATAAAGGAGTGGAAGAGGGAGGGCCGCCCTCTATGGCGCGCCTTTGGGGAGTCCTACTCCCACCGGGAGTAGGATTCGCCTTTCCTAGTAGAACTAGGAGCCTTCCAAGTAGTAGGAGTAGGAGGGAAGGAAAGGAATGGAAAGAGAAGGAATGAAGGGGCGCCTCCCTAGTCCAATTCGACTAGCTAATGGGAGGGGTGCCACCCTTGAGGCCTTTCTCTCTTTCCCAGATGGCCCATTAAGGCCCAATACTAATTCTCAGAACTCCCCGTACTCACACATGTATTATGTTTCCGACTTCTAGCATGAATAATAAACATTTATCATGAAATAAGGAAATAAATAATAACTTTATTATTGCCTCTAGGGCATATTTCCTTCAGCTTTGTCCTTGACAACACAAAGCAATCGGATAAAATTGTGATGCTTGTAGAGGACAAGATTCATTTTTGATTTTTTTTATGTATTGCAAGGCAACAATTTCACAAATTCTTTTATTAAAACAATATGGGTTCAGTACAAAATTACAAAGGAAACAAAAGGAAGAAAGACTACTTATGTGGAGTGATTAGTGTAAAGAAGCTATCCAATCAGTTAGTCTATCTCTATATTTACACTTGATTCTATGAGCTAAGAGAGAAATATCATGAATAAAATTCTCCTCCAAGCTCTCGAAAGTGGGCAACTCATTTCAAGATCCTTCCATTCCTTTGGGTCCAAATATTCCGGTAGCCGTAAAGACTACCTCAAAGGAAAAACGGTTGACCAAATTCTCCTCAGCACAAGCCATTTCAAAAGTAGTCCGTTAGGTTGAATATTCCATGAAATGCCCAAATAATTCTGCACATCGCTATAAAGTTGCAAGCAAAGAAGAGATGAGCTCTATCTTCATGCAAACTCGAGAAGCAAATGGCACAAGTATCATCCTCGATAATCCAATGTCGCCTCTGATCATATCCCTAGTGTTCGACGGTCCATCAAAAGAAGCCAGCCAAACACCTTGAGCTTGAGAGTGCAAGCACATTTGCATCCAATCAAAAGAGGGTCACCACGACTTCGAAAAACAAGACAAATAGTAGATCCCGGATTGATAATCCCCGCTGAAGGCCATTTCACTTTGTCCTTAGCATCTTGAAGGAGTTCCTACATCCTTTAGTCCATGCCACTCCATTGTTGAACTTATCTGAAACATACTAGATAAAAGTGTTAGTCCAACAAGAGATATGTTGACATTAATTACCAAAACCACCTAGGGAGCACTTGTGCTTTCGCTGTCTTCACCAATAGTGTAAGTTTGTCCTTCTCAAGCCTTCTAACTTTGTTGTGTATATTTGGTTAGGCATGACTGCAACAACTATTTATTTTTGGTGTTTGCATCAAATTGCATGTTTAACGTTTATTATGTAGCTCATAAACAAAAGTTTGTCCTTCTCAATTTTAGTTTTCAGTTGTACAACCAAGTCCCTTCTTCATACCATGTAAATTAAAGTATACAGAGCAAGTGATCTTCTTTTGCACTACATGTATGCTTCTATTCTTGATCCGTAATCCAGTGGTGTGGTGAACCTACCAACTACAGCACAATATCATATTCTGCAATCTCTTAACTATGAACAATGTCATATCATTCTACTATTATTTAAACCATCTCTTTTGTTGCTAATCTGAAATGGGATAAATTGACAGCACACTAACCATTGATACTTATGAGTTCTTGATATGTAATCCAGTGGTGTCGTGAAGCTGCCAACTCCTTCACAATGTCATTTCCTGCCATGTCTTAACCCGAACAATACCATATTGTGTTAATGCTATTTTAAACTATGTCACTTTATTCGTCACTAAGAAATGTGATGAATTGTCAGCACTGATACTTATATGTGCAAAACCTGACATCCGTCTGCTTCTTTCTCTTTCAGAGTGAGGAGGATGTAAGCGTCAAACAAGCGCAGGCTAATCAGCTTGCTCAGCTGCTTGCGCTGCAGCTCCCGAGTAGGGATAAGCTTTCTTGAAATCTATTGAAGTGTTGTTGGTTTTGTATATTATTTTGTCGGCGTGCTTATTTGCACTGGTGACGATCTTTGATGCCCAGTGTATGTAATCTGTTGTCTGCTTGTGCTTTATTATCATAGTGGCGAACTTTGATGCCCGGTGGATGTAATATGCCGTAATTTCTTTATTGTATATTCTAGGTTTTTCCTTATTCACAATGCTGCAGTTATTGTACTGTATATACACTAATGCAGGATGCTACTAACGCGACACTACAATCAGATACCCTTTCACGAAACTGTGTGCGATGCATTAATCGCAAACAGGGATGTAAAAAAACCATCAAAAAAGGTGCAAAATGTTTGCGATGGTGGAGCCATCAAACATGATTCAGATTTTACTTGCGTGTGCGATGCAGGGCACGCAGTTAATCCATTCGAACTGTTCATGTTGAGGCAGAACAACAGAAACGGGCAGCCATATCAATGTGTGTGCGATATATGGCATAAAGTTTGCTCCGATGAACTGTTTGCTATTAGGGAGTGCAACAGGAACGGTTAGCCAGATCAAGGTGTGTGTGATATACGTCATACGGTTCACTCGGATGAACTGTTTTCGATTAGGGAACACAACAGAAACGGTTCAACTTAACAAGATGTGTGTGATATGTGGCAAACGACCGACGCGGATGAACGGAGCGCGCCACGGTGTCGGTGCAACAAACCCTGAGTCTGTTGCCCAACTATGCACAGGCACAAGATCAAGATAGAAGAATCAGCTCAAGCCAGAGTGCTGGAGGACCTAGAGATTTGAAGAACCAACATGCGGCTCAGAGAGACCAAGATCAAGCCAGAGGAGAAACATATCGGCTAGAGAAGGGCCTACCTTGCCAGGCAGGCGAGCTCGGCAAAAGGCAAGGCCACCACCAGAAGCAAGCAACCAAGATTCCCCCGACAGAGCCTGCCAGGGCTCGCGGGGCATAACCACCCCGCCAATCAGTGTGGTGTCAAGCCGCAAGGTGATTAAGTGGCAGCCATTCGCCACATGGAAGCCATTTCCTATAGAAGAAACCCACAGATGACACCCGTCCTGCGGCGTATCAAGAGAACAAGTGCGGAGCTGGCGAGATACCCCGGCAGGCCTTGCCGGGCAACCAGTGATGTGACACTAAGCGGTGCATTAAATGCACCCTGTTAGTCCGCAGAGTTAGGCATGATAGAACTGTTTGCTATCATATCAGTGGATAATGACCACTTTGCCACTGTGGTGACCCGTTAGTCTATAAAAGGAGGCCCATGGTACTCGTAGGAGGGGTTAGAGGGTTAGAAAGTTGATGAACCCAAGCCACCATATGCGCGTAGTCGCTGCGAACCCGAGGCAAACCTTGCCGGGCAAGTGTACTATGCATCACCACACTCATTGCACCATCAATCCACGAAAGCAGGAGTAGGGTCTTATGCCTCGCGGTGGACCGAACCTGGGTAAATTTCTTGTGTGCTCTCTGCTGTGCTGCCGTGCACTGATCTGCTTTTTGTGTAACATGACATCCCCCCGCCGAACCAGCAAGGGACCACCCTGTCCCATAGGTGGTCACGGATATCTCGCGACATCTTTGGCGCTACTGGTAGGGGGTTTCGCCATATGCAAACTGAAAGCGTAAGGCCATGCCTCTGTAAGTGCATCTAGTGCCCTTAGTGATTTTGGTGTATTGAAGACTTATAGGTTAAGGAACTAATGCGCTTGTGAGTGTACACAGTGTCTATAAGTCTATGAGGAGTTTGATATTTACAGAGAAAGTCGACCCTAAAAATGAAGTTCTTCGATCAAGACTTTGATATTTCAAGACTTTTCAAGACTTTGAAAGTGAAGAAATTGGTGTGACCTTGAAGACTTGGTATTCATTTGAGGAACATGAAGCGTGAAGACTTTTTTTTCGTAGTTTCATTTTCTTTCTTGAGTCATAGGAAACACCGCATCGTTAAAGGGGGTCGAGGAAATACTAAGGAAAAATTTCCATGTGATGCTCAACTCAAAATCCTACACCTACCAATCCTTCGAGTGAAGCCTTTGAAATCTCATACGCTTCAGTCAATTTCTTCAAAGGATGAGACGAAGTTCTTCCGGTCACGAGGAATTTGTTCTAACCGAGGAGTTAGGAATTCGCCAAAGGCGGATTGCCTACACAAAGGAGGAACATGATAGCCCCGAGGAATTTGAGATTCAAATTTCCGATCTGCTGTCGTCAAGGCGCGCCACCTGTCCCAAAATATCTTATCCACCTAACGGTCATATCATTGAAGGGCATTTATGTCTTATCATGTCGGGCTGCTCCCTAGGCTATAAATAGCCGCCCCCAACAACCACTAGCTGGTTGGCTGCTCCGAGAGAACTTGACACTTGTCATTTGAGAGCAACCCATCCTCCGAGGACTTTGAGCGAAAATCATCGAGTGAGGAAAAACCCAAAAACCAAACCCCTACAAACCCAAAGTGGTTGAGCGTCACTGAAGAGATTGATCCTGCATGGATCCGACGCTTGTTACCTTTGAAGATTGTGCTTCTTCCAGACGGTTAGGCGTCATGGTCTAGAGCATCCAAGAGGAATTGTGGATCGCCGAGTGACCAAGTCTGTGAAGGTTTGGAAGTCGCTCAAGACTTACCACGAGTGATTGGACGAGGTCCTGTGACCTTAGTTCAAGGAGAATACGGTGAGGACTTGGTGTCCCGAGCTGCGTGCTCAGCGATCGGGTGTCCGGACTGTGTGTCCTCGAGTTTAAATACTCACCGCCCCAACCAGACGCATAACCGAGACAAAGCAGCTTGAACTGGTCTACCAAATCATTGTCTTCACCAACCTAATCTGGTTCTATTTCCTCAACCCTTTCATTTCCTCATTATGTGTTGAGTGTTCATTCATATCTATGTTTGAAGACTTTGATCAAGACTTTCTCAATTTCCTCGCTTCAATTTCTTCAGTCTGTTTGTCTTCATCTTGTGCTATCCCGTGTTTACGCTTTTTCTACTCTTTTGATTGTCTTCATTTCATCATGATGACCATGCCCGCATTCTCTTATGCTTACTCTCGAGTACTTATTCCACAGAAGTAGTTCTTCACTTAGGAATTTCTCACACCGCAAATTCCTCATTGAAGAATTCATAAAATCGCCTATTCACCCCCTCTAGTCGATATAACGACTTTTAATTGGTATCGAGCAAGGTACCCTTTGTTCTGTGTGATTTTGGTTTAACCACCGGAGTTTTAGTTATGTCGAACGCAGGTATGAAGAAAGTGACATGCCCTATCTTTGACGGTCACGATTATCCCAAGTGGAAGGCCATGATGAGGAAGCGCCTCATGGCAATGGACAGCGAAGTTGTGGACCGTCACCGAAATTGGTCTTATCGATCTCAGGTAAGACAGCTTAACGCAGATGATATTCGCAAGTACACTCAACTCGACATCATGGCAAAGGATATCATCTGCTTCTCGCCTATCTAGAGATGAATTCAAGCGATTATGCATCTTTGCAATGCGGCTTATCCGGGACCGAATCTCCGACGCCTATGAAGGTCATCAAACCCGTCATGATCCTTGGTTTGAGGACTTCAAGGAATCTCTCAAAACGATGACTTTCGAACCGTAATCATCATCTTTCGTGATCATGTCTCATGGCAAAGGGTGTCGAGGTAACCAATGTTCCTCATCTGAATTTAGTGACCGTGAATCGATGATGATGGATCCGATGATGATATTGAACCTAGCTATACCAAACTTGTTTGCATTGCCACCAAACAACAACATGCCTTGGAAAAGGTTCAAAACATGCTAGATAAAAGTGATGATATGTTAGGTGAAGAAATGGATCGACTAAAGCCCCGATCGAAAATCTTCAGAGACTTCAGCCTAGGTTTGACAGCCTTCAAGGTCATCATAACACTCTCTTTGTTCGATCATGAGAAACTTTCTTATGAATTTCTTCAAAGAAAGCAAGATCTTGAGAAGCTAAGAGTGAGTTATGAAGATCTTCGTAAGGAGCGTGATTCATTACTTGCTCAACAAATCAGCGCTTTCGTGAAGAATTTGTTCCTCCATGCTTAAAGTGCATTGAACGTGAATCGCTAATTCTTCACCTGAATGTTCAAATGCTTCAACTGTTATAAATTCTTCACCTGCCTCGCTATCACTAATTCTCATCCGAGGACATTGCTAGTATCAATGACGATGCAGGTTGAAGGAATTGTACATGATGTGCATGTACAAAAGCCTCAAAGGGCATCGACTCTTTGTGATGTGCTTAAAAGCAGATCCTCAACAGAACCCTAGGAAAGAGGGTATTGCCTTTGAGAGGAAACTCAATGCCGATGGAACATATTGAAGCCCGAGAAAGATCCCAAAACCTCATGGGTTGCTGCAAAGGGACCTCCATTGATCCATCTAACTTATCTGGCTTTACATGCTAATCTCCTCATTCTTTGATGAGTCATTTGACTCCAACTATAAACTGTTCAAAAATCAGAATGGTGAAGTATTTGCTAGATATGTTGGCACTAATCGCAGGAACGGTTCCCCTATGAAGAAAATCTGGGTTCCAAGAAGTGCCTTGAAAGTCTTCAGTGAATGTCCTCATGACACCACCGTGAAGAATAGGAACCCCAGATCAAATTCTTCATATGGACCAAATTCTTCATATGGATCCAAGTCCTCATACGGACCAAATTCTCACGTGGATCAAATTCTCATATGATTATCATCGTATAACAACTCTGTTTCGCAGGTAGAGCTAAGGGCTATGAATATGTGCATTATTCTTCAAACCAATATGTTCATAAGTCCTCAAGAATTTCTCTCGCTTATTCATATGCTTACCCTAACCCCTCTTATGTGAAACGAAATGGATTGGCCTCTATGCCACCATTCTCATATGGTGCTCGCAGAGTGATGAACTCTTTGCCACCCCTTCAGATGTGGGTGGTGAAGAAAAGAACTAACCTCTTCAGAGGGTCAGGTCTCCAAACGTGCTTTAACGCTCAAGAATTTGTCGGGGCCCGATAAAATGCTCGAAAGGACGCAGTTAATCATGATGAAATGAACTTTCATTTCACACGCCCTCATACGCTTATCTGTTATATCGCTCGATGAAATTCATCTCGATGAACTTGATATCATATTCTTCACTGATGAAGTATATGAGATCGTAAGTTGCACTAATTCATCTGCAGGATGATCAACCCAAAGCCACTGAGTGGGTTCTCGATAGTGGATGTACAAATCACATGACCGGTGACAAGAATCTATTGATGGATGCTCCCTTATCACCATCTCATCTAAAGCATATCATCTTTGCTGACAAAGGCAAAAGTCAGGTATTGAGTCTTGGTAAGGTTGCGATCTCTAAGGACATACACATGGACAAAGTCATGCTTGTTGAGTCCTTAGGATACAACCTCATGTTAGTCTCAATGCTTTGTGATCTTGATATGGTTGTTATCTTTGGCAAGTATCGTTGTGTTGTGATTATGGAAGCTGACAATTCCAAAGTCTTCGAAGGCTTTAGGAGAGGAGACTTGTATATTGTTGATTCTCTACATGTGACCACAACCAGCCGTGTGTCTACTTGCAAAAGCTTCGTATATTGGCTATGGCATCGGCGACTTGGTCACGCAGCATGAGGAATTTGAACACGCTTGCAAAGAAGAAGCATGTCATTGGCATTGAGAATGTCAAATTCCTCAAGGATCACTTGTGTGGAGCTTGTGAAGCTGGAAAATGACCAAGGCCAAGCATCCAAATAAGACTATCATGACCACTACTCGTCCCTTCGAATTGCTTCACATGGACCTCTTTGGTCCTAATCATTACTCACCGTCACTAATGATGCATCTCTATATGGCTTTGTTATTGTTGATGATTACTCTCGTTACACATGGGTACACATTGTTACTTACAAAAATGAAGTGCAGGAAGTCTTCAAACGATTTTCCTCGAGGGCTTCAACTAACTTTGGTGTGAAGATCGACACATCAGAGTGACAATGGAACTGAGTTCAAGAATTCGGTCTTGATGCCTATCTTGATGAACTTGGTATTACTCATGAGTTATCCGCTCCCTATACTCCTCAAAGAATGGCGCCGTGGAGCGCAAGAACAGAACTCTTGTTGAGATGGCTCGCACTATGCTTGATGAATACAAAACGCCTAGTCGCTTTTTGGATTGATGCAATTGATACCGCGTGCCACATCATCAACAGAGTATATCTTCACAAATTCTTCAAGAAGACTGCCTATGAACTCCTCAACGACAAGAAACCCAATGTGAGTTATTTCAAAGTCTTCGTGCTAAATGCTGGATTAGAGATCCTCATCACAATTCTAAATTTGCACCAAAGCACATGAAGGTTTTATGCTTGGTTACGGAAGGACTCGCACACCTACAGTAGTCTTCAACATCGCCTTCACAAGATTGTTGACATCTGAGATGTGCGGTTCGATGAAACTAATGGCTCGCAAAGAGAGCACCTACCTTCCGTGTTAGATGAACCAGCACCGAGGAATCTATCAAGTTCAAGGCAACCGAGGATGTCATTCCCATCAAGAATTCATTCCAAAGACGCTGAAGAACGCCGAGCTGATGCACCAAGATAATGTCAAGACAATGGTGCCGAGGAAAATGATCAAATTCCTCGACGACAACCAGCTCATCCTCGCTGCTAAAAAGAAGTGCAAGTTGACAAGATCATCGATGACATTGAAGCGCCAGTCCTCTCACACGCCAAAAGCTTCACATTTATCTAACTTTTGTGGGCACTATGCTTTTGTCTCTATCACAGAGCCCACTAAGGTAGATGAAGCATTTCGAGCCCGAGTGGATTCAGGCCATGCAAGAAGAATTACATCAGTTCGAGCTCAACAATGTCTGGAACCGTCAAACGTCCAGATCCTCGCAAGCATAATATCATTGGCACAAAGTGGATCTACCGCAACAAGCAAGATGAAAATGGCCTTGTGGTGAGGAATAAGGCACGACTTGTAGCTCAAGGCTACACATGTGTTGAAGGAATTGATTTCGATGAAACTTTTGCACCTGTTGCTAGACTTGAGTCTATTCAGATATTACTTGCCTATGCTAACCATCACAATATCACTTTATATCAAATGGATGTGAAAAGTGCATTCCTCAATGGTAAGCTTGAGGAAGAAGTATATGTTGCTCAACCCCTGTGTTTTGAAGATCCAAAGAATCCCGACAAAGTCTTCAGACTCAACAAGGCCTCTATGGTCTCAAACAAGTTCTACGGCGTGGTATGATACATTGAAGGAATTCTTCGTGAAGAATGGCTTCACACCCGGTTCACTCGACCCTACTCTCTTTACTAAATCATATGATGGTGAACTGTTTGTGTGCCAAATATATGTTGATGATATTATCTTTGGCTGTACTGACCAACGTTATAGTGATGAATTTGCCTATATGATGAGTGAAGAATATCAAATGTCTATGATGGGAGAGTTGAAATTCTTCTTAGGTCTTCAAATTCGTCAACAACACAATGGCATATTCATATCTCAGAGAAATACCTCAAAGATGTCCTCAAGAAATTCGCATGCAAGATTGCAAAGGCTAAAATTCCTATGCCCACAAATGGCCATCTATGCAATCGATGAAAATGGTATTGACTTCGATCACAAGGTATACCGCCCATGATTGGTTCTTTATTGTACTTATGTGCATCTAGGCCAGATATAATGCTTAGTGTTTGCATGTGTGCCCGATTTCAAGCTACAACAAGGAATCACACCATAAGGTGTGAAGCATATTCTTCGATATCTAGCTCACACACCAACACTAGGATTATGGTACCCCAAGGGCTCTACTTTTGATCTCATTGATATTCTGACTCGACTATGCTGGTGATCGTGGACCGCAAGTCAACATCTGGTACTTGTCATTTCTGACGATCTTTGGTCCGTTGGTCCTCAAGAAACAGAACTGTATCACCGCTCATCGCGGAAGCTGAATACATTGCTGCTGGCTCGTGTTGTGCTCAATTGCTGTGGATGAAGCAAACTCTCAAGGACTACGGCATCAACGTGAAGAATGTGCCTCTCATCGTGACAATGAGAGTGCCATCAAGATTGCTCACAACCCAGTTCAGCACTCAAGACAAAGCACATTCAAATTCATCATCATTTTCTTCGTGATCATGTGTTGAAGGGCGACATCTCCATCGAGCATGTGAAGATCAAGAACAACTAGCCGATATCTTCACTAAGCCCTTGGATGAGAAGAGATTTAGCAAGTTGTGTGTGAGCTAAATATCTTAGAATCTTCGAATGTTCTTTGAAAAGGACACACATCCCGACACTTATGCAAAATTGATGACTTAGATGTGCAACACATGAAGAAACGCTTTTCTTCAATCAATGAAGAATAACACTCTAAGTGTGAAGAAATTAATGAAGAATTTGATTCTCGTAACCCTACGACAATTGTACGCTGTGTCTGAAATCATCATTCTTATACGGTGGGTCACGCCACCACCAAAGTTGAAAATCTTCAATTTGAGTTTTTCCTCGCTTTTGAAATTCTTCAGTTTTTCAAATTCTTCAACTTTGCAAAATCTTCATTGTTTCCGCTGCTTTTCTTCATTGGCTATATATATATATATGGGTTTATGTCCTCTACAGCATTCACTTATGGCTATTTCTTCAAGTCGCTTTTTCGCTAAGTGAATGTGATCGGACCTTCCCTCTATGCTATACTCAACCCAATCTATTCACAAATTCTTCATGTGCGCTCTATTTGAAACTCGCTCAAAATCTTCACGTGTCCTTGTCACCAAGAAATTATGAACGAACTTTAAAACTGATCTTATCCAAACTTTCGGTTTTGCGCATTAAACCGCTCCGCATCCCACGATGCATTATTTTACTCACCCACGATCAGACACGATCTCCACTACATAGACGTGGGTGACACATGTCGTGAGAAGGAGAATGGTCAGGCACGCTCGTCTCTAAATCTTCGGCTAACAGTTTTTCACCGCTCTATAAATACCCTCTCTCCATCCTCACTTCTTTTACTCCGCCGATCTCTCTCTCCCGCCGAGCTC
This sequence comes from Aegilops longissima, assembly GCA_021605205.1. Lineage (NCBI taxonomy): Eukaryota > Viridiplantae > Streptophyta > Magnoliopsida > Poales > Poaceae > Aegilops > Aegilops longissima. The sequence goes on from CM038679.1 coordinate 173,677,435, forward strand.
CTCAAACCCTAGCGCCGCCGCTTACTCCATCGTCAGCCGGTGAGGAAGAGCTTCATCGCTCGACTCGTCGCTAACGATACTCGCTACCGATCGGAAATCTTCACTCCGCCGCCAGTAGCTGTCTTCCTCCACCGAAGTTAGGGCGTGGAAGATCTGAACAGATTTAGCTTCACATCTACAACACCCATTGTCGTGTTCTTCATTTAGGTAATTAAAAGTTACTTTTATCGCCTCGTTGATCCAAATTTTCACTACAAAATCTTCAAAGGTGTTTTATTCTTCAAATCCTCACACACAAACACCTCACTAGTTATATGCTCTTGATTCGCTTTCTAAGCAATCATTTTCTTCAAGATTCCTCAATTGTGTGGATCCTCGATCTATACAACTCGAACCTAAGACAAAGAACGCTTAGTGAAATTCTTCAAGGCTCATCTCGTCAAATTCCTCAAAACTTGTTCTTTTGAAAACCTTTCGAGAACGCATATGACCTCTCCAAATTCCTCGCAACTATACTCTGCTCACAGGTACTCATGTCCGCCGCTGAATCACTAGGTTCTCATCAACTTAACTCATTTGCAGCGCTCTCGAAGAAAAGTTGCATACTTCTTCGAGAATTCGATTGTTCAAATTCCTCACCAAGAATATGGCGTATGAAAGAAGCCACGAAAGGAGGAAAGAGGCCCGAGGTCATGACCGCTTTGAAATCCCCGAGGAAATATATGCTGATTATTGCACACTGATGAAGCCGAAGTTCGCAAAGAAAACAAAAATCAGCGCAAGGTGCGATTCAAAGGATTGAAAGGAGATGGGCACGGAATGGAGGGAGTACCGATATGTAACTCCAAAGTACATGAAGAAATTCGACTCAATCCTCCATGCCCAAGAGCTCCATTGGCACCTGGTCAAGAAGTCGACCCCACCAAAGATCAAGCGTGGTGAGGACTTTCCAAGAATGGGCCAAGCGCCAAGCCAAATTGGCAAGACAAGCCAACGAGGCAAAGGAGGAAATTCAATGAGGACTCTGCCATCGCTGCTGCCATCGAGGCCTCTGCTCAAGCCAAGAAAATCTATGGCAAAGAAGCCCGCACACAAGCCAAGTGCTTCACCAACAAAGGCCCTCACAGCCAAGTTCCTCGATGTTCCTCACGGCCAATTCCTCATGCTGCCCTGCTCCTCCAAAATCCTCAGCCCTCCTTCAAAGTCCTCAAGAGCTCCTCCCAAGTCCTCAGCAGTTCGACAAAGTCCTCAAGACTGCAGATCCGCCACGTACAAAGGACTGCAGGCTTCTCCATTGCCTCCGTGTTTCAAAGAAGTTCCTCACCTGCACCAAAGTCTTCATCCGCCCGACTGTTGAAGACTAAGGCCACAATGGACGAGGTCCTCGCCAAGTCCTAAGAAGAAACAGGTCGCCTTCCAAGAGCCACCAAGATGATGAGGCTGATGATGATGAACTTGGAAATCATCGAGACCGCCAAGAAAGGGCCATAGAGCCAAAGGCACATCTGCATTACTTGTTGATCCGAGGAAAATCCTCGATTACATTGATCTCGCACAAGGATCCAAACACCCTATGCCTGATTTTCATCTCACCCTCGGACAAAGTCATATGTGACCCATTTCATCATCAAGAGAAATGGAAGTTTGAAAAGGCAAGAGAGATCAAGAAAGCTCAATACGTAAAGGAGAAGTTCTCAAGAAAACCTTGTCGTAATGACACCGAGGAACTTCTCAAGGTCCAGACTGAAATTCAAGACCTCAAAGAAAACTTCGATGCTTATTATGCTGATTGGCAAGGAGCCAAGGTCGATTCACAACCCGACGAAGAATTCACCAATGTTGCTGCCCAACGCAACATGAAATTCTCAGCCGGAGCCTCACCAGCCGATTGAAGAACATGCCAGACCATTGATGAAGTTCAGCTGTTGAAGAAAATGCCTGTGGCTGATGATCCCATTCCACCACCGAAGAAATTGCTGTGGCATCCACTAGTGGTGCGCTGAAGAAATCGAATAAGTCAGGCAATCGCATCAGCCATACCGAGGAAAATCAACCAGATTCCTCAGCTCCTCCCGCGCCAACACCAACTCCAATTCTTCCATCCGCCTCGATGTGAAGAAGACCAAGGCTGCGTAACGAGCTATTGTGAAGAAACGAAAGCATCACCAAGGCCAAATTCTTCGCTCACAAGAAAATGAAGCCAATGACCAGCTCCTTTGAAAATCCTATTGATGCTGTTCCACTTCTCAATTCCATCAAAGGACCTTGTTCCTTTTGATGAAGATTATGTGATCCCAAGCGGATCCGATGAAGAAAATCATTCGCTGCTTCGTCAGAGCAGATTGATGAAGAAATTGAAGTGGAAGCAATCCTTCAACCCCAATCATTTCTCGCCTATGCCTCGGTTCACAGCTGAAGAGGCCGTGTTGAGGAACTTGAAGAAATGTGGATATTGGAAGCACAACGCCAGTGATGAACGATGACTTTGGGAAAGTCAAGATCCAAATTCTCCACTCTTCACCCCAATCCAACAGATACCTCACCCCCTCGCTCCAACAGTTCAAATGGGCTCAAGAAACTCATCCCACTTCATCCGTCCATGAAGAAATTCCAGCCACTAGCGCTGATGAACCCGTCACGCTGATCCTCACATCGCACTGTTGAGGAACAAGAAATTCCTCACCAAGAACCTGAGATTGCGATTCCGAGGTCGTGATGCAACTCATCGACACTCCACCGCCAAAGCCAAAGGATCCTTCTCAACAAAGAAAAGTTCAAGGCTGAAGACTTCTTCATGAAAGCACGTATTCTTCATCGACATAATCCATATGATTCGCCAGATAAGGAAGAGGCGCTTCGACTGCCACCAAGCCAATTTCTATTCCTAAGTGCTCTTCAACAAAGACAAAGTCTTCGATCATGCTCATATTCCTCATGTGGACATGGAGTCTCCGCCAGTGCTTTGAGCCGGTCCTCGGTGTTCTTCACGACGCAGACTTCAATTTCTGCACCGACATCTCTCATTGGAATGAAGAACTCATTCTTCAATTCTATGCAACGCCGCAAATCACCGGAACGTCAAGACGTGAACTCATGGGTATTAGATCGATGTCTGAAAATACTCACTACAAGGCACCAAGAATCGAATTGCTTCGTGCTCTACCACTCACCCTCCCTTGATGGTGCTCGTTGTATCTACAACGAACCGTAACTTTCAAATCACTATATGCAAGTGCCGATGCAGCCTTTGAAGCCAAGGCAGGCCCCAAGAACCAAATTCCTCGCCAAGGAATTATTGTATGTGCCTCGGACTGTCTATCGGACTCGACGAAGACAATGAGTCCTATCAAAGGCCACGACTCAAATGATGAAGAAGTCGCTGGCATCATGAAGAATATGCTTTTCAATATCATTCATATGCTCCTGGCCAACTTCCATGATTTCTTCATGAGGACTCGCAAACATTGCTATGTCACCATTTGAGCTGAAGCCTTATGCGCCTTTGGATAATGAGATTCATCAGACAAGGTCTTCACTCAATTACAAGGCTGATACTCAACCATCGCAGCTACTTGCCCTCGATTGAAGTCCTCAAACGGACATTTACCTCACCGATGACAAGGGCAAGGCTATCACAGGATCGATGAAGGCATTCGCCCATTGATGGACAGCCAAAGCAAGCATCCTACTCCACCAATGATGACTCGCCACACATGACTCGCCAAAATACCTCACCAAGCAAAGTCCTCAAGCCACAAAGACCTGTGGTGATGACTGATCGTGAGTTACTCCTCGCCTTCATCAAGGTTGATCGCAATCATAAATGGGTCAAGCGCCGCTTGGTTCAATTCTTCACAACATGACCTCTACACACAATGCAAAGGAAGAAAACCACTACTACCTCCATGAAACCTTCAAACGCACTGGCTGTGTCGGTGTACTAGAGTAGGGGTACCCTAGTATCCAACTCGCACGGGCAATGCGAAGCACTTCAAGCGGCAAGGCTTGCCTCGGTGACCGCTAAGGTCCTCCATGGTTCCTTTGGAGCCATTCAAGAACAAAGTATGTAAACCAAGGAGACAAGGCCCCGCAAGAGGAGCTTGCCGGAAGGCCACTCAAGGCACGAAGAAGACAAGACCTCGCAAGAGGAGCTTGTCGGGAAGGCTCGTTGAGCGACAAGCGTCCCGGACACGACAAGGATTCAGCCGCTGCAAGGCGCTTGTCATGCAGGCAACCACTCTTCATCTCCGCCTCCAGCTCATCCACCAACGTGTCGCCATGGGACCATTCCAGCGCGTGTCAAGAGGTCAGGCGCCAGCGGAGAGCAGCGGTAAGCGGCTACCGACAAGACTGCCATCGTGGCAAGTGGTGGCGCCCCGACGGTCCCTGTTAATCGCTTAGGGCGACATGGACGGCATTTAATGCTTTTGTCCTTGCCGCCGGAGTTAGGTAGAATACATCGCACAAAGTAGCTGTACCAACCGCAACTCATTTTCCCATTTTGCCCTTGTTCACGCTGCCACCTGTTGGTGACCCCTTGAGCCTATAAAAGGAGGCCCATGCGAACGAGAGGGCGGTTCGGTTCGACTCATTCAAACCGTAGACACCGACGCTAGGTTTTGTAGCTCTCAGCATTCCCTAGCAAGAACACAACATAATCGCACAAGCAAAGCAGAGGAGTATTATCTCCGGAGAGCTTTGAAGCTGGGTAAACTGCTCGTGTGCTTTGCCTCGACCGCTCTTCAGGCGACCTCCTCCCCACCGAACCGAAAGGGGCTCGGTCCGCCGTACCATAGGTGTTCGTGGGTTACGGCCAGCCTCCCGACATCTTTGGCGCGCTGTAGGGCGCCGAGGCTGTGTGAACCTGATCCGCGCTCACACGAGCAACATCTTCATCATCTTCATCAACATGCCACCGAAGAAGAAGGCTTCGCGGCAGCGAGCTGCCCACGCCGATCCCGCCGCCACCGAGCAAACGGGGCGGGTAGACGCCGGAAGAACGGACGCCGACGAGGAGCTCATGACGCTGCCAAGTCCAAGGACAAGGCTGCGCAGACTCGGCGTCCAGACACGCACCGCGCCTGCCTCAGAGTCAGCGGGACCGACAACGCCATGGTATTCATAGTACCACGCGCCGTTGATCAAGACCGAGCTGGAGGATCGTGAGGCCTCAAGACCAGCGCAGCACGCCAAAGATGCGGGCGCGAAAGGGTACGGTCGCCGACGGATGCTACCTTCTAACATAGTTAGAAGTCCGGCATATCCCGCCTCGCACCGCTCGCCATTGCCACCCACCACTCCAGCCGAAGCCTTGGCGAGCTCACCTGTTTATACTACCTCCAACAGCCGACAAGGTCGATTTAATGGAGGGCCACCATCCGTAGTCTCATCGGTTTGGCTAACGGCGATGTTCGCGGCAACCAACTTATCGCTGCCGCGGCAAGACGACAAGGCACGAGCCGGTGGCGATTTAAACTTGTGGGGTGCAACCACCATGCACTCTCCACCTCAAGGCCAAGATCACCAACTCGTCGGATCCACCTCGACAGCGACTCCACCGCCATCGGATCCAGGAGCTCGCCGTGATCGCCGCCAAGTTCTTCAAGAACGGCAACAAGAAGACGCCGAACTCGTGATCGAAGCGCCAAGAGAAGCGCGACGTCAATCCGACCAGCGCGCTGGGCCCTTCTGTTGATATGCATGCGCCTGGGGAACCAGCGACTTGTCAGACGCGGTAGGTTGCCCTGCGCTCACTCGTGAGCTGCGGCAAGTCCAAAGGGCCCGGCAAGAAGAATTTCAAGCCGACGCGCTGAGAAGTACGATGGTAGGACGATCCGTCGGAGTTCCTCAAAGATCTACACCATCGCGTGCAAGCTGCAGGGGACGAGACGACAAGATCCTCGCCAACTACTTCCCACTAGTACTCAAGCCCAATGTCAGATCCTGGCTCATGCACTTGCCGGACGGATCCATATCCTCTTGGGCAGATCTATGCCATTAGTTTGTCGGCGCCTTCACAGGCGGCCACAAGCCTCATGGCCAAGAGAGCGACCTTCATCCGCCACCCGTAGGAAGGAGAGTCCTCGCGCAAGTTCATTCAGAGGTTCAGCTGCAGCACTACAACATCCCAGATGTCCACCCCGCCAAGGTGATCAGCGTGTTTCATCAAAACGCAAGGAACCGCAGGATGAGGGAAGAGATGGCAATGTGCAAAGTCAAGGACGCCGCTGAGCTGTATGGCTTGGCCGACAAGTGTGCACGCTACCGAGGAAGGGAGGAGACTCAGAGAGAATGCGTAAGCAGGATCCGACAAGTTGAGGAGACCGCCCTGCGAAGAAGAGCCGCGACGGAACAATGTAAGGAAGAAGAGCAAAGAGGTGCTAGTTGTCGAGCAGTCCGCGACGGTGGTGCCGCCAAGAAAGCCAAAGTTGGTGGCTCCGCAAGGAGGTTGCTGGCACCGACCGCCACTGGGTGGCGGCCGCCGACAAGGTGGACAGCTCCAACAAACAAGATCGCAAGATCCACCGCACTAAGGGCCATGACCTCCAGAGCTGCAAGAAGGTCGAGCAGCTTGTTGAGCAGCGAAGGCTGAGTACGAGCGCGCTGCAAGGAGAAGGCCCAGAAGGTGCCGGGGAGTTGGCAAGAAGCGACCCGCCGGGAAGGACGCCAAGCAAGGCCAAGCAGCGAAAGGAAACAGACTCTCCCGCGCCGCGACAAGGATGAAGACGACGACGACGATGAATATGTGGAAGACGACGAGACCGATGAGCAGGAGTTTTAGAAAGCCACGAGGTCCTTCTGCGCTGACGGGTGCTTCTCTCGCATACTTCACACCGCCAACTCAAGCAGTGGATGCGGAAGTTAACGCAGCGTAACCATCCGTAGAGTCACGCAAGCTCTCAAATGGTCCAAGACGCCTATCATCTTTGATATTGAGGACCACCCGATCGCATAATCATGCGGTCGGGTGCTTGCCGATGTTGGTCTCACCAACTATCCGCAACCTCAAGGTCACCAAGATGCTAGTTGACGGCGGGCCGGCTTAAACCTGATCTCCTCCATGGTGCTCCGTAAGCTTCAGATCCCCGACAATGAAGCTCAAGAGACCGGCACCTTCCAAGGAATCAATCCGGAAGGAGCAAGTCAAGGGAAGATCACATTGCCGGTAACATTTGGCAGCGAGCTAAACTTCAGGATCGAGAGGGTCACGCTCGACGTTGTTGATTTTCCATTGCCTTACAATGGGATACTTGGCCGCCCAAAGACTCGCCAAGTTCATGGCAGCCTCTCATTATGCATACAACTTGCTCAAGATGCCAGCCCGATAAGTGTCATTTCTGTCCATGGCGACAAGAAGGATGCTCTTATCTGCGCCGACAAGATCTACCAGAGGCAGCAGCTGCAACAGATAGCAAATCACTTGCCGCTGAAGCTCCCCGGGGAAGAAGAAGACCAAGTCCGCAAGAGCTCGATGCCCACTCGCAAGCGCACTCTTCGGAGTGCTGCGCTACCGCCGAGGACGCACCATCGAGCTCCACCGGCAAGTGCAAGAAGACGATGGAAGCTCCACCAAAGACCAAGAAGGTGCCCGCCAAGGAGGACGGCACCGGTGGTACCTTCACCATCGCCACTCTCGACCCTAAATAGGAAGCGCTGCTGCTTTCCTCGGGCTAACGCCGACGTGTTTGCATGGCAACCGTCTAACATCCCCGTGTTCCCTGAAAGTAATTGAGCATCACCTAGCTGTCCGTCCTCATGCGCGCCCGTCAAGCGTAAAGTCGAAGGTGCAAGGAGCGCCAAGAATTCATTGCGTAAGAAATCAAGAAATTGGAAGCAGCAGGCCTTGTCGAGGAGTGCTCCATCCACGTGGTTGGCCAATCCAGTAGTTGTATCAAAGGCAAATGGGAAATGGAGACTTTGTATCGACTTCACAGATGTTAATAAAGCTTGTCCCAAAGACCCATTTCCCTTGCCGCGATCGACCAGATTGTTGACTCCACGGCTGGATGTGATTTGCTTTCATTTCTTGATGCATACTCGTGGATATCATCAGATCTTCATGGCGTAAGAGGATGAGGAGAAAACTGCATTCATCACCCCATGTGGCACATACTGTTTTATACGGATGCCTTTTGGGCTAAAGAATGCTGGTTCAACGTTTGCAAGAGTAGTCCATGACGCTTTTGAGCTACAAATGCACAGAAATGTAGAAGCCTACATGGATGACATAGTGGTCAAAAGCAAAGACATGGCAACTCTGGTTCAAGATTTAGATGAAACCTTGCAAATCTGCGCAAGATCAATCTCAAGCTCAACCCCGAGAAGTGCGTGTTTGGAGTCCTTCCGCAAGCTTCTCGGTTCTTCGTGGTCTAAGCGGGAATTGAAGCCAATCCCGACAAGATCAAGGCCATTGAGCAGATTGAAGCACCAAAGCGCCAAGGATGTACGAAGACTTGCCGGTTATGTGGCTGCTCTCAAAGAGGTTTATCTCTAGGTTCTGCTGAACGCGCCCTGCCATTTTTTAAGATTTTGAAAAAGGCAGGTCCAATGAAATGGACTCCCGAAGCGGAGGTTGCGCTGCAGGACTTAAAGAGGTACCTGTCCTCCACTCCAGTACTTGTCGCACCTAAGCCACAAGAAAAGTTGCTGCTGTATATAGCGGCAACCAATCAAGTGGTTAGTGCTGCGTTAGTAGCGAAAGGGAGGCGATGATGAGCCGCAACCAAGGCAGTGCATCCAGCGACAAGCAAAGGGCTTCACCGACAAGTTCTCGTCCCGCAAGGACGGATCTGCAGCGCAGCGAGAAGATTCGTAAAAGGATGGTGCAGCGCCGGTTTATTTTGTCGGTTCCCTTCGCAGGGGCTAGGTCAAGGTACTACGGTGTGCAGAAATTGCTTTTCGGCCTCCTCATGGCCTCGAGAAAGCTGCGCCATTACTTCCAAGCACATGAGATAACAGCCGTCACTCGCTTTCCCCTCAAGAGGATATTGCAAAATCCGTAAGCAAGTGCAGGATTGTCGAGTGGGCACTGGAACTGTCAAGCTTTGGCCTCATGTTTGAAAGCACTTCAACTATCCAAAGCAGAGCATTGGCAGAGTTCATAGCAGAATGGACGCCAACACAAGCTGAAGAAATTCCAGAGACGAGCATTCCCGTCAAAGAAGCAAGCAAAGAGTGGCTGATGTACTTTGATGGTGCCTTTTCACTGCAAGGCGCCGGTGCGGGCGTACTGCTTGTCGCGCCCACCGGAGAGCACCTCAAGTACATAGTCCAGATGCACTTTCCCAAGGAGCAAGCAACAAACAATACTGCAGAGTATGAAGGTTTGCTTGCCGGTCTCGTAATCGCAGAGACCTTGGGATCAAGAAGCTCATTGTCGTGGGTGACTCGCAGCTTGTCGTCCGTCAAGTGAACAAAGATTATCAGAGTCCGTTGATGGAAGCCTACGTTGATGAAGTGAGAAAGCTAGAAGAGCACTTTGACGGCCTGCAGATGGAACATGTTCCAAGAGCTCAGAATGATATTGCTGATGGCCTGTCGAAGTGCGCCGCACTCAAGTTACCTGTGGAACCAGGGATTTTTGTGCTCAAGCTGACTCAACCAACTGTAACGCCATCAACTGGACAGAACAAGAAGAGGAAGTTGATTTCTGGTGACTACTTCCCGGCCGAGCTCCCCGAAGCCGCCGCCGCGAAGGTCCCCAAGTTCAACAACAAAAATGCTGAGGAGCAGTCTGCTCCGACAAGCCCTAGGGTTTGTTTCGTTGAAGCAGACGCTCCCGACAAGCTTTGCTCCGGCAAGCTTGCCGGGGAACATCAAGCTCCGGCCGAACCGCAGGTTCTGCCAGAGAAGCGGATGTTCCCAGCAAGAGCATATGTGCCTTTAGTCCTTGTTTTCGAGCCACAAGCTCCAAAGATGGGCACAAAGCAGATTGTCCATTTCCTTCGCACAGAGAACTTCCCAAGAGCAAGAAGAAGCGGAGAGAGTAGCCCGCAGTCAAGTATGTACTAGTTTGTCGACAAGACGCTGCATGTAAGAAGACTCAACGGTGTGAAATTGAAGTGTATTCACCGGAAGATGGATGTAGCAGTTGGCAGAGATACATGGAGGCATATGTGGTCACCACATTAGCGCAAGAGCACTTGCCGCAAAGCTTTCCAAGAAGGTTTCTTCTGGCCGACAGCCCTCCAGATGCAACCGCACAAGTAACCAAGTGTGAAGCGTGCAGGCCCATTCCAAGCAGATACACCAGCCAGCTCAAGCTCTCCAGACGATCCCTTTATCCCGCCATTTTCGTCTGGGGCTCGACATTCTCGCCCCTTTCCTCGAGTTGTCGGGGCTTTGATACTTGTACGCTGTAATCGACAAGTTCACAAAGTGGCCGGAAGTGGAAGCAAGGAGGAAGGTGACAAGACGGTCGCTAGATCAAGTTCTTCAGTCGATTGTTTGCCGCTTTGGAATTCCTAACAGGATCATCACCGCAACGGCACACAATTCACGAGCCGCACCTTCATGCAAGACGCCCAAGATCTTGGCGCCAAGGTCTGCTTTGCTCATTGCTCATCCGAGAAGCAACGGCAAGCGAGAGAGCGAATGCTGAAGTGTTGCGCGACTCAAGACCAGAACTTTCGACAGGCTGCACAAGTGCGGAAGAAATCGGATTGAGGAGCCGCCGGTGGTTCTTTGGTCGATCAGACGACGCCAAATCGAGCCACCGCCGACACCTTTCGCCTAGTCTATGGAGCAGAGGCAGTTCTCCCACGGAACTCAGATACGGGTCACCTCGAGTACTCGCTATGATGAGCTTGAGCAAGAGCAGCTGCGACAAGATGATGCGCTGCTCCTTGAGGAGGACCGCCTTAGTGTCATGCAGACGAGCTGCTCGTTATCAGCAAGCTTTGCGCCGCTACCATAGCCGCAGTTAGTGCCGTAAGCCTCGAGGAAGGCGACCTTGTTCTTCGGCGCTCAGTCCGCCAAGAATTCCAACAAGTTGATGCCAAGTGGGAAGGCCCTTATCGGGTGAAACGAGTCACTAGGCCTCGGCGCTGTCCGCTTTGAGACCGAAGATGGCATTCCGTGAGCAACTCACCGAACATTGAGCATCTTCGTAAGTTTTACTCAGAGGGCGCGTTGCGGAACCTGTTCCGGCAACCACCTTTTGTACAAGTCTTGCCGATGTTGCATGTAATACTTTGTACAAAGCCGGGCGCAGAACCCGTGCATAAGTAAAGCTCATGTGTTGCACGCAACTTGTCAACTACATGCTTTCATCATCATTTTTGCATGTGTTAACTAACATTTTGTGCAGCATCCACACCCGGTAAGCAATAACGAGCCACAAGGCTCCATAACTTTATTTTCTTCTTCTCTTCTCAAAGAAAGGAAGGTTCCCTCGCACACAAGTTAACCAGGGGGGAAGGAGAAGATAATGCCATGGACCAAGCGTTGCTCGAGGAAGTTTTACCTTATCGGGAAGCAAATGACAGAAAAGCTAAGTTGCCAATTGCCAAAATTTTGAGCAATCAGTTTTTAAATCTTTAAGTTATCTTCCTCGAACGATAGTACTTTGTATGGAAAACCCAGCGGCGGAGGAACTAACTCAGTAGCTAGTCGCGCCCTTACTTTGTTTCGAGTCCGCTCAACAACGTAAGTGAGCTGCAACTAGTTGCGATAAGGTTGCTTGTCGGAGGCAGCACCGCCAAGAGCTGCCGACGTTCGCACTCGGCAACATGCAAAGGTGCTCACGCCGATAAGTTCCCTAAAAGCGAGGGCACAAACATACAAAGGAAGGAATCAAGTAAAGGAAATAACATTGCAATCACTGCCTAAGATAGAATTATATTACAAAATAGCTTGTCGCAGATCTAATAAATTGTTCTCCTAAACATGATCGCAGCGACAAGGGAAAGATAAAATCGGCGACCTAATCCACGCGGGTCGCCATCAACCCGCTTGATCTTGCCCACCTTGTCCACAATGGGTGCGATAGGGCTTTGAGCGCCCACATCAGCATCCGCGGCAGGGATCCGAGGACGCCGTGAGGTTGAGGCATGGATTGCGGAAGGCCACCTTCATCAACACCTTCCGAGGGCTCTCGCACAGATCTGCACGATTCTCGCCAGCTGCTTTGGGATCTCTTCCCGAGCGCTGAGAGCCGCCACCACGCCTTGAAGAACAAGCTGAGCTTGGCGCTGGGTTGAGGCGCTCGCCGGAAGAGTACCCAAGATCCACCATCCCAGCCCGCCGCTCCGTGTCGATGGCGGCAGCGATATTTACAAGACCCTCCGCCGAGTGCATCACGTTCTCTCTCAAGGTGTTCGGGCGGTCGTGGCACTCGCCGGCAGCTCCTCGTCGGTCTTGACCTTCTCTAACAAGGCCACCTCCCGCTCCTTGGCGCCTGGCCCGAGTCTGCATCAAGGTGGTCGCTTCAGCTCAAGATCTGCCTTGGAGTCCTTGGCGCGCCGAGCTCCTTGCTCCTCTCAGCGAGACGGCCCTGCAGCTCGCCAAGAGTGTAGGCGCCCTTCTCGGCTCGTGCTTGAGTGCAGCAACCTCCTCGCCTTTTTCTGGAGATTAGCCTCCAGCTCGCCACTTTGCCTCCAACTCTTTCTTGGCGGTCTCGGCAGCTGCGGCAGCATCCTTTGCTTCCTTAAGAGCCCCGCCAAGTGACTCTCGCCAAGCAACAAGCTCTTCCTCATAGCTGTCAAGATTGATCTTCCGCTGCGCCAACTCGCCTTCATGCAGACAGCTTCTCGGGCAAGCAGCTGCTGCTCCTCGACCTCAGCCTTCTCAAGGATGAAGGCATGCGTTCTTCAATGAGTCTCTCCGCTCTTCGCTATGTTCGGAGAGCTTGGTTGGCGCCTGAGCTCTTCAAGGCTTCCATGTATTCTCCGCCCTCGCGACAAGCACTTCCCGGATTCCAGTTTAGCTTGCGGGCGGTAGAGCGACAACAGTTTCAGCACTGCTCCTCCTCGGACTACGGCCGCTGCTGTTTGGCGATCCACCAGCGTCAACCCAGCTGGAGGCGAAGCAGCTCTCCGTCAAGGTCTCTCCTTCGACGGGCGCCTGGAGCTCGAGGCCTGGGGAGCTTGATGAAGATGCCATCGCCGGCCTTCAGATAAGCGCCGGGCTGGGGCTCTTCGGAGCCTGACGCTGCACCAGTGGCGGTGGGATCGGCGGTCGGCGTAGCGCCTGGCGCTCCTGCGGCCTCAGGGTCGTCAGTGCAATCGCTAGACCCCTCGCCAGCCTGTGCGGCGGCAGCCTTGGCGGTCTCTTCGCCGGCAGATCCATCGGCGCCAGTCTCTTCCTCCATGGTGGCGACGTCGTCAGTGTTGCTGGCGTCCTCTCCGCTTGGCGACCTCGGGCCCATCGGCTCTGCGGCGGATGGATCTCGACAACCGAGAAAAAGAAAGAACATCAAGCAAATGTTCGAAAAGAAGAACAGAAGAAAAAGAACCCAAGGGAAATTTTCAGGCAAGAGGATTACCTGCGATGGGATCTGCAGCCATGGTCTCGACCACCGGAGGATCACTGGTGCTGTCCCTTGCCGGAGAAGTCTCTATTGCCGGAGAGCGCTCCCTTGCCGGAGAATCCTCCCTTGGCGGTGAAGTCGAAGCAGATGGTATTTCGGGAGCGGCTTCCGGGCACTCCTGATGAGGCTGCTCTGCTCCTACACAAATCAACAAATGATATCAAGCAAAGAAGGAGCACCCAAGCACACCTAACCGTAAGAAGTAAACCATATACTTACGCTGGGGGCTGTCTTTGGGGGCTGCTTTGAGGAAGGGTTGCGGGTCCGCAAGGGGTCTCAGACGCCTCCTATTGCCACGGGGATCATCCTCGATGACAACCACCGGGTCTTAGCTCTCTTCGACGCTCTACGGGCCAGGCCCTGAAAAAGGAAAGAGTTCGTAATGAAGCAAATCAGATACAAGATGAAGCAACAAAATTGAAGAAATACAAGCACAAGATAGAAGCTTACTCTTCTCCTTCTTCCTCATCGGAGCTGAGCGGAGAGATCAAATACCGGCTCGCCTCCGTGCGGAGAGGCGGAGGAGTAGGTTCTCTTGACCGCTTGGCGGGGTGGCAGCAGTGGCTCGAGAGGATCCCGCCCGCTTGTTTCGGCGTGGGGTGCTCCAGCGGCAACAGTGCTTGTTGCGGTGGAGAGGCTGCGTGGCGCTGCGATCTGCTAGCCCTCTGCCGCCTGCCTCGCCCCCGGTCTTATGGAGACGCCTTGGTGGAGCCGGGCGCTCCGGTTGCGGCAGGCTACTAGATGGTGGGGAGGAAGCGCCCTCGGCGGGTTCGTTCGACTCGGCCTCGGGTTCAGCAAGCTCCTCCTCGTCGGCAAACTCCCTTCGCTCGGCAAGGCTTGCCGCCTCTGCTGCATCTGCCTCTTCCATAGTGAACCCGAATTCGCCCGCGGCAGCAGCTGCTGCCGCCTCCTCCAACCTCGTGGCAATATGTTGCATCTCGTCGTCGGTAGTGTCACGGGTGAGCCACTTCTGCTCGTCGGGGCGGATCGGCACTTCTTCCAAGCTATCGAAGAACTGCCGCACGACGTCGTCTGAAGGCTCTTGCCAGGTTGGAACAATCCCATGCGAATCGCACAACGGCATCATGGCGCGGATGCGGTCGAGCGAAGAATTGTTGCACAATGGGACGACTCCCCTCGGCAACCTAAACCACTCGGGGTGATTGGGGTCATGCTTGAACAACTCCAGGAGCATTGCGTCCAACTCCAAGACGGTGAAATTCCAGTTGAGGCCCGGGCGCAGCCTCATGATGTCCGCGCATTTTGAACTCCCAAGCAGGTCTCCTCCTCTCCTGCAAGGGAAGCGATGCGCGGGCGAAGGAAATCTGCTCCAACGGCGCCACAAGTGAGTCCGCAAGCCCGAGGCGCAAGATCCGGTCACGGCAATCTTCAACCTAGCATCTTCCGCGCCAAGTTGCTCCAATCGCTGCCGTGCACTATTGGAGTTTGGCGCCGGCGATGAAGGGCTGCGGGTTCTCCTCAACGATCCAACACCAATCGGCTCTCCACCTCCCACTTGCCGCGGAGCTCTCCTTCCAGATAGGCTTTTTCTGCCGATCCCGGAGATCCAAGCAATCCCTCCGCAAGTGGCTCTCTCTCTCGACGCTGGGCATGAAGAAGTGGCGAAGAGGGCTACGCTTGGGTGGATTCTCGACAAAGTTTTCGCGCAAGGTGTGCGAAAACTGCCATGGTCGAGACATCATTGGGGTGAAATCAAGGAGGCGGCCCGTGAGGTGTTCATGATATCGCAGAAGAATTAGAGAAGCGGGCAGAGCCCGCAATAGAAGAAGAGCGCCAAGAAGGGTATCCGCCGAACCACCCCGATGCGGCGCCGAGAGTACCTTCTTGCGGATGCGCCGCGTGTTCCGCCGACCGTAAGAGGTAGTAGCCCTCCCTCGGCTCCTTTGCGCCGAGCTGGGGGAAGACGCCCCGCCTTTCGCAGCGCCATGAGCCATCGCGCCCGGCCGACTTCACGCCTCTTCCCTTGTCGGCTTTCGGAGCCATGGCGAGGTGGTGGAGGAAACCGACGGTGTTGATGGCGCTGGTGGCGATGGGGAAGCGAGCGCCGCTCTCTTCAGACTAGAGAAGAAGGGGGGCGGCGGTGGTTTTTAGATGAGACAGCAAATGGCGAGGTAGGCAACCTGCCCCTGTTTCCCTGCTTATAAGGAGGGAGAGGCGGACGCCCGCTTTTCAATAAAACCCCCACGATCTCCCCACGACGCCACGCTTGACGCAGGCTGCTCATGGGAGACGTGGTGGGTCCAAAGCAAGTTACTGGCGTGATCCGGGCCGCGTGTCTGCAGACTCGCTTTTGGGCCTGGCCCAACAGCGCTCGGCACTGCAGTGTGGCCCAGGCCGGGGCTCTGCCGGTGTACTAGAGTAGGGTACCCTAGTATCCCGAACTCGTGCACGGCAATGCAGCGCCGCTGCAAGGCTTGCCTGGTGACCGCCAAGGTCCTCCATGGTTCCTTTGGAGACATTCAAGAACAAAGTATGTAAGCCAAGGAGACAAGGCCCCGGCAAGAGGAACTTGCTGGGAAGGCCACTCAAGGCACGAAGAAGACAAGACCCCGGCAAGAGGAGCTTGCCGGGAAGGCTCGTTGAGCGACAAGCGTCCGGACACAGCAAGGATTCAGCCACGGCAAGGCGCTTGCCGCGGCAGGCAACCACTCTTCATCTCCGCTCCAGCTCATACACCAACGTGTCGCCATGGGACCATTCTAGGCGCGCGTGTCAAGAGGCTGTGCGGCCAGCGGAGAGCAGCGGTAAGCGGCGCTGACAAGACTGCCATCGTGGCAAGCGGTGGCGCTCCTGACGGTCCCTGTTGCACTGTTTAGGCGACATGGACGGGCATTTAATGCTTTTGTCACTTGCCGTCAGAGTTAGGTAGAATACACTGTACAAAGTAGCTGTACCAACCGCAACTCATTTTCCCATTTTGCCCTTGTCTACGTTGCCACCTGTTGGTGACCCCTTGAGCCTATAAAAGGAGGTCCATGCGGAACGTAGAGGGCGGTTCGGTTCGACTCATTCAAAACCAGAGACACTGACGCTAGGTTTTGTAGCTCTCAGCACTCCCTAGCAAGAACACAACATAATCAGACAAGCAGCAGTAGGAGTATTATCTCTCCGGAGAGCTCCGAAGCTGGGTAAACTGCTCGTGTGCTTCGCCTCAATCTGCTCTTCGTGCGACCTCCTCCCCCCACAAAACTGAAAGGGGCTCGGTCCGCCGGTCCCATAGGTGTTCGTGGGTTATGATCAGCCTCCCCGACATGCTGTTCTTTCAAATGTCTACAACGCGGAAGAACTGACGACAATGGGTCTCAAGGAAGAATTTGACTGGTCTGCACCTCCTCCGAAGAAATACAAGAAGGTCAAAGTTCCTTCCTTGGTGGCCAGCTCCTATTCTTCATCGCGTGACACCGATGAAAATGAAGACTTGACGACATCTGCGGCAGGCCCTACTACAACAACGGATTCCCAACAACGCGGCGCTCCTTCTTCAACTTGAAATTCTTGAGGCGTTAGTCCTCGGCCGATCCTTTTGGTCATTCGATGACAAAGGGGAGAAATTTGAGTTAGTCTTCAAGCGGGTCTATTATATGGGCAAATTTTTGTTAAGTTACAACTCTCGCTCTTCTGAAACTTTTGTTGGATCGAGTTGTAATCTTAAACCCGATGGTGCTTTGATACTTTTGATGCACTGTGCTCTTGCACTATGCTCTGATACTAGCTCTAATTCTCTTGAGCTCTGATACTCTTGATGCGTTATTTTGCATGCTTGTTTCTCATTAATGTTATCGCACGCATGCTGAATTTCATCAAGCACCATATTTCATCATGCATTTCAAATTCTTCATACTATATGTCAAATGCGTGTATGAATTACAAGATATAGGGGGAGATCTCCATGATTCAACTCTTCAAATGTGCATTGCCTCAAAAGCAAATTCCTCACTATGCACATCTTCAGGGGGAGTTCTTCTATATCTTGCAATCAGATTCCTCAAATATCAGTATTTACACTTCATATGTTTATCCCCGTTGAAAACTTAACCTATATTGTCATCAATCACCAAAAAGGGGGAGATTGTAAGTGCATCTAGTGCCCCTTAGTGATTTTGGTGTATTGAAGACTTATAGGTTAAGGAACTAATGCATTTGTAAGTGTACACAGGTCTATAAGTCTATGAGGAGTTTGATATTTACAGAGAAAGTCGACCCCTAAAAATTAAGTTCTTCAACTGAAGACTTTGACATTCTGAAGACTTTCTGAAGACTTTGAAAGTGAAGAAATTGGTGTGACCTTGAAGACTTGGTATTCATTTGAGGAACATGAAGCGTGAAGACTTTTGTTTTCGTAATTTCATTTTCTCTTTCTTGAGTCATAGGAAACACCGTACTGTTAAAGGGGGTCGAGGAAATACTAAGGAAAAATTTCCATGTGATGCTCAACTCAAAATCCTACATCTACCAATCCTTCGAGTGAAGCCTTTGGAAATCTCATACTGATTCAGTCAATTTCTTCAAAGGATGTAGACGAAGTTCTTCCGTCGCCGAGGATTTTGTTCTAGCTGAGGAGTTAGGAGTTCACCAGTGCGGATTGCCTACACAGTGAGGAACATGATAGCCCCGAGGAATTTGAGATTCAAATTTCCGATCGCTTCTTGTGCGCGCCACCTGTCCCAAAATATCTTATCCACCTAACGGTCATATCATTGAAGGGCATTTATGTCTTATCATGTCGGGTTGCTCCTAGGCTATAAATAGCCGCCCCCTACAACCACTAGCTGGTTGGCTGCTCCGAGAGAAACTTGACACTTGTCATTTGAGAGCAACCCATCCTCCGAGGACTTTGAGCGAAAATCATCGAGTGAGGAAAAACCCAAAACCAAACCCCTACAAACCCAAAGTGATTGAGCATCATCAAGAGATTGATCTGCGTGGATCCGACGCTTGTTACCTTTGAAGACTGTGCTTCTTCCAGACGGTTAGGCGCCATGGTCTAGAGCATCCAAGAGGAATTGTGGATCGCCGAGTGACCGAAGTCTGTGAAGGTTTGGAAGTCGCTCAAGACTTACCACGAGTGATTGGACGAGGTCTGTGACCTTAGTTCAAGGAGAATACGGTGAGGACTTGGTGTCCTGAGCTGCGTGCTCAAGGATCGGGTGTCCGGACTGTGTGTCCTCGAGTTTAAATACTCAGCCGCTCCAACCAGACGCATAACTAAGACAGCAGTTGAACTGGTCTACCAAATCATTGTATTCACCAACCTAACTGGTTCTATTTCCTCAACCCTTTCATTTCCTCATTCTTGTGTTGAGTGTTCATTCATATCTGTGTTTGAAGACTTTGATCAAGACTTTCTCAA
The DNA here is from genome assembly GCA_021605205.1 of Aegilops longissima. NCBI lineage: Eukaryota > Viridiplantae > Streptophyta > Magnoliopsida > Poales > Poaceae > Aegilops > Aegilops longissima. Next base: position 173,696,334 of record CM038679.1, read on the forward strand.
TTTCCTCAGTTCAATTTCTTCAGTCTGTTTGTCTTCATCTTGTACTATCCTGTGTTTACGCTTTCTGTACTCTTTGATTGTCTTCATTTCATCATGACGACCATGCCCGCATTCTCTTATGCTTACTTCTGAGTACTTATTCCGCTGCAAGTAGTTCTTCACTTAGGAATTTCCTCACAGGCAAATTCCTCATTGAAGAATTCATAAAAATCGCCTATTCACCCCCCCTCTAGTCGATATAACGCACTTTCAGCGTCATCTTTATCGCCATCTTCATCTTCCATGATGCCATCGACCATGGCGCCTAAGAAGAAGAAGTCCAGCCCTTCGGCCCACGCGTCCACATCGAAGGCTCTGCCGCCCGCGGCCTCAAGTGCCTCAGAGACTGCGGAGGTGAGCGAGGATGTGAACGCTGCTGGGGGCATGACTGGAGCAGGTGGCGCCATCACCGCTCCCCCCGCAGCCGACACGGGGGCTGGAGATGTCGGAGGAGAACATCATCAGCAACGCCCTGGTGGTCATGCTCCACAAGGTGCGGGCAAGGTAGTCACTCCATCTGCACCCTCTCCTCCCACTGACGGGCACAGCCGCAACAACGGTGCTCGGTCCGGAGCAGACCATCGCCCTCCGGCCGCCCCCACCACGGGAGTGACCACGGCCGGTGAGTCTCCTCCCAGACAAGCCGACCAAACTGTTGCGCTCGACAGAGCCGCTAACTGCCGAGCACCACCGCCGCGCGACCTCGCAGCCTAGGTGGTCGTTCCACTGCTGCGTGGACGCGTCACTACTGCCGCCGCCGCCGCTGGCGCCTTTAGGAGCCAGGCGACGGTGCGGTCGACGTCATCAACAGCTATGCCAAGCACATCCATAGAGGCTATGGTGCGAGCTCAGCTCCTACTGAGGTTTCCGCCGGTAGCCGAGCATATGGATGAATGGCATGCCACCATCCAGAGCCTACTCGGTTTCGCTAAGGCTGGGGGCTCATGATGAGCTGGCCCACCACGACCTCCCCAAGAGACAGCAACCGTACGCACTGTTGGCCGAACGTAGGGGGCTGTCCCCATGGTGAAGTGCCCACCACGGCAGCCGACGCGGGCGCAACAGAATCAGGACCCCGACGATGTATCGATGGCTTCTTCTGACCCTCGAGCACGTCCAGGCCAACGTCCAGCCCCGGAGGATAGGCGGCGGGGAGACGCGCGTATCGCCTTGGATCTGCGCCACGACAACCTCCGCTAGACCAACGGGTGCATCGGCCTCAACGTCGATGAGCCTGTGCTTGGTGTTGGCGGGTGCCTACCTTTCGAGGTCAGTTGTCCCGCCTTTACACGAGAGCCGCGGCAAGTCCGTTGGTCGTCCGTTCGCACGTTCAAGCCAGAGATACCTGAGAAGTACGATGGGTGGCTGAACCCGACTGAGTTCCTGAGCATCTACACCATCGATGTTCAGGCTGCTAGGGGAAGAGACGAGAAGGTGTTCGCCAACTACTTCCCTTTGGCCTTCAATTCCAATGTGAGGTCTTGGCTGATGCAACTGCTGGAGAACTCCATTTCGTCATGGGCAGACCTGTGCCATGAGTTCATCGGTGCCTTCACCGGTGGCCACTAAGAGCCCGGGAGCCCCAGTGATTTGCAGCTTCTCCAGCAAAAGGAAGGAGAAAACCTCCATAAGTATTTACAAAGATTCAGAAAAGTTCATAGGTATATTCCAAATATCCATCTGGCAGCCGTTATAGCAGCCTTCTAGTCCAACATGCGCAACCGTCGCATTTGTTTTAGGATGAATGTGTAGTTGCCCAAGACTATGAAGGAGCTATACGCACTGTTCGATAAGTGTGCTCGGATGGAGGAAGGGAGGAAGTTGCCCGGAGCAGAGGATTGCATCAATGTTGATTCAGAGGAAGAGGATGAATCAACCAGTCAGAGAAAGGGCATGAAGCACAGCAAGAAGCCAAAGAGATAAGGTAGTGATGACTGTAGAAGGTTCAGGCACACCCAGTACCAGCACTAAGGCCAAGCTTGAGGCCCCCGGCAAGGAAGCTACCACGTGCGCTGCCTGCCGGGAAGCCGCCGCCGCGGAAAAAGTTGGGAAAGGTGATGGGACGTACTGCAAGATCCACCATACCAAAGGCCACAACCTTCAGGAGTGTTATCAGGTTGAGCAGCTCGTCAAGAAACAGAGAGCAGAGTATGATAAGCGTGATAAGGAGAGAGGTCAGAAGGGCTGAGGTGGTGAAGCAAATCGCCCCAGCAAGCCCTTTCGGAACCAAGGAAAACCCGCCAGGGGCCAAGAGAAGGAGATCTGTGATGATGTGAGTGATGAGGGGAATGAAGAGGAAACCAGTGAGCAGCAATTTCAGAAGGCCACTGACGCCCTATGCATTGATGGAGGTGCATCTTTGCACACCTCTCATCGCCAACTCAAGCGATGGGCTCGAGAGGTCAATGCGGTGGAACCAGTGCCAGAGGCCCGGAAGCCGCTCAAGTGGTCCCGCACACCCATCATCTTTGATGAGGAGGACCACCCTGGCCGCACCACAGCGGTAGGGTGTTTGCCTTTGTTGGTCTCCCAACAATACGCAACCTCAAGGTAACAAATATGTTAGTGGATGGCGGGGCCAGGTTGAATCTGATTTCCCCAACTGTCGTCAACAAGCTTCAGATAGGTGAAGAAGAGCTAGAGGTTACCGCCACGTTTCACGGAGTAAATCCCGGCAAGAGCCATCCTAAGGGGAAGATTACGTTGCCGGTAACGTTTGGGGCAGAACTGAACTATCGGACTGAGAAGATTGTGTTTGATGTGGTTGATCTCCCCCTATAGTACAACGGGATTCTGGGATGCCCGGCCCTGGCTAAGTTCATGGCAGCATCTGACTATGCATATAACACTTCGAAGATGCATGGGCCACTAGGAGTCATCACTATCCCATCAGATGAGAAGGATTCATTTATCTGCGTGGACAAGATGTACCGTGATGCAGTCCCTGCCAATGAAAACAGAGGAAAGAAGAAGGATAGAAGGGACACCGGCAAGGAATCTGGGAATTGTACCTCTTCGGAATGCGCTGCACCTGTTGATGACTTGCCGGAGAGTTATAACAGCAAGAGATCCAAGGTCGCTGCACCACATGTGAAGAAGGTCTCGGCAGGGCTGGCTGGTGTTGATGGTACCTTCACTATCAGCGCCACCCTTGATGACAAATAGGAAAGCACGCTCGTTACCTTCCTGCGGGCGAATATCGATGTGTTTTCCTGTCAACCATCTGATATCCCCGGTGTTCCCAGGGAGGTAATCGAGCACCACCTTGCTGTCTACCCACACGCCCGACCTGTCAAGCAAAAAGTCCGGAAGCAGGCCTTGGAGCGGCAGTAGTTCATTGCCGAAGAGATCAAGAAATTAGAGGCAGTTGATTTGGTCATAGGAGTAATGCACCCTACGTAGTTGGCAAATCCAGTGGTGGTCCGGAAGGCGAATGGGAACTGGAGGCTCTGCATTGATTTCATAGATCTCAACAAGGCTTTCCCGAAGGACCCATTCCCCTTGTCGCGCATCGACCAGATCATGGATTCCACTTCAGGTTGCAATTTGCTCTCCTTTCTGGATGCATACTCCGGATATCACCAGATCTTCATGTCCAAAGAAGATCAGGCGAAGACATCATTCTCCATGTGGTACGTACTGCTTTGTCCGCTTTCGGATTAAAGAGTGACGGGTCCACTTTTGCAAGAGCAGTCTAGATTGGTTTTGAACCACAATTACACAGAAATATAGAAGCCTATATGGATGACATCATGGTCAAAACCAAGGATAAGACCACCCTTATCCAGGATTTGGAAGAGACATTTGCTAATCTGCGCAAGATTAACTTGAAGCTTAATCCGGAGAAGTGTGTATTCTGTGTTCCCTCCGGCAAGCTACTTGGATTCTTCATGTCCCATCGGGGGATTGAAGCCAACCCCGACAAGGTCAAGGACATTGAGCAGATCCAAGTGCCAAGGAAAGTTAAGAATGTAAGGTGCTTGACGGGATGCGTCGCCGCGCTAAGCAGATTCATTTCCAAGTCTGCCAAGCGTGCTCTGCCATTCTTCAAAATTTTGAAGAAAGCAAGGCCTATGAAGTGGACCCCAAAAGCAGATACAGCTCTGCAAGAATTGAAGGCTTACCTATCGTCTGAGCCCACATTGGTTGCACCCAAACCCCAAGAGCCGTTATTGCTTTACTTGGCAGCAATCAACTAAGTGGTCAGTGTGGCCTTGGTAGCACAGCAAGAGATGGATGAGGCAGAAAGTGGTCAAGTCACGGCAGAGTCAGAAAAGGATCAGAACAGTAGTGAACACGGCAACGAGAGCAACCCCAAGGGCGCGGAAAGGAAGAAAGTGGTGCAACGCCCAGTATACTTCGTCAGCTCCTTGTTACAAGGGGCTAGATCGAGGTATTCTGGCGTGCAAAAGTTGATCTTTGGCCTCGTCATGGCCTTAAGGAAACTGCGCCACTACTTCAAAGCCCATGAGATGACGGTTGCCACTCGTTTTCCGTTGCAAAGGATACTCCGAAACTCTGAGGCTACTGGCAAAATAGTGGAGTGGGCTTTGGAGTTATCCAGCTTTGGTGTGAAGTTTGAGAGCACATCAACTATTCAGAGCAGGGCACTGGCAGAGTTTATTGCAGAATGGACGCCAACCCCTGATGAGGAAGTGACAAAAATAGCTCTCCCCGGCAAGGAATCACCCCAAGAATGGATCATGTATTTTAATGGTGCTTTTTCCCTACAATGTGCATGGGCTGGCGTGCTTATTGTTCCCCCTTCGGGGAGCACTTAAAGTACGTCGTCCAAATGCACTTTGCCCGGGAAGAAGCCACCAACAATACAACTGAGTATGAAGGGCTCCTTGCCGGGCCCAGAATTGCAGCAGAATTGGGAATTAAGAAGTTGATCATTGGAGAAGATTCACAACTTTTGGTGAGACAAGTCAACAAGGATTATCAAAGTCCATTGATGGAAGCATACGTCGAGGAAGTGAGCAGATTTTAGGAGCACTTTGATGGGTTGCAAACAGAGCACGTACCCCGTGCGAAAAACAGCATAGCTGATCACCTGTCAAAGTGTGCTGCGCAGAAGCTTCCTGTGGATCCAGGAACTTTTGTTCTCCATCACTGCCAACCCTCCGTGTCACCTGCCACAATGGCCCGAAAAAGGAGAAAGTTGGACTGCGTTAAGCCCCTCCCGACGGAGCCATCCTCTCCCTGCAGAGACCCTGCCAGAAACAACTCCTCACAGCCTGCCGGACCGCCCCTCCAGATCGGCTTATGGACCCCGCGAATGAGGCTGGTGCTCCTGCAGCCGAGGAGGTGCCTCTAGTCCTTGTTACCGAGCCCCCGGCTCCAACTTTGACAAGGCACATCGTCCGCTTCCTCCAAACCGGAGAGCTTCTCGGCAACCAAGATGAAACTGAGAAAGTAGCCCGGAGGGCCTGTATGTATCAGTTTGTCGAGGAAACTCTGTAGAGAAGAAGGCCCAACGATGTGAAATTGAAGTGTGTCTGCCGGGAGGATGGAAAGGAACTGCTGGCTGAGTTTCACAAAGGAATGTGCGGCTCACACATTGGATCAAGGGCATTAGTTGGGAAAGCATTCCGGCAAGGATTCTATTGGCCCACAGCCCTCCAAGATGCAGTTGAGCTCGTCACGACATGTTAAGCCTGCCAATTCCATTCCAAAAGAACACACCTACCTGCCCAAGCCCTTCACACAATCCCTCTATCATGGCCATTTTCAGTCTTGGGGCTCGATATCCTTGGCCCCTTCTCCGAGCAATCGGGGGCTTTGAATTCTTGTTCGTTGCCATCGACAAGTTTACAAAGTGGTCGGAAGTGACTGCCGTGAGAAAGGTGACTGCTCAGTCAGCTATCAAGTTCTTGAAAGAATTGGTGTGTCGTTTCGGAGTTCATGCAAGGATCATCACTGACAACGGCACCAAGTTCACGAGCCACACCTTCATGCAATACGTTCATGCCCTCAGATGCAAGATCTCATTCGCTTCCGCGGCACACCCTCGGAGCAATGGACAAGCTGAGAGGGCGAACGCTGAAGTGCTTCGTGGACTCAAGACAAGGACTTTTGATACGCTGCAGAAGCATGACATGCAGTGGATCGAGGAGCTGCCGGTAGTTCTCTGGTCCCTCAGAACGACACCTAACCGAGCTACCGGGCAGACTCCCTTCTCCCTGGTCTACGGGGTAGAAGTAGTTATCTGCTACCTCTTGAGCACTGCGTTGGTTTTCCTTGAAGAGGAAAGGGTGATGCAGCAAAGTAGCGTAAGTATTTCCCTCAGTTTTTGAGAACCAAGGTATCAATCCAGTAGGAGGCCACGCACGAGTCCCTTGCACCTACACAAACAAATAAATCCTCGCAACCAACGCGATAAGGGGTTTTCAATCCCTTCACGGTCACTTACGTAGATATGATAGGATAATATGTTTGGTATTTTTATGATAAATATGCAAAGTAAAGAAAGTAAGCAAAATAACGGCGCCAAAAATAGCTTGTTGTCGGGAGATTAATATGATGGAAAATAGACCCGGGGGCCATAGGTTTCACTAGTGGCTTCTCTCAAGAGCATAAGTATTTACGGTGGGTGAACAAATTACTGTTGAGCAATTGACAGAATTGAGCATAGTTATGAGAATATTTAGGTATGATCATGTATATAGGCATCACGTCCGAGACAAGTAGACCGACTCCTGCCTGCATCTACTACTATTACTCCACACATCGACAGCTATCCAACATGCATCTAGAGTATTAAGTTCATAAGAACAGAGTAACGCTTTAAGCAAGATGACATGATGTAGAGGGATAAATTCATGCAATATGATATAAACCCCATCTTGTTATCCTCGATGGCAACAATACAATACGTGCCTTGCTGCCCCTCATCACCGGGAAAGGACACCGCAAGATTGAACCCAAAGCTAAGCACTTCTCCCATTGCAAGAAATATCAATCTAGTAGGCCAAACCAAACTGATAATTCGAAGAGACTTGCAAAGATAACCAATCATAAATAAAAGAATTCAGAAGATTCAAATATTGTTCATACATAAACTTGATCATAAACCCACAATTCATTGGTCTCAACAAACACACCGCAAAAGAAGATTACATCGAATAGATCTCCACAAGAGAGGGGGAGAACATTGTATTGAGATCCAAAAAGAGAGAAGAAGCCATCTAGCTAATAACTATGGACCCGAAGGTCTGAGGTAAACTACTCACACTTCATCGGAGAGGCTATGGTGTTCATGTAGAAGCCCTCCGTGATCGATGCCCCCTCGGTCGGAGCTCCAGAACAGGCCCCAAGATGGGATCTTACGTGTACAGAAGGTTGCGGCGGTGGAATTAGGTTTTTGGCTCCGTATCTGGTAGTTTGGGGGTACGTAGGTATATATAGGAGGAAGAAGTATGTCGGTGGAGCAACGTGGAGCCCACGAGGGTGGAGGGCACGACTCAGGGGGGGTAGGCGCGCCCCCCCTACCTCATGGCCTCCTGGTTGAAGTCTTGACGAAGGGTCCAAGTCCTCTGGATCACATTCGTTCCGAAAATCACGTTCCCGAATGTTTCATTCCGTTTGGACTCCGTTTGATATTCTTTTTCTGCGAAACTCTGAAATAGGCAAAAAATAGCAATTCTGGGCTGGGCCTCCGGTTAATAGGTTAGTCCAAAAAATAATGTAGAAGTGTATAATAAAGCCCAATAATGTCCAAATCAGAATATAATATAGCATGGAGCAATCAAAAATTATAGATACGTTGGAGACGTATCAAGCATCCCCAAGCTTAATTCCTGCTCGTCCTCGAGTAGGTAAATGATAAAAACAGAATTTTCGATGTGGAATGCTACTTGGCATAATTTCAATGTAATTCTTCTTAATTGTGGTATGAATATTAAGATCCGAAAGATTCCAGATAAAAGTTCAATATTGACATAAAAATAATAATACTTCAAGCATATAACTAAGCAATTATGTCCTCTCAAAATAACATGGGCAAAGAAAGTTCATCCCTACAAAATCATATAGTTTAGTCATGCTCCATTTTCGTCACACAAGAATGCTCTCATCATGCACAGCCCCGATGACAAGCCAAGCAATTGTTTCATACTTTAGTAATCTCAAACTTTTTCAACCTTCACACAATACAAGAGCGTGAGCCATGGATATATCACTATGGGTATAATAGAATGTAATGATGGGGGTTATGTGGAGAAGACAATAAAGGAGAAAGTCTCACATCAACGAGGCTAATCACTGAGCTATGGAGATGCCCATCGATTGATGTTAATGCAAGGAGTAGGTATTGCCATGCAACGGATGCTCTAGAGCTATAAATATATGAAAGCTCAACAAAAGAAACTAAGTGGGTGTGCATCCAACTTGCTTGCTCACGAAGACCTAGGGCACTTGAGGAGGCCCATTGTTGGAATATACAAGCCAAGTTCTATAATGAAAAGTTCCCACTAGTATATGAAAGTGACAAAACAAGAGACTCTCTATCATGAAGATCATGGTGCTACTTTGAAGCACAAGTGTGGAAAAGGATAGTAACATTGTCCCTTCTCTCTTTTTCTCTCATTTTTTTGGGCCTTCTTATTTTTTATGGCCTTTCTCTCTCTCTCTCTTTTTATTCCTCACTTGGGACAATGCTCTAGAAAATGATGATCATCACACTTCTATTTATTTACAACTCAATGATTACAACTCGATACTAGAACAAAGTATGACTCTATATGAATGCCTCCGGCGGTGTACCGGGATATGCAATGAACCAAGCGTGGCTTTGCCACAAATACTATGTCAACTACATGATCATGCAAAGCAATATGACAATGATGAACGTGTCATGATAAATGGAACGGTGGAAAGTTGCATGGCAATATATCTCGGAATGGCTATGGAAATGCCATAATAGGTAGGTATGGTGGCTGTTTTGAGGAAGATATAAAGAGGTTTATGTGTGAAAGATCGTATCATATCACGGGGTTTGGATGCACCGGCGAAGTTTGCACCAACTCTCAATGTGAGAAAGGGCAATGCACGGTACGGAAGAGGCTAGCAATGATGGAAAGGTGAGAGTGCGTATGATCCATGGACTCAACATTAGTCATAAAGAACTCACATACTTATTGCAAAAATCTACAACTCATCAAAAACCAAGCACTACACGCATGCTCCTAGGGGGATAGATTGGTAGGAAAAGACCATCGCTCGTCCCCGACCGCCACTCATAAGGAGGACACTCAAAGAACACCTCATGTTTCAAATTTGTTACATAACGTTTACCATACGTGCATGCTACGGGACTTGCAAACTTCAACACAAGTATTTCTCAAATTCACAACTACTCAACTAGCACAACTTTGATATCACTACCTCCATGTCTCAAAACAATCATCAAGCATCAAACTTCTCTTAGTATTCAACACACTCATAAGAAAGTTTTTACTAATCTTGAATACCTAGCATATTAGGATTATTTAAGCAAATTACCATGATATTTAAGACTCTCAAAATAATCTAAGTGAAGCATGAGAGATCAATAGTTTCTATAAAACAAATCCACCACCGTGCTCTAAAAAGATATAAGTGAAGTACTAGAGCAAAACTATATAGCTCAAAAGATATAACTGAAGCACATAGAGAATTCTAATAATTTCCGAATCATGTGTGACTCTCTCAAAAGGTGTGTAAAGCAAGGATTATTGTGGTAAACTAAAAAGCAAAGACTCAAATCATACAAGATGCTCCAAGCAAAACACATATCATATGGTGAATAAAAATATAGCTCCAAGTAAAGTTACCGATGGAAGTAGATGAAAGAGGGGATGCCTTCCGGGGCATCCCAAGCTTTGGCTTTTAGGTGTCCTTAGATTATCTTGGGGGTGCCATGGGAATCCCCAATCTTAGGCTATTGCCACTCCTTGTTCCATAATCCATCAAATCTTTCACCCAAAACTTGAATACTTCACAACACAAAACTCAGCAGAAAATCTCATGAGCTCCGTTAGCGAAAGAAAACAAAAGAACACTTCAAGGTACTGTAATGAACTCATTATTTATTTATATTGGTGTTAAACCTAATGTATTCCAACTTCTCTATGGTTTATAATCTCTTTTACTAGCCATACATTCATCAAAATAAGCAAACAACACACGAAAAACAGAATCTGTCAAAAACAGAACAGTCTGTAGTAATCTGTAACTAACGCAAACTTATGAAACTCCAAAACTTCAGAAAAAATAGGAATACCTATACAATTTGTTTATTGATCAGCAGAAATTGGAATCAATATTTTATCACGTTCTGGTGATTTTTAACAATTATTTTTGTGAACAGAAAGTTTCTGGAATTTTCTGCAAGATCAAATAACTATCATCCAAGAAGATCCTATAGGTTAAACTTGGCACAAACACTAATTAAAACATAAAAACACATCTAACCATAGGATATATCAAATATTTATTCCTAAACAGAAGCAACAAGCAAAAAACTAAAAATAAAATTGGGTTGCCTCCCAACAAGCGCTATCATTTAACGCCCCTAGCTAGGCATAAAAGCAAGGATAGATCTAGGTATTGCCATCTTTGGTAGGCAATCCATAAGTGGATCTCATAATAGGTTTATAAGGTAATTTTACTTTATTTCTAGGGAAGTGTTCCATGCCTTTCTTTAATGTAAATTGGAATCTAATATTCCCTTCCTTCATATCAATAATTGCACCAATCGTTCTAAGGAAAGGTCTACCAAGAATAATAGGACATGAAGGATTGCAATCTATGTCAAGAACAATAAAATCTACGGGCACATAGTTCCTATTTGCAACAATAAGAACATCATTAATTTTTCCCATAGTTTCCTTAATGGTGGAATCCGCAAGGTGTAAGTTTAAAGAGCAATCATCAGAATCACGGAAACCTAGCAAATCGCACAAAGTTATTGGAATCGTGGAAACACTAGCACCCAAATCACGCAAAGAATAGCATTCATGATATTTAATTTTAATTTTAATAGTAGGTTCCCACTCATCATTAAGTTTTCTAGGGATAGAAACTTCCAGCTCAAGTTTTTTTCATAAGATTGCATCAAAGCATCAACGATATGTTTAGTAAAGGCTTTATTTTGACTATAAGCATGAGGAGAATTTATCACGGATTGCAACAAGGAAAAACAATCTATCAAAGAGAAATTATCATAATTAAATTCCTTGAAATCCAAAATAGTGGGTTCATTAATATCTAATGTTTTGATCTCTTCAATCCCACTTTTATCAATTTTTGCATCAAGATCTAAAAACTCTGAATTTTTGGAACACCTTCTAGGTAAACGTGGATCATATTCAGTCCCATCATTATCAAGATTCATATTGCAAAACAAAGATTTAATAGGGGACACATCTATAACTTTTAGAACTTCATCTTTATTTTCATAGAAATTAGAAGAACACGCTTTCACAAAGCAATCTTTCTTAGCACGCATCCTAGCGGTTCTTTCTTTGCACTCATCAATTGAAATTCTCATGGCTTTAAGAGACTCATTGATATCATGCTTAGGAGGAATAGATATAAGTTTTAAAGAATCAACATCAAGAGAAATTATATCAACGTTCCTAGCCAATTCATCAACTTTAAGCAATTTCTCTTCAATCAAAGCATTGAATTTCTTTTGCGAATTCATAAATTCCTTAACACCAGTCTCAAATTCAGAAGGCGTCTTATTAAAATTTCCATAAGAATTGTTGTAGGAGTTACCATAATTATTAGAGGAATTACTAGGATAAGGCCTATGATTAAAGTTTCCTCTATACCTGTTGTTACCAAAATTATTCCTACCAACAAAATTCACATCCAAAGATTCATTATTATTCTCAATCAAAGTAGACAAAGGCATATCATTAGGATCAGAAGAAACACTCTTAGTAGCAAATAATTGCATAAGTTCGTCCATCTTTCCACTCAAAACATTAATTTCTTCTACCGCATGCACTTTTTTATTAGTAGATCTTTCAGTGTGCCATTGAGAATAATTAACCATAATATTATCTAGGAGTTTAGTAGCTTCTCCTAAAGTGATTTCCATAAAAGTGCCTCCCACGGCCGAATCTAAAATATTTCTAAAAGCAAAGTTCAATCCGGCATAAAATTTTTGTATAATCATCCACAAATTCAAACCATGAGTAGGGCAATTACGTATCATTAATTTCATCCTCTCCCAAGCTTGTGCAACATGTTCATGATCTAGTTTCTTAAAATTCATAATGTCGTTTCTAAGAGAGATGATCTTAGCGGGAGGAAAATATTTAGAGATAAAAGCATCTTTGCACTTATTCCAAGAATCAATACTATTTTTAGGCAAAGACGAAAACCAAGCTTTAGCACGATCTCTAAGCGAAAAAGGAAATAGCTTGAATTTAACAATATCACTATCCACATCTTTCTTATTTTGCATATCACACAAATCAACAAAGCTATTTAGATGGGTAGCGGCATCTTCACTAGGAAGGCCGGCGAATTGATCTTTCATGGCAAGATTCAACATGGCAGCATTGATTTCACAAGATTCAGTATCGGTAAGAGGAGCAATCGGTGTGCTAAGGAAATCATTGTTGTTGGTATTGGTAAAGCCACATAATTTGGTATTATCTTGAGCCATCGTGACAAGCAAGTAATCCAACATACGAGCAAACAAGAGACGGGAAAAAGGAGGCAAACGAAAAGGAGAGGGCGAATAAAATGGCAAGGGTGAAGTGGGGGAGAGGAAAACGAGAGGCAAATGGCAAATAATGTAACGCGGGAGATAAGGGTTTGTGATGGGTACTTGGTATATTGACTTTTGCGTAGACTCCCCGGCACCAGCGCCAGAAATCCTTCTTGCTACCTCTTGAGCACTGCGTTGGTTTTCCTTTGAAGAGGAAAGGGTGATGCAGCAAAGTAGCGTAAGTATTCCCTCAGTTTTTGAGAACCAAGGTATCAATCCAGTAGGAGGACACACACGAGTCCCTCGCACCTACATAAACAAATAAATCCTCGCAACCAACGCGATAAGGGGTTGTCAATACCTTCACGATCACTTACGAGAGTGAGATTTGATAGATATGATAGGATAATATTTTTGGTATTTTTATGATAAAGATGCAAAGTAAAGAAAGTAAACAAAATAACGGCGCCAGAAATAGCTTGTTGTCGGGAGATTAATATGATGGAAAATAGACCCGGGGGCCATATGTTTCACTAGTGGCTTCTCTCAAGAGCATAAGTATTTACGATGGGTGAACAAATTACTGTTGAGCAATTGACAGAATTGAGCATAGTTATGAGAATATCTAGGTATGATCATGTATATAGACATCACGTCCGAGACAAGTAGACTGACTCCTGCCTGCATCTACTACTATTACTCCACACATCGACCGCTATCCAGCATGCATCTAGAGTATTAAGTTCATAAGAACAGAGTAACGGTTTAAGCAAGATGACATGATGTAGAGGGATAAATTCATGCAATATGATATAAACCCCATCTTGTTATCCTCGATGGCAACAATACAATACGTGCCTTGCTGCCCCTACTGTCACTGGGAAAGGACGCTGCAAGATTGAACCGAAAGCTAAGCACTTCTACCATTGCAAGAAAGATCAATCTAGTAGGCCAAACCAAACTGATAATTCGAAGAGACTTGCAAAGATAACCAATCATACATAAATGAATTCAGAAGATTCAAATATTGTTCATAGATAAACTTGATCATAAACCCACAATTCATCGTCTCAACAAACACACCGCAAAAGAAGATTACGTCGAATAGATCTCCACAAGAGAGGGGGAGAACATTGTATTGAGATCCAAAAACAGAGAAGAAGCCATCTAGCTAATAACTATGGACTCGAAGGTCTAAGGTAAACTACTCACACTTCATCGGAGAGTCTATGGTGTTGATGTAGAAACCCTTCGTGATCGATGCCCCCTCCGGCGGAGCTCCGGAATAGGCCCCAAGATGACATCTTACGGGTACAGAAGGTTGCAGCGGTGGAATTAGGTTTTTGGTTCTGTATTTGGTAGTTTGGGGGTACGTAGGTATATATAGGAGGAAGAAGTACGTCGGTGGAGCAACGTGGGGCCCATGAGGGTGGAGGGCGCAGGGGGGTAGGCGCGCCCCCTACCTCGTGGCCTCCTGGATGAAGTCTTGACGTAGGGTCCAAGTCCTCTGGATCATGTTCGTTCCGAAAATCACGTTCCCGGAGGTTTTATTCCATTTGGACTCCGTTTGATATTCTTTTTCTACGAAACTCTGAAATAGACAAATACAGCAATTCTGGGCTGGGCCTCGGGTTAATAGGTTAGTCCCAAAAATAATATAAAAGTGTATAATAAAGCCCAATAATGTCCAAAACAGAATATAATATAGCATGGAGCAATCAAAAATTATAGATACGTTGGAGACGTATCATTATCCCCACGGAACTCATTTACGGGTCCCATCGAGTGCTTGCCTACGATGAAGTAGCACAAGATAAGCACTAGCGTGATGACGCTGTGCTACTCGAGGAGAACCGTCTCCGAACTGCTACATGTGTTGAACGCTACTAGCAAGCCATGCGTCACTATCACAGCCGCAGGGTTCATGCCCGGTGTTTTGAGGAAGGTGACGTTGTCCTTAGGCGCGTTCAGTCCGCCAAGGGTACAAACAAGCAGTCACCAAAGTGGGAAGGCCCTTGCCGGGTGGTACGAGTCACCAGACCTAGCGCAGTCCGTCTGGAGACCGGAGATGGCACACCGTATCAAAACTCATGGAATATTGAGCATCTCCGTAAGTACTACCCGCAAGGCGCGAGGCTGCCGGGCTCTGCCTGACAGCCACCCTTTTGTACAGGCCTTGCCTCAGCTGCATGTAACCCCATGTACAAATCCGGGGCGATGACCCCATGCAAGATAAAATAAAGAAGCGCTATAGGGGGGCCCAACTAAGATTTCATGCATGCACAAGCACACCCAGATCACTGCATAAGCATTTCATGAGCATTTGCATATGCATATAGATTGGATTGCACCCTGCATTCATTCTCATCTACATGGAGTTGCAGGTTCTTGCCGTGAACTTGGACAAGAAGATTGCATGACACCACGATCCCCGGCAAAGCAAAACAGATAAGTTTACCTCTTGTCCATTAGTTTTCTGGAATGCTATAACTTTGCATGAGGAAACCTCGCCTCTCTTTTGAAATTTAGGTTCTCCCATTCGTGACTCGAACGTTGGTTCAGTCAGGATGGTTGCAGTAGGCTTTGGTAAAAAGGAGTTGGCGGGGGGCTGGCCCCTCTTTCTGTTCCCCGGCAGACAGAGCTCTCCGACAGACAAAAGAGGATGCCGACAGGATATCCTGCCAAGGAAACTCATTTATTTACATTAAAGAGGCACTCCACCTCTGCATGGACATATACATGGACGGTTCCCGGCAAGGTTCATATTTTTCATTTATATGCTAACACAAGTACAAGCATTATAGAACACCAAGATAGACTCGAGAGATTACATTATTTGAATAAAAATTTGGCGATTGCCTACAGATTTAAGATTGGAAAAAGATAAGTGCCCGGGGCACGCCTTTGCCCCTGTCCATCCCCTATAGGAAGAGGTCGAAGGAGCCGGAGGCGGGCACGGCTGGGACTCGGCGCCTCCCCAGGATCAGGACAGCGCCGCTCCCTAGCAAGGAGGAAGAAATCGGACGGCAGGCGTGGATGGTGAAGCTGCCGGAGGACCAGATGGGAGGCACAGAGTCACGGACAAACACGACTCATCGGAATGGTCGTCCCCATCCTTGGCGCATCGTTGGTTTCCGCTGCCATCCGCATCACTACCACCCGAAGACATCGGCACGACCACCACGCCGGACACCATGCTCTCTAAGCCCCTCCATAGAGAGCATGGTCGTCCCCAGGAGCCCTCGCGTTGGAAGTTACCGCGCGTCTTGAAGACGCGTGAGAAAGCAAGGAGCTTCCCTGATCGACGAGACGACCGCGCCCAGGAGGAGCCAGATTCGCCCCTATCAATGGCAAATCCTTCCTACGACACCTCCCCAATACCGCCGGAAGAAGAAGAATCAGGAGCGGTCGACTACCACACGTCGTGCCCTCGTCGAGCCGCGACATGGTGTCGGTCGCGTCCCCTCCCTCTAAGGTCAAGGCTACGGGGGATGCGGCGGCGAACACGTCGGGGTTGCCACTCCCGGCATCAGCGCCTCGCCGCCTAAACTTTCGTCTTAGATCCATGGGAGACCCCAACCAGAAGCCCGTGGGATGGCCTCGGGCTCTCCTCTTCAACATCACCAGCGGAAGCAAAGAACAAGGGAAGAAGAAGAGAAGCGCAGCGATGGATGACTCCGCCCTCCTCCGCCCCTTCCTTTTATAGGCTAGGCGGGGAAGGGCAGCTACTAAATCAATGGGTGACCACCGCCCTCCTCCACCAATTCAAGGCGCGAAGACCCGCCTCATGATGCTCTCCCGCTCCACGTGCCTCCGCTACCTACCCCGTGCGATGCATGCAACATACGTGGCTAAGGATAAGGGCGCACTGTGGGAAGAGTAATATGGCGGTTTCTACCACGTGTGTTAAAGTCATTCACGGGCCATCACTAACGCGACCCCATTATTATTGGCTTTACACCACGTGCGGAAAATCGGAAACCGCCCCAAAATCAAGACTCATGAAGCAGCAAAAGAAACCTCAAGGGGCCAACCCCTTCAGCAATTCTGCCTGTGCACTTATTAGGCCCTACCCCGACCACGCTCAGCAACGCATTCGGGGCAGGCCCGGGGGCTTCTGTCGGTGCAACAAACCCTGGGTCTGTTCCCCAACTGTGCATAGGCACAAGATCAAGATTAAAGCACCAGCTCAAGCCAGAGTGCTGGAGGACCAAGAGATTTGAAGAACCAACATGCAGCTCACAGAGACCAAGATCAAGCCAGAGGAGCAAGATATCGGCCAGAGAAGGGCCTCCCTTGCGAGGCAGGCAAGCCCGGCAAGGGGCAAGGCCACCACCAGAAGCAAGCAACCAAGACTCCCTGGCAGAGCCTGCCAGGGCTTGCAGGGCAGAACCACCCCGCCAACCACTCAAAAACGACTCACGTCATCAATCAGTGCGGTGTCAAGCTGGAAGGTGATTAAGTGGCAGCCATTCGCCACTTGGCAACCATTTCCTACAGAAGAAACCCACAGATGACACTTGTCCTGCGACATGTCAAGAGAACAGGTGCGGAGCGGGCAAGATAGCCCGGCAAGCCTTGCCGGGCTACCAGTGATGTGACACTAAGCGGTGCATTAAATGCACCCTGTCATTCTGCAGAGTTAGGTATGATAGCACTGTTTGCTATTATATCAGTGGATAATGACCACTTTGCCACTGTGGTGACCCCTTAATCTATAAAAGGAGGCACATGGTACTCGTAGGAGGGGTTAGAGGGTTATAAAGTTGATGAACCAAGCCACCATACGCGCGTAGTCACTGCGGCCCCAAGGAAAATCTTGTCAGGCAAGTGTACTATGCATCACCACACTCATTCCACCATCAATCCACCGAAGCAGGATTAGGGTCTTACACCTCGCGGCGGCCCGAACCTGGGTAAATTGCTTGTGTGCTCTCGGTCGTGCTGCCGTGCGCTGATCTGCTCTTTGTGCAACGCAAAAATCCCCCGCCGAACCAACAAGGGGCCACCCCGTCCCACTGGTGGCCGCGGATATCCCGCGACACGCGGCCGCCTCAATGGCGAGCAAAACGTTCGGACATACGTGAGCAGAGCACGCTACGGCTACCTCAATGGTGAGCAACCACGTGGTCAACCTTCTGCCATCAATAAATTTTGACCTTGTTTCTCATCCAATTGCAGATTACAATGCAAGAAGTAATTGCAAATCTGTTCACACCTATCAAACTAATATGTGTTCACACTTAGCACCGGGCTATAAAAACTACCCACTCAACAATTACTTCACAGTTCCTCTCCTCATCACCCACATAACTTGTCTTTCCTGTCAAGTCGTTCTGCCATGACCGGTAGGAGGTGTTTTGGGTGGACATATAACCAGGCAGTAAAGACCAAGGCCACAGAAGCACTAGGAAGGTCCTGCCGCGAAGCCGCAGCCTCAGCAGAGATGTCCCGCGCGCCGCGGAGCTCTCACGGCCACGCGAGGGCTCTCACAGGCGCACTCGCGGCGCCAGCCATCACAACGAGCTGGCGTTCCTGAAGTCCTTGGCCGGCGACGATGACATTCTCACTAGCGTTACTAAGCAGCCAGAGCTGGTCGACGGCTTGATGAAGCTGCTCAAGATCAGTGATGCCTCGTTTGACAAGGCGACTGGCCTTGTCGAGCAACTCATGGGTAACAATGCGAAGCTCCTCAAGGCGCTCGCCGAGGAGGAGGAGGAGGCCGCTACCTGGAAGATGCTCCATGAGCAGAGCACTGCCTCAGGGATGACGCTGACAGCGGTCGTCGAGGAACTGATGGGTGACTTGAGGAAGCTCCGGATCAAGCGCGAGCAGGAGGTGGAGGAATCCGTGGCTGCTTTCAAGCAAAGTCGTGAGGAATTGAAGAAGGAGATGGAGGATATCGTTGCCCGGCGATCCATCGACGAGTAGACATAGTAGTGACCTAGATCATTGTCTGCAATTTCCTTCTCTTGCCCCTGTGTCCTCCGGGCTTTGCCGTATGTGGCATTTTAAATTATTTGGAATATGTAGGACAATTATTACCTGCGCCATTGTAAATTTTTCGTCGTATTGTCCATTGCCATTTTATTTGTGGTCGTATTATCCATTGCCCTATGTGGCAATTTAAATTAGGGCGGAATACAAGTTAAAAAGACGAACAAAGAACATGCTGCCATGGGATCACAAGCAAACACCCTCCGCCCAGGTGCTTTAATTAACCCATTAATGGAGAAGTTGTGAGCGAGGTGGGCGGCAGCTGGTGCATGGAGGTCAAAGAGCTCGCTTCCCGATGAGCATGGGCGACCTTGCTGCTCGCACGTGTCCCGTCGAGCATGCGAGGTCGACAGGATGCATGCGTCCCGTCAAGCCTGCGCGGCGGACTGCTCGCACGCGTCCCATCAAGCCTACACGCGGACTTCTCACGCTCGTCCCATCTAATCAAACAGCTGCACACACAACACCGAGTATGGTTAATTTTCGACACGGTTAATATAATACAACCGTTTGTGATATTAATGTGTCAGCTTTTTGTTTCAAAAAGGACTTCATTGGCTACTAATGTGTGCGCCTCTTCCCAAAATGGACAATTTTTTTACAACGACATATATGTGCCATGTCATGTAACCATGCCAAGTTTCATGTTTTTTGGGTGATTTTTTGATTTACTGGGATTAAAAAACTGATATTCCCAATGTTTCAGGATGATGACAAGTTTGTAATTCATTCCCATTCCTTAAATAAGACCTAAACATGCACCCAATGACACATGTATGATTTCCCACCCATTTTGCTTCACTGGAGCATGTGCTTGTAGTTCAAATTTGAATTATGGACTACATTAAAAGCGTAGAAAACTTAATTAGTAATATATACAATGGCCAAACGAACCCTGAACAGTTTCAAATTTCAGCCGACACTCCTGTTATTCTATGTTGCCTGTAGAAAACAAAGTTCAAGGTGAGAAGAGGCAGCGATTATCGTTTCGACCACAAGAGGGGCATGTTTCCCTACCGGAACCACGAAGGTTGCGACAGGCTCCGGTTTGTAAGAGGCTTGAAATATAGCTTTGCCCAAATTGGACAATTATATGTACTATGTAGTGACACCATGCCAAGTTTCATGATTTCCTGGTGAGTTTGGATTTATAGACATTTAAAAACCGAGATTCGCAATATTTGTGGCCAAGTGTCGGTGTAAAAAAAGAGGGGTGCATTTTTTGTACCCCTATAACTGTGCACGGGCAGTCTGAGCCGCGGGCACCACCACACTGAGCAAGGCAAGGGAGGTGAGCCGAGGTAAGGACGAAGCTCGAAAGAAGCAGAACGACGCCAAGACCAAGACCACAAAGAGCAAACGGGACGAAGCGGACTTCGGCAAGATCCTTGCCGGGGCGGTTTAGCAAACCCGGCAAGGTCTTTGCCGGGCGGCTTGCCCCACACCCACGGAGCGAATCACCCTTGAGTCCACTGCCCCATGGGGCAAGGATTCGAGACATCCCGTGGTGGCATGCAGATCTTTGTGAAGACATTCAAAATCAGATACACACTATAGAAGATTTACGACCCTTGGCGGATCCCAGCCAAGGAGGACCACAAGGCCCCGCAAGAGCCTTGGGGATGACAAGAAGCGCCACGGCAAGACCTTTTTCCGGGCCCCAGCAAGACCCTTGCCGGGCTACAACAGGCCCCAGCCAAGGACACCCGAGGGGCCACCATCGGCCCATGCCAATCAAACCTTCACCGCCGTCGCGATGCAGCTGCCGACCCAACCAGTTAGGCAGGCACCTGTGGCGGCAAGCGGATCTTCGTGGAGACCCACCGCCGCGCCACCTCAACTACCGCTTGCCTACATGGCACCACGGGCACCGCTGTCCGTATGCCGCGTGTCGACACGAAGGGGAGCGGCGACGGACGAGACAGGGCTCTCCCTGCATTCGATAAAGCAAGGACACCTAAGCAAGACGCATTAATGGTGTTTTGTCATGTAATGCGAGGGATAGACTCAGCATTCATCAGCACCCTTTCCACCTCCTCGTGTGCCACCGTGGCAACCCCTTTCCCTATAAAAGGAGGCCCAAGGCCACCAGGAGGAGGATTCGCTTTTGGAGCTCCTCACGCCCCATTGCTAGCTCAAGAACACGATAAACAAACCACCAAAGCAGGAGTAGGGTTTTACGATCCTCGCGCCCGAGCCTCGATAAAGAACCCGTGTGCTATCTGTTTGATCCACTCTTCTCATGACCCCGCGCCCCGCAACCGTAGTAGGGATTCTTGTGATCCCATAGGTGTCGTCCCCGCACCGATCGCGCCTGTAGGGGCGCAGCCAGAGAATCGGCTCTAGCACTTAGTTCGACGCTTCTTCATCGTCATGGCGCCCAAGAAGAAGACGACGGTGGCGGTTGGCCCGTCGAAAGCCGGACATCCCGTCCCGACGCGGGCGAGCAGCGGGCCGGTCGCAGAAAGGACCCGGCGCTGTTTATAACACCAACACCGCCCCAAAGAGCCGGGTTTGGGAGGCGGTGATGTTCGTGCGCCTGGTAACGGGCCGCACGCCGCCAAATCCAAAGACGGAGCCAGGCCCTCTGCGGGTGGTGCGGGTCCTTCGAAGATCGCTGGCACCCCACTCGTAGGCGACGCGAGGGCTTCCAAGACTCCCACGCCGGCGCCGACGGTGCGCGATGAACGGCATAATCACACCGAGGGCCCCGGGCGTCGCCGCGGAAAGAGCCCCGAGCTCCACTCCCGGGATTTAGAAGACCTGCCCGCTCGTTGAGGCGCTGGTGAAGATGGCATGCGACCGCGGGGTCGTGATAGAGCTTCCGACATGGTCAAGTCGGCGTCGCGATCCGCAGGTTTCGCTGCCACCAACGCCAGCCAGAAGCCTGGCGCGCTGCAGCAGATTGCTCTCGATTTCCTCCCACTACGGGAAACTCGACGAATGGAGAGCCACTATCCGAAGCCTTGTTGCGGTGGCCAACAAAGACGAATCGAGTCCGAAGGAGCCCCCAGGTCGACGCTCCGACGGAGTCCCACGCACCAGTGGCAGGAGAGCCGGTGGCGCCGCAACCATGGTGCACTCGCCTCCTCCTCGCCCGGTACCACGGACGCCAGCCCGTCGCGACGTTACGGGCGACGAGATCTCCGTAGCATCATCCGACCAAGGGCCCACCGTGACCAGCGCCAAGTTCTTCGAACGAAGATGAAGACGCCAACCACTATCGAAGCGCCGCGCGAGCGCGCCACCAATCGAACAGCGCAGCAGGGCCTGCTATGAGCCACCCGCATGGGAGCCTCGAGGCCTACCTTACGAGGTAGGCTGTCCGCTTTACCCGTGAGCTGCGGCAGTTCCAAGTGGCCCACTCACCGCACCTTCAAACCCGACGGGCGAAAAAAGTACAGTGGCAAGACCCACCGTCCGAAGTTCCTCGGCGTCTACACCATCGCGATGCAAGCTGCTGGAGCCCGTGACGATAAGGTGCTTGCAATTACTTTCCATTGGCTCTTAAACCCAACGCCATGTCGTGGTTGATGCACTTGCCGGTAGACTCTATTTCCTCCCCGGCCGATTTGTGCCATGAGTTCGTGGGCGCCTTTATCGAGGCCACCAAGCCCATGGCTAGGCAAGCGACCGCACGCCATTCCCCGTAAGGGAGGCGAGAGTCTCCGCAAGTATATACAGAGGTTCAGCCGGCACAAAGATAATATCCTCGATGTTCACCTGCCGCCATCATCGCCGCGTTCCATCGTAACGTGCGTAATCGCAAGATGCGCCAAGAGCGGCAATGAACAAGGTGAGAGATGTAGCAGAACTCTATGTTCTTGCCGACAAATGTGCCCGGCTGAAGAGGGAAGGAAGTACCCGCGAAGATGCCGGCGGAAACCGACTCCTCGTGATGAGGATATTGTCGCCCGGTGAAGAAAGGCCGCGCCGCAACAGAAGCGCAAAGGAAAAGCCGTGCTTGCCGTCGAGGGATCTGATGACGCCGGCTCCACCAAGAAAACCAAGGCAGATGACCCCGGCAAGGAGGTTGCCGGATGTGTCGCCTGCCGGGCCTTGGCGGCTGCCGAGAAGCCAGGAAACTCCGACAAGCGATATCGCAAGATCCATCGCACCAAAGGCCATGCTCTCCGTGACTGCCGACAGGTTGAGCTATCACGAGAAGCAGAGGGCTGAGTATGAGAGGCGGGACAAGGAGAAGGGCCCAGACGGTGCTGAGGGGTCCGGCAAGAAGCGTGACGGCCAGGCGGGCCGTCGCGGCAAGGATAAGCAACAGGAGAGGCCCGCCCGGGGCCGTGACAGAAAGCTAGAAGACGACGATCACGAAGAGGACGATTAATCCGTGACCAAGAGTTTCGAAAGCAACAGAGGCCATGTAATGACGGCGGCGCCGCTGCATACTTCTCACCGCCGGCTTAAACAGTGGGTGCGAGATTACAGCAGCAGAGCTGCCGCTGATGCCCAAAGGTCACTGAAGTGGTCCAAAGACACCTATGATTTTTGAAACCGAGGACCACCCGATCGCGACTATCATGCGGTCGGGTGCTTGCCATTGTTGGTTTCACCAACAATACGCAACCTCAAGGTGACAAAGATGCTAGTTGATGGCGGGCCGGTCTGAACTTGATCTCGCCGCCGGATCGAGAAACCGCAGATTCCTGATGGAGACCTCAAGAGACGGGCACGCTTCAGGGGTCAACCCGGAAGAAGCTAACCTAAGGGAAAGGTCACGCTACCCGTGACCTTTGAAACGACCTGAACTTCGTGACGGAGAGGATCGTGTTCGATGTTGCCAATATCCCTTGCCATACAACGGATCCTTGGCCGCCAGCTGGCTAAGTTCATGGCGGCGCCACACTACGCCTATAACACCCTCAAGATGCCAGACCTGTGACGATCATCACCATCCCTCCGACAAGAAAGATGCGCTGATTTGCGCCGACCAACTATACCAGAAGCGCCAGAAAGCAGCTGCCGCCGCTAGGGCACTTGCTCCCGCCACTAGGACCCCGGAGGAAGAAGAAGAAGAAGACCGTGAGACCTCTGACACCCACTCCGCAAGTGCACCTCTTCGAATGTAGCGCTGCCGCCGAGGACGGTAAGAGAGCTCCACCGGCGGAAACAAGAAGCCTGAGGCCATACCGCCGAACCAAGAAGATTTTGTCAATGAGGACGGTACGGGAGGATCTTTTACCATAAGCTCCACCCTTGACGACAAATAGGAAGACACGCTCGTCACCTTCCTGCGGGCGAATGTCGATATGTTTGCATGGCAAGCTTCCGACATCCCCGGTGTTCCCAAGGAGGTGATTGAGCACCACCTTGCTATCTGCCCTCGCGCGCCCGGCAAGCGTAAGGTCGAAGCAAGCTTTGGAACGACAAGAGTTCATCATGTAAGAGATCCGGAAACTTGAAGCAGCTGGTCCGTAAGAGGAGTGCTCCATCCAACGTGGTTGGCCAATCCGGTCGTGTAGCGCAAGGCAAATGGGAAGTGGAGGCTGTGTATTGATTACACATATATCAATAAGGCTTGCCCTAAAGACCCCTTCCGCTGCGCCAAGATCGATCGATTGTTGACTCCATACTGGGTGTGATCTGTTGTCATTCCTCGACGCCTACTCCGGCTACCACCAGATCTTCATGACAAGAGAAGACGAAGAGAAGACATCATTCATCACCCCATGTGGTACGTATTGTTTCATGCGGATGCCTTTCGGGTTGAAGAGTGCTGGTTCGACATTTGCAAGGCGGTCCAGATTGGTTTTGAACCCCAGCTCCATAGAAATATGGAAGCTTATATGGATGACATAGTGGTCAAAACCAAGGACAGGGCAACCCTCATACCAGATTTGCAAGAAACATTTGCAAACCTGCGCAAGATCAATCTCAAGCTGAACCCTGAGAAGTGTGTCTTTGGCGTCCCGTCCGGCAAGCTTCTCGGGTTATTGGTGTCACACCGTGGGATAGAGGCCAATCCGGACAAAATCAAAGCTATAGAGCAGATTGAAGCACCTAAGCGAATCAAGGATGTGCGTCGGCTTGCTGGTTGCGTCGCCGCCATGGGCAGGTTCATTTCCAAGTCTGCCGAGCGCGCCCTTCCCTTTTTCAAGATC
This sequence comes from Aegilops longissima, assembly GCA_021605205.1. Classification (NCBI taxonomy): domain Eukaryota; kingdom Viridiplantae; phylum Streptophyta; class Magnoliopsida; order Poales; family Poaceae; genus Aegilops; species Aegilops longissima. The sequence goes on from CM038679.1 coordinate 173,721,195, forward strand.
CTGAAAAAGGCGGGCCCAATGGAGTGGACACCAGAAGCCGAAGCAACATTGCAAGGTTTGAAGAAATACCTCTCTTCTGCGCCAATACTAGTTGCGCCTAGGCCACAGGAACCGTTGCTGCTATACCTGGCGGCAACGGACCAGGTGGTCAGCGCCGCACTGGTGGTGCGGAGAGAGGTTGGCGACGAGGAGATGGCAGCGATGGAGCCCAACCCCACCAATGCAGAGACGATACAGCCAGTTGGAGTGTCGCCGAAGAAGAAAATGAGCAGCACCCGGTCTACTTTGTTAGTTCCCTCCTGCAGGGGGCTAGATCGAGGTACTCCGGTGTGCATAAACTGCTCTTCGGCCTTCTTATGGCCTCGAGGAAGCTGCATCAATACTTCCAGGCACACGAGATGACTATCGTCACTCGCTTCCCTCTGCAATGGATATTGCACAATCCGGATGCAACGGGAAGAATTGTGGAATGGGCACTGGAGCTGTCCAGCTTTGGCCTCAAGTTTGAAAGTACTTCGACGATTCAGAGCCGAGTCCTAGCGGAGTTCATTGCAGAATGGACCGCAAACCCTGACGAAGAAGCCCAAGAGACTGCTCTCCCCGGCAAAGAGGCAAGTTGCGATTGGATCATGTACTTTGATGGAGCTTTCTCTCATAAGGCGCCGGGCTGGCGATCGCTTGTCGCGCCACCGGAGAGCACCTCAAGTACGGATCCATATGCACTTCCCTGTGGAGGTGTCAACAAACAATACGGCAGAGTACTAAGGGCTGCTTGCCGGTCTTAGGATCATGGGCGGACCTCGGAATCAGGAAACTCATCGTCGGGAGACCCGCAGCTTGTCATCAAGCAAGTCAACAAGGATTACCAGAGCCCGCTGATGAAGGCCTACGCCGATGAAGTGAGAAAGTTGAAGAGCTGCCGACGGCGTAGGTTGAACACGCTCCCGAGCGGAGAACGATATTGCCGATCACCTATCGAAACGCGCTGCCCTCAAGCTACCTGTGGAATCAGGTACCTTTGCGCTTCAGCTAACTCAGCCATCCATTGATCCATCAACAGAGCAGAATAAGAGGAGGAAATCAGGCCCCGCAAGTACTTTTCCCGCCGAGCTCCCGTGAGCAGCCGGGCAAGGATGTTGCCGGGATATCGAGCCCGCCACGGACGACCGGGCTCCGTAGAGCGCCAAGCTCTTGCCGCCGAGGCAGCCGCCCTATAGCGGAGGAGATGCCTTTAGGCCTCGCCGCCGAGCCCTGTGCTCCAAAGATGGGCACAAAGATACCGCCCCGATTCTCAAACAGGGAACTTCCCGAGGAGTAGGAAGAAGCAGTAAAAAGTAGCCTGTCGCTTCTACCATGTACCAGGCCACGATGACATCCTGCATGTAAAGAGGTTGAACGTGTGAAATTGAAGTGTATCCCTCGAGAGGAAGGACTGGAGCCTTGGCGAGATACATGGAGGCATATGTGGATCCCACATTGTCAAGGGCCCTTGCCGCAAGGCATTCCTAAGCAAGGCTTCTTCTCGCCCACCGCCTCCAAGATGCAACGACACTAGTCACCTGTGTGAAGCATGTCGGCCCATTCAAAGAAGCTTCATGAGCCAGCTCAAGCCCTTCAAACCGCTCTCTCTCCGCCGCTTCTCGGTCTGGGGCTCGACATATCGGGCCCTTCCCCAAGATCGTCGGGGCTTTGAGTACTTGTACGCTGTAATTGACAAGTTCACAAAGTGGCCGGAGGTGGATGCAGTGAGGAAGGTCACAGCTCACCAGCCGTCAAGTTCTTCAGGAACTAGTGTGCCGCTCGGCGCATCTAACAGGTTATCACCGATAACGCACACAGTTCACAAGCCGCACCTTCATGCAATATACCCAAGACCTCGGCAAAGAAAGTCTGCTTCGCTCCGCTGCTCATCCGCCAAGAAATGGTCAAGCCGAGAGGGCAAATGCTGAAGCATCGTGGAGGCTTAAGGACCAAGACCTTTGACAGCTGCACAAGAGTGGAAGGCGCTGGATTGATGAGTTGCCGCGGTTCTTGGTCGATCAGATGACGCCAAATCGAGCCACCGCCGCACACCTTTTGCCTCGGTATACGGGCGTAAGCAGTTCTCCCCATCGAACTCATATACGGTCACCTCGAAAGTGCTCGCTATGATGAGCTTGAGCAAGAGCAACCGTGGCAAGATGATGCAAGGTTTCTTGAGGAAGATCGCCTTCGGGCGGCCGTGAGAGCAGCACGCTACCAAAGAAGCCTTACGCAGCTACCATAGCCGCAAGGTTCATGCCCAAGCCTTGAGGAAGGCGACCTTGTCCTTCGCCGCTCAATCGCCAAGAATTCCAACAAGTTGACGCCAAAGTGGGAAGGCCCTTATCGGGTAATACGAGTCACCGTGCCCAGCAGCAGTCCACTGGAGATCAAGGTGCTGCCCGTGAGTAACTCCCCGAACATTGAGCATCTTCGCGAGTATTACTCAGAGGCGCGGGCTTGCCGGGCCCCCCGGCAAGCCACCTTTTGTACAAGCATTGCCGATGATGCATGTAACCCTTTTTAGAAAGCCAGGCGCAGACCCTGAGCATAAATAAATGAAGCGTTGGCGCCCTAAGTTATAGCATGCATGCTAGGTCGAGTCTCGTCCTTGGTTTGAGCTGATAGTGCTTAGCGGCGACTAACCCCTAGCTTAGAGGTAGAGCGTGCGTCTCTTTGCCATTCTTTTGTCTTCTTTGGTTCGCAGGACTCACAGATATCCTTCCGTATCACTTGAGGACTAAAAGAGAAGAGGGATGATCAGCATCCGCACTCCTGCAAGCCAAGATACGGGGCTCCAAGTACAAAGATTCACCCACGGCAAACCAGAGTTGGCGGGGGCTGCAGCCGCAGATAAGTTCGCCATCCCTTATCATGCATTCTCTTATGGACCGAGGTATGTGAAACCTCGTTTTTCCCAAAGCTACCGTGGCTCCCCTAAAACTCTAGGCCCTAGGGCTGCTCCTCGTGCCAGGTTTGGTCGAGTCATGGGCAGAAGAGGATGAAATGAGAGGCTCGAACCCACCTCATCCCTGCCTCCGCCAAAAGCGTGAGAAAGGTCGAGCTAAGGGAAGACGGCAAGGCTCTGTCGGGCAAGGAAATGTTTATCTTAAGGATATCAAGGATTTACTCCTTGTCGTGGGTTCTACCCGCAAACAAATGACCCGCAAGCATCCCTTTTCATTAAAAAACATTCCATTCAGACACATACCATGGGGAATGAAAACATGAATGATGGGATTACAAGTTTTAAATTCAGCTAAGGCCCAAAGGCTTACAAACTAAAAAGATAAGGTGCCCAGAACCCCTTTATTGTCCCTCTTCGTGGAGGCAGGTCAAGGAGGCTAAAAGGGCAAAGGGGTGCCTAGGCAAGCTACGGTGGAGGTGGAGGCACCAAGAGAACATCTTGGTGGTCAGTTCAAGGCTGGATGGTGATGGCGGCGCCGAAGCAGTAGCTCAAGACGAGGCGGCAGGACGCCAAGACGCTGTCAAGGCGCCGGTGCTCACAGATTCGATTTGGCGGCCTTGCCGCCCGCCTCTTCCTCTTCTCGCAGCCTCCCAATGCCAGCCGCCCAAGGAGACGCACCCCGAAGTTCAGAAGCCGGGCGACGCGGATGATGGGATCGCCGGTGTCAAGACGGAGCAGCGCCCGACACCTAGTCGGGCCCGCCATCCCGCCACCGCTACCTCGCTGCCGCTGCCGCTGTAATCTCGCCACTCCCGCCGAGGAGGAGCCTTCGCTATCGTAAGAGCTTCCACGCAGCACCTTGTCCGAGTCCCGGCACTCAAGACCTTGACGGAGAGGAGGACGCCCATCAGCTTGAAATGGAGAGGAGCTCGCCCAGCGGTGGATATGAGCGAACGCCTTCCACCTCACCAAGGTACATCACGTGAGGGGCTGAAAGTCGACGCCAACTCGTGGTACCGCTGATTCAACAGCCCGCCATGTGCAACCGCAATGACTCGGCGGATCCGCCCATCTCGCCGCGGAATGGAGTCGGAGATGAAGGCGACGGCGAGGCGGCCGCCGCGCAGCGACGTAAGAACTCGCAAGGATCATCACTAACATGGCCCTCCATGGGGAGGGACTATCGCGGAGGCGGACCGGGCCGCCGCCTGCTCTTCCTTCTTCCCCGAAAGCACTCGGCTCGCCACGGCTCGCTTTCTCCCCTTCCTCGCTCGGGCTGGTTCTGCCACCGCAGTGAAGGAGAAGGAAGGACGTTGTCGAAGCGCGCACCTTGCCGCCACCGCTGAAGAGTTGTGGATTCTCTCTCCATGGCGGATGGAGGGAGGGGAGCAAGTCAAGGAAGGAGAAGATGAAGAGTGCGGATGCCGCCCCCCTCCCCGCCATTATAAAGGAACGGATGGGGCACGGCCGCCTGGCCAGCCAATCAAGACGCGAAGGCGCAGGGAATCGACCAACTCGCTGCCCCGCCCGCGACGGCCCGGTTTCCGCCTTCCACCGCTCGCCACCCTAAGCGCATGAGAACCACGGCGGGTATGCGGGACCGAGGCGAGGGTGAGGCGACTTCTCCCACCCCGTGATCGTGGGGAGTGGACGCTTTGAAGACCACGCCTGCCCTGCTCAAGAATGGGCCGCGCCCACGCCCTCCGCTTATGGGGAAGGCGCGAACCGCCTTTTTATCGCGACGACGACGATGCGCGCAGAGCTCAGCCCCACGCATGCCGCCACATCATGCACGCCTCGAGCCGAGCAGCCACGCTGGAGGTATGGGAAGCACAAACAGGAAGAAACTTACCGCGGGTAAAAGCCACCCCGCCGCCTCAAGACACTGCTTTTGGCTCTAGCCTAACGACGCGATTATGCTTACGTGACCCAGCCTGGGCTCTGCCGGTGTACAAAAAGAGGGGTGCATTTTTGTACCCCTATAACTGCAGCACGGCAGTTTGCCGCTGGCACCACCACACCGAGCAAGGCAAGGAGGTGAGCCGAGGTAAGGACGAAGCTCGAAAGAAGCGTAACGACGCCAAGACCAAGACCACAAAGAGCAAACGGGACGAAGCGGACTCCCCGCAAGATCCTTGCCGGGGCGGTTTAGCAAACCCGCAAGGTTCTTGTCGGGCGGCTCGCCCCACACCCACGGAGCGTAATCACCCTTGAGTCCATCGCCCCATGGGGCAAGGATCTCGAGACATCCCCATGGTGGCATGCGATCTTGTGAAGACATTCAAAATCAGATACACACTATAGAAGATTTACGACCCTTGGCGGATCCTAGCCAAGGAGGACCACAGGCTTCCGGCAAGAGCCTTGCCGGATGACAGAAGTAGCGCCACGGCAAGACCCTTGTCGGGCCTGCAAGACCTTTGCTGTGTATACGGCGAGGCCCTTTGCCAAGGACACCGAGGGCCACCATCGGCCCACGCTTAATCAAACCTTCACCGCCAGCCAGATGTAAACCGCCGACCCAACCAGCTTGGCCAGGTGCACCTCGCATGGCAAGCGGATCTTCAGGCAGACTCCACCGCACCACCAGCCTGCCCGCTTACATGGCACCACGGGCACCGCTGGCCGTGGCACGGTCAACATCGGGGAGCCGCGGTGTCAAACCGCGGATCTCGGTAGGGGTTCCCGAACCTGTAGGCCTAGGCGGATGGTAACAGAGACAAGGGACACGATAGCTTTACTCTGTGTTCGGGCCTCTCGATGGAGGTAATGCCCTACTCCTGTTGATTAATATTGATGATATGGGTAGTACAAGAGTAGATCTACCATGAGATCAAGGAGGCTAAACCCTAGAAGCTAGCCTATGGTATGATTGTTGTTCGTCCTGCGGACTAAAACTCTCCGGTTTATATAGACACCGGATAGGTTAGGGTTACACAGAGTCGGTTACAATGGTAGGAGATCTACATATACGTATCACCAAGCTTGCCTTCCACGCCAAGGAAAGTCCCATCCGGACACGGGACGAAGTCTTCAATCTTGTATCTTCATAGTCTTGGAGTCCACCAGATGATAGTTCGCTATCCTGACACCCCTAGTCCAGACTCCTCAAGAGTCCCTCAACCTGTGCTTCAATGACGACGTAGTCCGGGCGCAGATATTGTCTTCGCATTGCAAGGCGGTTCTCCTTCAATACTTCATAGAAGGTTTTGAACACCAGATAGTGTCCGCTCGCAAACAAGTTCCACATACCACCGTAGAGAGAATAATTTTGCACAGATCCGCTGACGATTCCGGCAAGTGATAAAGACACCACGGCCAGTGCCTTTATATGAATCGCTTTTTTACTTTTCCACCTCAGCTGCTGGGCATGAGGCGTTCCCCCGGCACGCCTTATCAAAGCATAGATCGTGCCCTTATTCCGGGATTCCCATCAATACGGACGTAGAACCCATCCGCGCCATTGATTACGCTTGGGAGATAAGCGAAGTTTTACTCAGTCGGGTGGGGACGATAGCTTCGTCTCATTCATATAAGGATAAGGATCCACCTTTCACCCACGCCTCTTTCTCCCTTTGCTCATCCATTTTCACGCACTCGAGCTCCGGCTACTAAGTCCGCACACCCCACCTCAACCTTCTCCAACTATGTCCGAGAGCGGAGGCAGGTGGATGGCCTCCGCACACGGAGGGGCACATCACAGATCTGCGGGAGGCCGGATACTTGTCCCGCGACATCGCTGCAGTTCGGTACTGACGAGGGGCAGCTCATCCCCACCCCTGTTCCCATGAGAGGGTGGTGTTCTCACCCACTTCCTCCCGGACTAGGTTTTCCACTTCACCCATTTGTTCGGGGCTCATGTTCTACTATGGCCTGGATTTCCATGATCCGCCCCAAACTTCATCTCAATATCTCGACGCTTATCGTCGTGGTGTGAGGCCTTCCTCGCATTCAACCCCACTTCGCTTATGGTTGAAGACTTTAGCGCTGTTTAAAGATAGTGGGCGGCCGACAGGGCGAAAGGCGGAGGCGCTATGGAGGGCAGGATGCCCAATGTCCTTTGGCTCGAGGGCTCCTTCGTGGAGACAATAAAGGGGTGGCAATCGGGTGGTTCTACATCACCGAGCCGCTGACGATCCAACCGGGCGGCGGCCCCAAATTCAGATTCTGGTTCCCCACACGGCTCACATCATGGAAAGAGATGGGCCTCAAGTGGGGTGATCTTGAAGAGCCGACCGACTCAAACCTGTGTCCAAACCTGGTGGACAAGAAGCTCAAGCTTTCCACGTAGTCCGTGTCATGCTCATCCACCGGATTCTCCCATGCCAGAACGGGCCTTTAATTTGTGGGAGTTTGATCCAAGCATAGCAGACGGGTCTTGAGCCGCTCTTCGACACCACGCACGTAAGATGCCTACAAGGTGTTGTTCAAGGCGCTGAAGCCCTCGCATCCGCTAACAAAGATCGCGATACAGCTCGCAGCGCCAAGCCGCGAGGTAAGTTATTTTACCCTTTACGGGACTCTTTTTTTCATAGTTTGACTCTATGCGGATCTAAAACTCCCTAATCTTTGACAGACGGGCTGAAGACATCCCGACAGATTA